>JAJEJH010000198.1:296424-416620 GCA_026122585.1 Anacardium occidentale
CATAATCATTAAATATTTTTTGGTGACATTTAATATAAATGTCATAAAAAGTGTCCCGTAGTAACAATCATTGTAAGTACTACAATACATATTAAACTTTTCACTTCTCATTTTTTTTAGTAATATTTAATATAAATACCATAAAAAATTAAAAAATATTTTTTTTTCATTTCTAAATAGCATTTAACATAAATACCATAACAAAAATCGTTTAAATATTCATTTAGTATTAATTATTATAAATATCATAATAGATTAATAAGTTTGTAATTTTTTATAATTTTTAATAATGTTATTAAATATTCTTTTTGTTAAGAAAAAGTGGAGAGTTCAGGATATACATCTATGAATCAAGTAATTGTCAGGACACAGGGTTGGTTATTGGGTCAACTTCAGGTGGTTAACCGAAACCCAGATTAAACCTTCGTCTCAAGTTAAGAAGAAAAAAAAGGACTGACTGAGACGGAGAGATAGGTTATTTACTATTGTTGAACAAGAGGTCACGTGTCAAACTTCTCAATTTCTGCCGGAAAAGAAAAATGTATTAAACCTGTACAAGTCGAAGCTAGCATACATCACATTTAGAGTTTCTGTTGTCACTATAGAGAGAGACAATCCAGGAACCTTGTCCTTGAACCCCTACACATATGAGAGAGAGTAAGATCTCTCTTACTTCCACTCGTGTGAGTGACTTGTGATTTTGTTAAAAGAATGGAAGGAACCATAATGATACTATAATATAATAATAGAAACTAGTTTAATTAGATGGGTCAGGTTCAGTCAGGGTGTTTAACAACTTTTAACGTTCTCTCTCTTCTCCCCCTCTCGAATTGAAGTCAGTGATTCAAGAGGGAAAGGTGTAGGTTTCTGTTAAAACACATTTGCTGTTTCAAGAGATTACTCTTCCTGCTGCAATAGTCCTTTCGTCTACTTCCCTTCACTCTATTTCCCTTTCCTTTTTTATTCTTATTTTTCAAATTTACTTGTCAATGAAGATGACTTTGTAACATTTGTATAACAGCGTCTGTGAGACTGTGTCAGTCAGATAGGAAATGAAGGCATGGCTAACAAGTGCGTTATATATGCACGGGACACCGCAAATGGCTTCGCTTGTTACTCTAACACTTCCACCTCTAACCCTTCATCACCTCCTTCGTCAGTCGGGATGATTTATTCTGATATTGCTTCTCTATCTCTTAGTCCCAATTACGGAAGTGCTGTTTCGGTTGTTTCTGCTTCACTAGAGACTCATGTTTGCAGGAACACCGATATGGAAAATGGGAGAGCTTGCTGGAGTTTTCCTCTTGTGGGTAACAGCTCAACCAGAAGCTTTGAGGGACAACATAATATTGATGCAAATGTTGTGTGTAAAGGCTCTGATTACGGTGATGGGTTGGGAGAGGCCAGTGAAACTATAATCCACAATCTCAACTTGAACGAAGAGTTTAACCCTAACGACAATATAGTGATGAGCGGGAAGGAAACAGATAGTGGGCAGGCAAAACTTTGTGCTAGGGGCCACTGGAGGCCTGCGGAAGATACCAAGCTCAAGGAACTTGTCGCTCTTTATGGCCCCCAAAACTGGAACCTTATAGCGGAGAAGCTAGAAGGTAGATCAGGTAATTAACTAACTCAAAACCAGAAATACCAGTCTCTCTTTCTCTTTTTTTTAATTAACATTCTACTTTGCATGGAATTATTAGAATACAACATTGTCTCATCTTGATGATTTAATAACAAATTTGAAGGTAAAAGCTGTAGGCTTAGGTGGTTTAACCAGTTGGATCCAAGAATCAACAGAAGGGCTTTTACAGAGGACGAAGAAGAAAGGTTAATGCAAGCTCATAGAGTATATGGTAACAAATGGGCCATGATAGCCAGGCTTTTCCCTGGAAGAACTGATAACGCAATTAAGAATCATTGGCATGTTATAATGGCTAGAAAGTATAGAGAACAATCCAGTGCTTATAGAAGGCGGAAGTTGAGCCAGTCTATTTACAAAAGAACGGAGGATATCCCAGGGATTGTCTGCAGAGATGCGGCCGTCCGAACTGAACCACAACCTTACTGTTTCAGTGTCCCCAGTGGAGGACTTAGCAGCATCTCTCCTTTCTGTGGTGCCGGTGGGGTTGCTTTTGCCTTCAACGGTTCACCCCACATGACCAGTGGGCAAGAAGCAATCTTAAGCAACAAGGATCCTTACAGCGGGTTTTGTGTACAGCAGACACCTAGTGATTTCTTGCCTGGTGTGGACCATACGATCACTTGCATTTTTTTTTTTTCTTTTCTACGTTTTAGCTGTAGCTAGTGTATCTCGGTTTTTGTGCAGCTTTTTATTGGTTTTTCTTTATTTCATATAGTAATTCGCCTACCCCATTTCTTAATTTTTTTTTTTTATCCTGTCTCTTCAATCTCCTTAAGCTTACCAAAAGAATAGTTTATCTTATGTGGATTTATTCTGTCGCTCTACTTATGATTGACTGATGGAAAAGCTTTTACACTCTTTAACTTTTCCTTCTTAATTATTAATTACTTTTCTCTGTGAGTCTGTTAGCCCAGAGATCTTCAAACTTTACTAGTTCTCTTCATGGGTGTGATTGTGTGTGATTTGCAGGCCCTAAGGGCAATGACATGATGGGCATGTTCAGCCAGGTGAGATCTTGGGATATGCCGATTGATGAACCCCACGTTTCTGGCCTCAATCTTCACCAGCACCCTCAAAACTTGATGGCAATGCAACAGTCAAACTTCCAACAGCACCAACCTCACAGTTTCTTTGGTTCCATGGTATCCGCACCTCAAGTTTCGGGCAGTGAAGCTTCATCATCAGTGGGCAGCCATTTCGACTCCGTTTCACCATGCTTCTTCGATTTTCTCGGGGTAGGAGCCACTTAAAGTTAAGAAGGAATAGAAAGCCGAAAAAGGTTCATTTCAAGGAATCATCAAAAGAGCACCTTAGTATGGATTTACTTCAAGATAGGTGATAAACCATTGGAGGTAGAAGAGAGTATTTTTGTTTGAGTCGCTGACAGTGCATTTGCTTTTTTAAGTCTTATATTATTCGTCCTAGTTACCATCTTTGATTTATATGTATGTTAATGTTAAGTATTTGAATAACAAAAATTAAAAACTAGAATTTGATATAGTTTGATTGGTTTCTGGAAGAGAGAATTAATGAATACATATCTGCGGACGACAAAAGGGTATGGTAGAAATTATGTTGATGGTGGTGATGATGGTATGGGTAACAAAGACAAAAATAGAACTGAAAACATTTTTCAAAAACATCCTTTTCCCATGTCACTGCAAAATTCAGGTAGAAATTCTGCAACAAAGCGAGCTAAATCTCACCCTTCAATATAATGCATTCATGGCGGAAACTAATGAACATATCTAATTCTTCCCACATCTCATCAGCTGAATCTACTCAGAATTCATGCAACTCTCATGGGACTCCATACCCACGAACATTTAATTTCTCTTAAACATTTATTATCTTGGATTTGATCCTGCGAGTCTTCGCTGAAATTAGAATACATGCATTCATTTACCCATGCTGTAGTTGGAATGTAGCTGTCAGTCTAATTAAGATGCTATGATACACTGTGATGCATTTGTAAAACTAAGCGTGACTTTGGTTCGACAGAATAATATATTACTTCGATAATATAGTTTTTATTATTAATTCTATTTTTTTAATAAAAAAACAACGGCAATAACATAAACATATTATAGGAGCAATATGTTTAACCAAACTACATGGAAAAGACTTCTCAGCTATTTGAAAGTCTCACAATTGCACCCAGTGGAGGTACTATTAGTGAAACTCTATGACATAGTCATATGGGCCAGGTTGTGTGGCTTAGCGGAAGCCCACATATTAGTCTCTCAGTTCACTCTCAAAACATAATGTTAAACAAACACAAATTAAGTGCAGATTATAAGGAAATATTTAGATTATTATATAGTTCAGCTAAGATTCATCGTAGCTTGTATAAATGAAACCAAATCTAACTCAAATCAAAGCACTAAGCAAAAACTGAGATCTAGCTAAAAAGTCGAAATTAAACATACAAAAAAAAAAAAGGTATTTGTATACAAATGCATCTTTTTGGACATCTTTTTGGAGTGTATACAAAAAGGTATTTGTAAGTTCATGCACTCATTAAAGAGGGAAATCAGTGACATTGCTATCGGTTAAGCTCGTTAAAAAGAGTATTGATTGTACAAATATTTGAAACTCATATGGTCAAAATGTTAAATCATTATATTTATCAATCTAATTAGCATATATTTTGTGATATATTTTATTAATGTTTTATGAAATTTGTATGAATGATTATAATTTTATAATAAGATTTATAATGAGATTTACGGGTAAATTATATTAAATTTTTTATAATAAGATTTTCGAATCGATTATGATAAGTTTACAAGAATATGATTTGAGCACTACAATAGAACTTATTTTGACTGATGTTTTTTAGTGACGTTTACACAAATATTGCTAAAAGTGGTAATAATCTTTGTTATCGGTGTATACTAATATTGTCTCTATAATTTAGCGATATTTTTATAAAATGTTGTTAAAAGTGTAAAAAAAGGGCCAATATAAATGTCTTTAGTTACCTTAAATGTTAACAAAAGCAATTAAATAATGCTACAAAAAATGTTTATTTATCCTCTTTTTAACAGTATTTTTATAAAATATTGTTAAAAGTATGATTAAACACCCGTATAAATCTTAGTAGTGATGTTTTGAATAAATACCGGTAAAAGCTTTTTAAAAACGTCATTAAAAGTTTTATTTTTTCTTTAAAAAGTAGCAGGCTCTTGTGAGCATTCCCTTACCGAGCTATGAACTTAATTTGCGACAAATCCGACAAGTATTTCTATCATCTCACTGGCTTTGAAAACGAAACCTATCTCTCGACCACCTCATTGTTTAACATTTTGTTGTCTTTTGTTGTCATCTCACTAGAGATAGGTGAGTCCTTGGCTTAGGTTTACCTGAAATTAGTTTGGGTGAATGGATGAAATCCAACTGATTGGAAGGCTACTTTATGTGCATTATTGAAGTGTTTCCGTCATTTGGTATGGGTTACGTAAAAGCTTGCTTAGATGTAATGTGTGTATTATTTGAATGAGCTATGTTTCAACTTTGAAAGCAGTTGCATTCTTTTAATGATCTTTAGATGACACTAATTCTGAATTATTTCCTACATTCCTTATCAATGATGGCATTATTTTCTTCACTAGCATGTAGCGATTACTTGCTGCCAAACTTGGTTTAACTTTTTCATCTTCATCTCGAATTGATACGTTGTTATTTTTATCCACCTTTATTAGTATGTGGAAGAAGAAAAGGCCATGAGAGCTGGAAAGATTCAAGGAGGAAATACTGCTTTAGCAGGAAAACTATTAAAAAAAAACTTATAAAAACATCATGATTTCACAAAAAAAGCACAGAATGTGCATTTATGTTTGATCTTGATGCACCTTCGGACCTGTAGCTACGATTAAGGTTGAATATAAAGGCAACTTTTAGTTCACTAATTTTCGCTACTTAGCGAGAAAAGATAAAATCAGAAAAGAAGTTGAAAACTACTCTATACTATCATTTTTAGCTAAAACATAGAACCAAAATCATTTACCATTGTATTTGCTGATTTAGATCCATTTAAGGCACATACTTACATTTATAACCACAACATGCTAGAAAAATGTGTAAGTGGTCTTGATACACCATTACCCGGATAAAATTACTAGGTAAAGTAATTCAGACTTTAAAGATGGAAACAAAACACAACTTAACCATCAAACAAAAATGTACATCTTCTAGGAAGTAGAAACAAGCCAAACCAAATTTTAAAGATTGATTCATGGAAATACAAGGCTATAGGAATTTTAGGCTTGAGTAAGAACAACACTGATTGCAAAAGACAGAAGTAGAGCATAAAAAAAAAAAAAGTGGAGTATCAGAAGAAAATCAACTAAACTGAATTTTCTACATTAAAAGAAGACTTAGGCTCGGCTTTTTCTGTCGCCGAAAAAACACTGAAAGTACTAATTACTTAAGGGATTCATAGATGAGAAGATTTAATGGACCCAACAACACTTGTTAGATAACATTTGAAGCCAGACATATATGGAGTGAGAAGTTTGAACACGAGGTAAAAAATCCCAGAACCACAATTAGCCTAAGCTGATGATCAAACTTATCAAAATATCCTTGATTGTAACGTAATGACACTTCCTCCCCACCTATCACTTCTTTGGCCGAAAAAGAATTTCATTTAGCAGTTCTTTAGAGAAACATAAATATCCAACCAATAATGAAATCAACACTAAGCTATGCTATCATTCAAATCACTTTGGCATCTTTCATTTTTCCATTTTGATAAATTTGGATGAAGCATCTCATTGATTGATAAAGCCTATTTTGATTTTTTTTTTTAAAAAGGATATTCTAGGTTTCATGCATATGTGAAGTGAAGAAAATTTCTTGAACATTTACACAAATATAGCTTTTCAAAAAGGAATACTACCCAGGAGAAAATTGGTTAAAAAGCAAACCTTCTGCTCGTGACGCAGACGTTACCTACAAGAAAATTGGTTACGAGTATGAAAAAATATCGAATGATTACAAATAGGTCTAAGGGAGAGGTTAGTGTGATGAGATCACCAATTTTCTTTATTAAAGTGGGAGGAATTATTGTAGTATCCTGCTTAAGAGTTAAAACTGCTAAAGATGAAAGCAAAGAGAGTTTCTTCAAGATCCCCTTTCATTGAGTGTCAAATGTTTGGGTGGTGTGTTCCATACTTTCATACCCCATCATAATATAAATATATATTATGTCTACCTTAAGTTATATATTTATCCTTTCGAATGACAAATTATAATATTTAAAACAAGATTAAATCTAAAATAAAAAGAAAATCATTTTTACTCTTAAATATTTGAGTAATTTTTAAAACTATGTGAATTTAATTACAATTAACATTATTGAATAAACCTAAGGTAATAATCACAAGTATCAATTACCATATTCAAAAATAATTTTTTGTTTTTAATAAGCCCATTTGCTAAATATTGCATAATAATAAAAATGGTATAATTTTCTTTGTTGGTACATTCGTTATTCCTCGTATTATTGTAAAAGTCTAGATGATGACAAGTAGAAAATGCACATATTTTTCATAGAAGAGCTACGTAGATCAAAATTTATGTAATTTATATTAATGAATATCAAATTTACAACCTTGTACTCACAATGTTCTATCATAAGAAAGAAAGACAATATGTTTATCACCATATTGTTTTAATTAAATGTAAGTTAATTTAAAGTGACATGTTATGTTTCTACATGTTTTTAGATTCTTTTTAAGGTTTAAATTCAAGCAAATGAATTTGAAATCTTATCCTTCTTGACCAATGAAGTTATCAACTTCCTTTTGAGGAATTAAGATCATCACAAGAATCTCTTATCGAATATAATGGCAACGACTGCAGTTTTTTGGAAGTTAGATGGTAAATAACATCATTTTGTGCATGAGCATGGTACATGATATGACTAGGATAAGGTTTGGAAATTATAAGCATTTATAGATGATTTCTAAAGCTTTGAACGTCAAATTGTTTATTTATATATGTGTCCTTCCTTAGATTTCAGTCAGAGGTACTTATTTGGAATGTTGACATTTATGTGTGTGACTAGGGCAATTATTAGTGACTTTGTCCACATGACAAGCATCTCTGCTTTTCTGAATTATAACAAAGAATTAGATTTTTTTAGGAATGGTTTAAAGATAAAGACAAATAGAAAAGAGTTAGTACATAACAATTGATATTACATGTATTAATAATACATTTATAAACATGTATACAAATATTAATATATTAGTTTGTGATTTGCATGCACTAGAAAAAAGAAATGATGATATATTAAACTTCAATTCCACTTCTTACATAATAACAATCAGACAAACAAAGACCACCAAACATTTACAAGTTTCTACAAAAACAACGAAACAATCTTGTGTCCTAATATTCTTCCATTCATTTTTTAATGAAAGCAATGACTTTAGTGAATGATATAGAGTATGATGCAAACTTTTGACCTTATGGTAATTCATCCATTATCCATCTTTTCACACATTATGATAAGTTAGAAAAGATGGATGAGATGTGTTGAGTGTTTTATGAACTAAACCTTTACTCCTAGCAAGTACATTAGTTCAATTGAGTATAGTAAGGCTAAGTTTGAGTTATCATTCCTACAAGCTGTATTGATTCCTAGACATCCTAATTTAAACACTAACTAAGCGACTAGTTGAAAGAAATTAAAATCAACAACTATGAAAGATTAATGCAACATCTAAGACACTAAGGTTGAGGGTTCATCTACTTATTCACTCCATCATTGATATTTGGTAATTTGTTTGAAATTTCTTAATGATAATTGAATTTACTATTTTATTAATAAAAGCTCTCGCGTGATATTAAGCTATTCCCGTCATCAACTACCACTTGTCAGAGTACCAATCAATAGGTAAGGATGCATTAATGACTGAGAATTCATCAAGATCACATACATCACATAACTATCTCCAGTTTATTATCGCTAAGCTTATGGCATATATGATAAATCAAGATTTATAATCACATCTCAGTCTCATGCAAATCTTTTAACCAATTAAATGGTGGCCATTCTGTTAGAAACATTAAGCATAATCATAATTACTCAATATATGAAAACTTAAACTATATACTTTGTTATCAACAATTGAGTTTGTAGGTAAACTACATCCTCGCCCTAGTAAAGTTTAGTTCGTAGTCACAAGATGAAACACACAAAGACTTAAAATTATCATCTTAATTTGCATTACAAAAAATAGATTGTAGAACAAATATTGCTTTGAAATCTCATGTGCTTCATGATCAAATCTAAATTACGCATTAAATTACGCATATTAAAATAAGTATTTAATCAAATCAGAATATGTATAACATGAATACACTTTCAACATGCTTACTTTCTTCATTGATTTCCTTAGCATAATTCTAATTGTTATTGAATCACCATTGAAACATCTGATCTCATTAAATTAATTGAAATTCAATAGAGACAATACCTTAAGTTGTAGCTTCCAGCATAGATATAAATTTAACACATTCAATCATGAACATTACTTAAATCTAGTATTTCTCCTGCATGATCCATACTTCTCTTGCATGATCCGTACTTGTCTTGCTTAATTTCAAATTAAATTTTATCAATTAGTCTTGCTTAACATCAATTTTGTACAATCATACTTCAAAACATACTGAATCCGAATATAACTGAATATATCACATCATCAAAATCAAAGAAAAATGTTTACCTCAACATTGACTACTAAGCTCTCTCTCTCTCTCTAGATCTAACTTTGATCTTTGGACAAGATTTTGGTCTCTCGAGCTCTCCTTCTACTCTCTAATGACTCATCTCTAGAATGCTCACATTGGTTAAAATGAAAGTTATATAGAATTTTGAAATAAAACATGTTTTATATAGTCACGTCGAAACTCACTCATGTATAGTTGTGCATGCAAATGTGTATAGTCATGGATGAAAAAAAAATTAAAATTTTTATGCCTTTCTGTATTGTACACATGGTAATTTCCTAAGTTGACACGTTTACAGGCCAAACAAAGCCTTTAAATGACCATTCCACCCCCAGTACCATTTACCTTGACATTTAAACATAGAAACCTATTTTTCTCACCAATTTCTACCCATTTTACCATTTTCGAACTCAAGTCATTATAACTCTCCCCCTCTTGTAAAAATTTCATCCCTAGAATTGCCCGAACAACCTTGAAATCTCTGTCTAAACTTAAATTTATCCTTCCAAGTAACCTCATTATATCTCTAATTCCTTCACACTCAAACTCACTTAAGTAACCTGAGAACCTTTTCTTATACTACCCAATCTCACAGAAGCATTATTTTCTATCATCTCAAGCTAAGACTAGGACAAATTATCTCTCCTCATATCTAAAATTTTATGAACAAAAATTTATTAAAACATAATCAATTCAAGAAAACTAAACTATTGTCAAAACCTTTGAACTCATGACTAAATGCAAATTTTCAAAAATAATGCAATTTCCCAATAATTTGACATTTAAAACAACTTTGAAAATCTGTTTTTTAAAGTAATTTTCCTAAAATCATGCTCTGACACAAATAATTGTAATGCAATTACATATATACACATATATGTATAATAGTATCACAAACATACTTAAAACTTTATTCATTCATATATGGAATGTTAAACCAAAAAACATAAAACTTATTTGTTTGTGAAGTACATCTGAAATACCTCTTTATTATTCTCTTTAAACTACATATTATTCAAAAATATACTAAATATACTTCACCTTTATTCATAATATGGAACTAGTATATTTACAAATGTAAACCATATAAATTGTTTTTAAAAAAAAAAAGAAAACTAAAGCCTGAACTATAAATATATACATGAATGATCAATAGTATTTTGACATAGGTAGCCCTAATAATACGACTACTCGATAAGCACAAAACATAACCTACAAGAAAAGGAATTTAGAATGAGTGAAAAGTCATTTAGTAAGCAATTCCTTCAACTTAACATACATAACCCTAACCTTATGTTTTTATCCTTAAATCTTATCTTATTATTTCTTAATCATATTTATTCTTGTATCTCCATATTGTATCTTTTCCTTGCAATCATGCTAAATCATGTATGACATGATATAAAATATGCTAAAAGTTGTGACTTAAACCAAAAGCTTCATATTTAAAATATTTTTTTCTAAAAATATCATAATCGGTTCAAAAACTCATCATACAACATATCATAGTTGATTTGTAGATTTCATCATAAAAAATTATTATAAATCATATATTTCATAAAATCATTTCTAAAATCATATGCTGATCAGACTAATGAATACAAGAATTTAACACCACAATCAAGTGAGCTCAAACTAATGCACGACTAGTACTCACTCTAATGAGCTTAATTAATGGTTATGTCATTTCTAATAGATGCTAGTTTTTCTCTGTAACAAGTGTACAAACCCATAAATGTCCTCTTGTATCCATCCCTAAAGGATTTATTAAACATCAGTTTTCTAACTATTAATAAACCATGTATCTTTGATTCAAAGATCATAAAACATGTAATTTGCTTATTCTTTGTAAATTGTTCTTATGGCATGTCCTTTTTTTTCATTTCTTAACATCATGCACAGTCATACACCACTAAGCTACACGGTCATGTCTTGCCTAAATTTTATAGTATATGAAATTGAATTGTTCACAATCATGGCTCACTAACTCACAATCATGTCACCATTTAAGACTTATTCAATATTTCACGCAATCATGTGCATGTAACATGGACGATCATGACATTATAGATATGAGTGCATGATCATATGCCATGTTCTACCACTATAGGTCCTAGCCAAACAGTTACGAATTTCAACCATTTCATCTTCAAATCAATAACACAACTCATAATATCCATTTAGAAACATTATATACCAAAAGCATGTGTGTAAACATTAAACTAAGCATATTAACATAGGCATTTAATCAAATCCCAATATGTACAACATCAATACACCATCAACATGCATATTTTCTTTATATATTTCCTAAGCATAATTCTAATTGCCATTAAATCACCACTCAAACATTAGATCTCATCAAATTAATTGAAACTCAGTAAAGAACGTACCTTAGGTTGCAACTTCTCGCATAGATATAAAACAAAACACATTTAATCATGAACATAACCTAGATCTAGTATTTCTTATTCATGATCCACACTTCTCTTGCTTAATTTCACATTAAATTTTATCAATTAATCTTGTTTAACATCAATTTCATATAATCATGCTTCAACACATTGAATCCAAACATAACAAAATAGATCACCTCATCAAAGTTAAGGAAAAATGTTTACCTCAGGGTTGATTACTAAGCTCTCTCTCTCTCTGGATCTAACTTCGATCTTTAATCATGATTTTGGCCGCTCAAGCTCTCTTTTTGTTTTCTAGTGACTTGTCTCTAGAATGCTCACTTCAATTAAAATGAAAGTTATGGAAAATTTTGATATAAAATGTGGTTTATATAATCATGCCAAAACAAGCTCATGCTTGATCGTGCATGTAGATGTGCATGGTCATGCATGATGAAATTTAAAAATTTTGTGTCTTTCTATGTTATACACATGACAACTCCATGAGTTGACATATGTTCGAGTCAAATAAAGCCCTAATTAACCATTCTACCCTTAATACTATTTGCTTTCACTTTTGAACATAAAAAATTACTTTCTCACCCAATTCTACTCATTTTACCATTTTTGAACTCGGGTCATTACAAGCACAATCCTAGAGTAACATGTATGATTCACTAAAACTCATTATGAACTTGACCATCTATATCAAGGTTAGTTCCTCCATTTAAATGCACCACTATGCTATAGTGCACCAGGAGAAAGGACTTGTGAAATTATTTCATGTTTTTTAGGTATTCCAAATTGGATTCGTTAGTTTCATATTACCATTGAGAATATTATTATCTAAGTATAGAACGTACAAATCATTAATCAAATTCACAATTTTATAGAGAATATTATTCAAGCTAATAGTTATAATACAATTAGCAATCAAGAATGAATATTTCTCTTAGTCCAAAAAGACACAGAAATAGCATTTCTAAAAACTATTAATTGCAAAGTAACAATATATATCATTTGTAAAGGTGATCATCAACCAACGGACAGACATCACACCATCTTACTAAGTAAAGAAGAAGTCATAGACAGGATACGATCCCTTTTAGAAGCCATAAATAGGAAATAAGTCTTGATATTCCTAACTGAACTATATTAGAAAGTAACTCTTTATTTTCTTTTATGTCTCTGCTAATATTCTTATAATGAATTATATCAAGGTTTGGTAAACTTATTATTGCAAACTTCAATGCCTGTAATAGAGAAACGTTGATAGTAACCAAACGACGAAGAATGTCCAAATTTATTTTATTAATTTTCCAATGGACAGACCCATGTTCTTGCAAAGGGAGGGTTGAAGTATAATGAAATGTTTTTAGAACAAGATTGAATGCCAACTCGATAGAATTGATAATTGAACCATTTGATTCGTGGTTGAAAAGATTAATTATTTTAAATTAATATTTAAAATAATTTTATATAATTAATTATTAAATAATAATTTAAATTATTATAATATATAAAAATAAATTTAGTTTGATCATGTGTGTGTATATATATATATAATTAATAGACGAGGCTTTGATTGAAATTCTAATAATAAATTTCTTAAATTGATTTTTTGTTGATCAAGTCAAACTCGAATTTCTATCTGATCTAATCGTTCTAACCACTTGGTTCAATCTAGTCCAAGTTAGCCTAATCGATTTAAATGTCACAATGGTTGTTCAACGAAAGTAATTATATTTTTAGCAAGTCACAATTTAACTGATTGGATTGATTAATTCGATTCGATTTTTAAAACCGTGGATAAGCGTTTTGGCCATCAGATAATTTTGTTAGGCATATTGAAATGTTAAATTATATGTTTAGGTTGATGATTCACTTATTAATCTCAATCTTAATAATAGGGTTTATATTTGTGCAATGAAATTTAGAACTCTAGCTTTATCAGAGTGAGCAATAATTTTTCAAACCTACTTAAACTATTAAACATATATTTATATTTCAATTCGAGTAATTCTACTAATAAAAGGAGCACTAGCTCTTAGAGTTGGATTAGATATAATATAAATAAGATTTGGTTTAAAATCCATTTAGAGTTAACAAACTTAACTCAAGATTGATGAGTTAAAACTTAAACTTAGTTTAAAATTATATTTATTTTAAATTTTGTCTGATGCAACATAAATTTAAATATTTAAGTCAATTTAAATTCAATTTATTTTATGAAAATAAATTTAATTTTTGATTCAAATTCGATTCTTTTTATTTAAATTCAAATTTAAATTTAAATTAATCAAATTGAATTTAACTTTATTATCTTTTAAATTGGTAATTTTCAGGGTTCAGTATTTTGCATAAATAAATGATTCAAGTCGCGTTAGAGTCAAATTTCTTTAGTTACAAGTACTAGTCAGATCTGACGATAAGATGAACCTGAAAATTTTGTTACATTTTCAAAATTAAAATCTGGGTTTTTGTGCATCCCTGTGATGAGATCTGAATTGCAGTGCCACCTCCCTCTAACCTCAACCATATCATCGCTTTCCTCTATCTGTTCTTTTTTTCTTTTTTTCTTTTTCCAATCAATGCTCTTCTTCGAATATGTATTTTACTGTATGAATGTTATCGATGTACGATATGTTCGTGGGCATTTGTGTGCTAACACATGTTTCACGGCGCTTGAAGTTACCGGGTTTTTGGTTGGAGTTTTAATCTTGGATAGCCGTACATGAAGTGCTTGGGTAAGGATAGATCTGGTAGCCGGTTGGGCTGGACTATGTCCAAATTGGCATAACTCATTTTGTCTTAGGTTATGTCAAAATGTAAACCCTAAATAGGTTGTATAGGTTCATAAATTATGACAGTTTGTAGCACTACCCATAGTAAACCCTGTAGGCCTTTTCTTGAGGTTTCGGCGTGGCCTATCATATTTACGGACCATGCCCAAATTGTAAGAGTTGAATTAGCCCAATGGGCCAACACAATCCACTGCCATCTTCAAGCTTGCTTTGGGCTGATTAATTGGGAACAATGGCGTATGTACACACACACACACACACACACGCATATACATATATATTGGCATGGGAAGATTATATTTTTCCAATAACTATTTTTAAAGTAAAAAATAAAAACTGGTAAAATGGTATAATTGACAAAAAGCAGGGAGTTAGAATTATTTCAGCATCAACAGGGGCTTTATCGTATTTAGGGTAATCCCTGGGGGATTAGATGATAATAATATGGTGTAATGTAATGGAACAATTTAGTTTTACCAAATCATAACAAAATATATCCTTTTTTTCGTATTAAAATGAGTTTATTCTATTAAATCAAGTCCTTTTGTGCTAAACGAATTGCATTGTAACATGACATACAATTAATCTAACTCTCGATACATCATTCAGATAGTTTAGAATATGATTTTTGTAATTGACCTAAAATCTAATATTATATAATGCAAAAAATTAAAATAATTTTAAAAAATTAAAAATATTATTTTAATTAATTGACACTATTACGTTTAGGTCTAATAACTCTAAAGTGCAAAAAAAAACAATAGAGTGAACAAGAGTCAAATATTCTAATCTTCATTCTCGTTCCTACAAGAGAAACTTTTCTCTATTTCTATATCGTCTTTGAGACCGAGATGATGGAAAATCCATATTTCATTCTTATGGAAAAATTTTCTTTTCTTTTTCTCTCCCCATCTTCACGAGTAAAATTTTTTTTTTTCATAATTATTAGAAAAATATTGAAATATTTATTAATGTCAAAATATATTTTTAATAATTTGAAATATTTAAAAGCAATTTAATATTTAACTATTTGATGAAATAAAAAGAAAAGAAAAGATGTGAAAAGAATAGGTTAAGATACATACATACATACATACATACATACATACATACATATATATATATATTATCATTTTTAATTATAAGGATTTTAATCCTTTTGGTCCATTTCAGCTCTTTCTTTTTTAAAAAAAGTGGACTGAAGATTCAATTTTATAGAGGGAATTATCATCATCACTGGAGTGCAGAAGAAATCTGGGACGTCAAATTTGGACAAATAAGTTAAGAGAAACAACCGATTTATGCGGCGACTCACATGGGTATTTGTCCGGATTTATGATGGGCGCGGCACGTACGCTTTTTGCGGTCAGATCGCGCCTTTGGGTGCAGCGTAATGGCACGCAAGCGTTTGGAATCAGGAAAGGTAGATTAGATAAAGCATGAGAACAGAGTCACGTGGCTCGAGGTGATTGAGTTGACCATCCATCTCGATAGTCTCCTTCCTTATTTCTTTTTTATTTTCAAAATTTTCGTCTGACTGTATAATGAAAAAGACGTTGTCCAAAGAGGTGCTGCTTAAGTAAGAATATGTAAAAGCCATTTTCTTTTTCTTTTTTTTTTTTTTTTTTTAAATTCTTGAAGACGGGAGATTTATTGATAAATTATGGGTCGTTAGTAATGAACAGATCTTTCTCCTAAATATCACCTAACCAGCCACAGCCATAGATTCTTTGAACAGCTATCAAGAAAGATAAGAAACAAAGCACAATCAATGTATATGAGAATGTAAATCAGACACGCAGTGAGAATTATCACCCAACGAAAATCCCTCAATTTCCAGGAAATTCTTTTAGGGTTTTTCAGTTAAAGGTCATTGCCATAATATTTTTTCTACGAAACACGTGAATCAAGAGCTGAATCTCAACTGAAAGAATCAGGAAGATATGAATTATTAGTTTGAGTCCAGAAAAGCAGAAAGGGCAGACACTGCCATGCCTGCCAAGAACAAAAGACGCATCAATAATTTTCTTCAACCACTCGCGGGTTTGGTTCACTATGCGGAATGAACTTTCATTTAATAAATTAGACGTAGTCGACTGCTTGGAAACTGTTAAAAAACAAATTCCCACAGAAAATTAAATGCTATTATCTCCAGAACATAACCAGGAGCCAGAAGAGGAAATTTTTTCCCTGTTACGGTTATTATGATATCTTCTATTTATAATTTCAGAAGGATAATTTAGCTTAATGGGGATTCAAATTTTTGAGTTAAGAGTTTGGGAATCAAACTGAATTCCTGAGATTATTGCATTAATACGCCATGTAATAGAATTAGTATTATAGGGCTTTTCATTAATAGATTGGACATACACACCTGAGTCTCATAAAATTCCAATATTATATAAACCCAGGACATATTCAGCCCAAGGCTGATTACAATCACACTACAAGCCAAACAAAAAATTGATATTACTTCAACAATCACTAATGGCGGGTGGTAAAAAACCACCTCTGCCACCACCACTCCCATCCGCCGCTTTCCAAAACAAAAAGGGCAAAAATTTGATAAGATGGAACAATAGTCAAATTAGCTCAAAATGACAAAGAGCCATTTTAAAATAAACCCTTTTCACTTTGACCCGACAGGCCCGCCCAAGACCGAGCCCACGGACAGTATATATAAATATATATATATACCCTAGACCCCTAATATACTAACCGTTCATACTAAAATACTGATTAGTATAATACTAATATAACAACATAAAATTGCGGACTTCACCCAAACATCAATTGTTTGACAAGTAGATCGTGTTGTCTCTAACGGAATTGAGCCCCAGAGAAGGTCTGGCCAAAGGACCACCCGGCAGGGACGACATTGTTAGACACCACTGTACGACCATCGCTAGTTGTGACTTTAAATGAGAGGGCTTGGCCGTTGAGAAGTGTCTTGCTTTGCCAGTTTTGGCCCCAGTTTCTTGACATCGGTTGCCAGCCAGTCCTTGACCCTTTAATTGAAACAGCATGAACATCACCAGCGCCACCAACGTTTGTGATCAACACTAAGTTGAAGTATGAATGTCCATTAATGGTGAATCTTATGCCTCCCTGTCTCCTGCATGCAACCCTGTAAAACCCAACCACCAATTAACAATTGCTGTTTAAAGTACCCTTCAAAATAGACACCTTTTAAGGTGAAAAACCAGGGAGAATACCTTCTGTAAGCTACCGGAACAATTCCAGCTTTGTACTGGGCAATATGTTGGAAGACAGGTTGAGAGAGATCAAAATGGTGCAGAGGGGGGTTGCACCAACCTCCTGCATTGTTAGGAAGAGCGTTGTTTGGTGGGCAGAAATTGGTGGCTGTGATGACAATGGAGCCAGGCAAGCACCATTTGGAATCACTCACACATTTAATCTCATAGCAAGCCCCACAGCTCAGCCCATTGTTGAAAAGAGCAGTACTCAAAGCTGCAGTGTTAGTACCATACCCCTGGCTGTAGAGGTTTCCATACCCACAAGCTCCGCCTGAAAAAATACATCAACCAAGTAGTCAGATTGGCAAAAGCCCCTGAGTAGATTCAGAAGGTAAACTGTTCCACAATTACATACCCATAGTCCCTGAAGCATCACCACCTCCATAGAAAGTAGCATGTGCATCAGTCCACCCACCACCTCCAGATGCATGTACGGATAAGACCATTGCTAGTAAAGTGACCATGAAAATTCCATTAACAGCCATTTGCCTGCACAATCAAGTATACACTTAGCATTTTTACAAATATTAGAGACAATAAGCACAAATTTGTGTCATTGTAGTAGTATGTGTTAAAGTAACTTCAAAGAAAAATGGGAATGTGAGCGTGAGATGCACTATGGAGAGAGAAAGAAGAGACAAGATGATTACATGAAGATATTGGAAATTCAAAAGCAGAGGAAAGAGAGAGACAGAGTGGAAGGTGAGTGAAGAAAATAGGGAAGGGTTAGGGGGAATTTATAGAATTTTAGAAAGGGGGTTGGGCCGAAACTACTTTTAACTAACGCATTTAAGCTAGTTGGATTGGGACCATAAACTGCTAGGGATACATAACATAATAAAGTTACCAGTTTTTGCGATAAAATAATAAAAACAAGGCACATGTGGACTGGACAAGCTGTTTGGCTTAGAACCGCGTGGCTTTGTTACTATCTCAGTGAGAAAATGCCACTGAATCCCAGTTGGTAATACTGGTTTTATCTGTTGAAACTTCTAGACTTCCATGCGCACCCCCACATGCGAGTCAATATTTTGCCACATTTACCCTTCTCTCTCTTTTCTTCATAACCAAAATTTCTGTAAATCCTTCATGACCGAAGTAATATCAATTTCACATTACTACATCAGATTATTCAGCCGCTTAGTAGGACTATAGGGACTTGATTATTGAATTCAATACCAAATCCTTTTTCTGGTAAACGAATTCAATTGGATATATATTTTTTTGAACCACGTTTTATATTTATTCTTCTTCATTGAAAATTCCCTCCTTCCCCTTCATTTAATGCAAACTTCAACATTGCACAAAGTCAAATTTATCATCGACGTCCAATTTTACCCACCTTCAGCAGTTCAATTCTGTAAATAATTTAAAGGAAAAGCGTAAAAGCAGAAAGCTTCTGTTGCATGAGGGCAATAGCATTTTTGAGCCACCTAATAATAATGGAAGAGCCACCCAATAAAATTTTTTCATTATGAACCCAGAAGTTTAATGTGGCAAATGACAAGTTCATTGAAGACAAACTCAGACACGTGTGAGTGACGAAGAGTGTATCCTAACTGTCTTGCATATAAATGAAAACAAACAACCAATGAGCAGCAAATTGCATATTTTAATCAACATAAAATCTGCATGGATTACGAATTGACTGGCGAAATAATAGGACCGAGATTCTCGCTGTTTATGTTTAATTTTTATCAATCAGCAAGCATCTAAGAAGAAGAATACAAAGCGTTGGTGGAAAATTGGAAATTGAGTTGAGGAGTCCAGTGCTCCTTGAGTTGGATTGAATGATTCTAAATAGTTAAATTTTAAAATCAAACAGTGATTGGATTTTCAGTGCTTTCTTTTGATTTTTTTTTTTTTCTAAATGTATAAAACTTCAAGAATATGTATGATATAGATATGTGAATAAAATTTAACACTTCAATACAAGAAAATTTTACTTCTTTTGACGTGGTTATTTGTAGGGCCAAATGACATATTTTCATTCAAGGTTTCTCTCAAAAATAAATTTTACTCTTCAACTTCTTAAAACTTAATCATTCAACTATTCAGAAAAATCTACAATTAAATTTAATGATTAACAATTAAGTTTAACAGTCAACAGTTAAATATTAATAGTTAGAAGAGTATTTTTATCTTTTTAACAAAAAGAAAATTTTAAATAATAAAATAAATTTTATAAAAATATTAAAATAAAAATTTAAATTTTAAAAAATTATAAAATAAAACTAAATAAAAAATTTAAAAAAAAGTTACTGTTGTCAATAGAGTCACCAACAGTTGCCATTGCCAACGGGATTGTCGACAATGGTGATTGCTTTTTTATTTTTTAAAATTTTTATATTTAAATATTATATTATAATTTTTATTTTTTTACAATAGTATTTTAGTAATTTTATTAAAATATTAAAAAAAAGTTATATGAAAATAGTTAATGAGTGAATGATTGGGTTTTAATAAGTTAGATTGTGAAATTTTATCTTTAAAAGAAACCTTGGGTGAGAATAAGTCCTTTGGCCTATTTGTATGAGTATGGCACGGAAGAGGGAGGCTGTGTAGCCCTGCAAATAACCAATCCACGAAGTAGGCGTGGCTAATTTGGCCAAATCAAGTCAATCTCATGTCAACATAACCCATTTGGCACTACTCCCTTAAGGGTCAAATGGCAATTTGAACCAAAAGTCTGCCTCAATTGAATCTACATTTCTAAAGTATCTAGTTGACATATATTCATAAACAATTCATAATTTGTTGTGACTATGTGGTTTGTTTTCAAGATTACTAATCGCTTTACTTTTAACTTAGCAAAACAAACCCCCATACCCTCATCCACACACCTTGTCAATGGAATATCTTTTTAAATAAACGGATATATGTGATTCTTTGACTTGAAATATACTAGACTACCTTGTACAATAATTGTTGTAGTTTGACACCATCTAACGTACCATTATAACAAGGGTACTATAAAGGTGGTGTTTGACAGTATCAAGATATATGTGTGAGCTAAAGTACATCAACAAAGGATTCATAACTGCCAAGCATGGGAGCAGTATTTCAATATAAGCTAATTGATGGATTGTGTTTGGGTTTTGATAGAATTCAGATACTAAATGGGTGGTCAATATATCTTGTTATAGGTCTTTGATGGTTTGTGTCTACGTTTTAGCAAAATTAAAACACTATCTAGTTAGTAAAGAGTTTGTATATATCACATATAAAAAAGTTGATTAGACTTCAAGAACACAAGATTTGTTGATCTTGGTGAGAGAAGCATGGATGGGATCATGACTAATGTGTCATTAACATGGTGTGTGTGTTGAATAAATTGGTCGATCTAGATTGATACTTACACACATGATCGTATAGCCTTGCTACATGTCTGTATGTACATAGTTATCAAGGATACAAGAAATATCTATGTCTCGTAATGATAACACATAACCATACTTGCGAAAAGTATGATCGTGCATGTATGATTTTGCATATATGATGCATGTGTTATTGTTGTTACCCTGTAGCCACATGTCTATTGTATATTAATTGTATTTATTTGTGAATTATTGTAATTGTCTACATTTATTAATATTAATAATAAGAGGTATCAGATATATTATTTTGTAAAACATTTATTGTGTCATTAGTATAGTAGAATCGAATAATTTGTGTTGAACCCTTGATGTTTTGATGATGATAAAAATATGCTTAAATTGCTAATAAATCTCTTGCATGAATTAATCCATGACAAAAGAAGGGAGAAAAACTTTATTTTTGTAGGTTATAGGTCTCGCACGACAGTGTGCTACTTTAACACGACCGTGTTTGACCAAATGGCTTATCGTGTGTCCAGAATACGAGACCATGCACCTAACCGTGTTAGGTTATGTGAAAATTGAAGAAAATTTTTAGGACCTGTAGGACCTACTGCCACTATACCACTGCTGCTGAATAATTTCTTTTTACTTTATTAATAATCTGAAATTCGGTATACGTGACGAGAATCCTACGAAAAGAAACCTACTGCTACTGCTACTAATTTCATGTATACACTGATTTTGTATATATATACAAGGAATGTATACAGAATTTACAATATAAGACCTAACAGGCCAAACTGTACACTGAAAGCTGATATGAAGCCTTCTCCTGTCAACCACGGTCCATCTGCTCCTCACCAACAGCACACATACCTAAAAAGGAAGGAAGAAGGAAAGGAATTAGTGATAAAAATCACCCAGTAAACGATCCTTACTTCCCTCATCCCAAGAAAGCATACAAACAACACATACCTGGCCTTGGCCCTAACTGTAACATCCTAGGTTTGGGGTCAGATTGAGATTTCTGAGTATTCTAGGGTTGTTAGAAGTTTTAGGGGTGAATTAGAGGTTTTTCTAGAGTTTGGTGGCTTGTGCATGGATCCGTTTGGGTGGATTTGCATGCGAGCACGGGAAAATGGCATTTTTGTAATTTTCCCAGGATGCACGACCGTGTGTGAGAGATGCACGCCCGTGCATGTGTATTTTTCCAGCTGTCTTGAGTTTAAGTTAATCTTATCCGCTTCCAAACCCATTTTTCACCCAAAGTTTCCTTTGATTTTCAGAGAATCCCAACCCTAAAGGTGGTGAGCAGCTTCCAGGACCTTCCAATCCAGCTTGATCTTGTGCTTTGTTAGTGAGAGAAAGCATGTCTAGAGTTAGGTGCTTCATTCATCTTTCCCTTGTGTTTTGATTATGTTTGATGCATGTTTTGGTTGAGATGAGTTCAATTCCAGCATGCTTATGATGCTTTGGTTGCATATATGATGATTTGAGATGATTATGATGATGATTGATGCATATATTTCTGCCATGTGTAAGAATATATGTTTATATATGTTTTGAGATTGGGTTGGATGGTATGCTTGAGATTTGAAGTTGCTGGAAGTGTTATTATGCTTATATGAAGTGTTGTGCATGTGAATTATGCTTATTTTGCCTTTGAATTGAGATTTGGCTGGGAATCGAGTTGATTCCAAGGGGTTACGCAAGTGCAGAGCAGGACGCACGCCCGTGCACCCGAGGCGCATGCCCGTGCATACTACGTATTCAGCATGGTCACGACCGTGTTTACATAGCCGTACGTGCCCTAATTTGAGGGGTCACGACCGTGCATAGTTCATGCACGCCCATGCACCAAGAGAAAATTGAGAAATATGCTTGAAATTTCAGAACCTTGCACGACCATATGCACGACTAGGGTCACAGTCCTGTGCGAGTTCACGCACGCCCGTGCACACGACACGTACGCCCGTGCATCAGGCAGAAATCAAAAACTAAGCTTAAAATTGAGAAATATGCACAGTAAACCCTATCCAAGCGATAGAAAACAGTAAAATGAGCTCAAATAAGAATACATGATGCATCATACATTCAGCATAGCATGACATGCCATACAGTGTTTTCAAAAATGGATCTGAAGATCCAAATTCATGTTTTCAGTTGTAAAACATAGATTCTAAGGGTGAATACGAGGGGGCACTTGTGAGTTTCAACACCCGTGACACCAGGAGCTATATGCTCATTACTAGCTCTATGTATTGGCATGTGCCGGGTTGCTCAGCTAGCAGTTTAGGTTTCCTGGTCCCAGGATCAGATGCAGTATAGCGCGAGGCGCTCAGTTCAGATCAGTTTCCAGGCCCAGGCCTGATGGCATCATGTGGGCCGTATAGTTTGTGACACGTGTTTACAGAGGAAACTCACATCGCCAAGGTGCCGAATCCTTGTATTCATCAGTCTGCGCAGCACAGTTTTCAGCATTGCATGTACCCCAGGGTACTCAATTTTCAGTACAGCTTTCAGATAAAGCTTTTATGAGATTTTCAGATATGGGATCCTAGGATCCAATAGCAGTTTTCATGAACAGTTTTCAAAAAACTATTTTCAGTATACAGGCCCAGGCCTAGTTATGATTTCAACATGTTATCATATCATGTCATGGTTATATGACACATCAGCATATCATCCAGAGAATGATAAGACAGTAAGAAACTGTAATTGATCAGAATATGAAACGTGTAAAAGACACGAACAGCAGAACATCAGAACATGAAATGATTCGTGAACTTCAGAAAACAGTAACAGTAGCAGAACAGTAAAGTAATAATTTCAGTCAGAGTTTGTGTGTCAAGTTTGACCTCTCGGATTACTCTTCACTCTAGGTTGTTTACGTATACTCATATACGTATTTTACGACCCGGTATGAGGTAGTATCCGATTTGTAGAATGATGAGAATGCCAGAGTATGATGTCAGTTGAGCCTGTTCTGTTTGAGTTGTGGTGGCAATCCTTCGAGAAAGCTTGGGTTAGGGTCAGAGGATATGAAGTGTTTACTGGGTGATTTTATCACTCACTCCCTACTTTCCTTTCTCTTGCAGGTGAGTTGTTAGGAGCTGGAAGGAGGAGACGGTTGCTATCTGGGATCCAATTTACTTCAGTTTTATTGCATGTAACTGTACATGTTTTCATCATACACAATTTTCGCGAATATTTTAATAAGTTCAGTTTTTATTTGGGCATATATATATGTATGTATACATTTCTACCATGTTTTCTTCCGCTGTGATATACTCAATTCAGTTAGGCATTTTGATCGGGTATTATTGACCTTATTTTCCTTATTTCTTTATTATTATTTTATTTAAAGCAATGAACAGTAATACCCCTCTGAGGTGCCCTACACTAACACCGTCTAATCACTTGCTGGAACTAGATACTACTTATTTTGATTGACTGGATCTCATTATTAATTCATGTCATGAATTATATGTCATGTCATGCTGAAAATAACTAAATATGCATGCATCTGAGTCTATATGTATCCGAAGATACATGCTGTGTTGATCAGACTGATGAACACAAGGATTCGACATCTTGGCCATATAGGCTGAATAGTCTAGCTAAGGGCTAGAAAACTGAAAATGCTATGCTAAATGATCTGACCGTAGTCAGAAGGTTGGAATCCCATAAATACCCTCTCGAGTTCACCCAAAACTCTAACTCGAATATCAGATTTTGAATGTTGAATGCTACTGAAATTGGATCTCTTGATCCTTTCTCATACTGCATGTCATGCTATGAAATACGTATGCAGCCTTATTTATCTGATTTCATTCTTATCTGATGCTCATTAGCCTTTAAATTGGTTTTCCATGCTTAATTATCCATTTTCATGTTTTTCTTTAAAAAATTGCTTGTGCACGGGCATGTGGGCAAAGCATACGGGCGTGCAAGGAACACACACGGGCATGCATGACAAAGGCACATGGGCCTGTGCACAAACGAATAGGGTCGTGCACTGGTCGTGTAGCCGGTCGTGCTCACCTCTAGAAATTTCTACGTAAAACACTGAAAGAACAGGCACACGGTCGTGTCCCTCAAGACATATAAGCGTGTCCTCTGTAAACAGGTCGTGCACACTTCATGCACGTGGGCATGCTCATGCGGGCACACGGGTATGTGTCTTGCTCTGCATCAACAACACTCATCTGGAATTTGCAGGAAACCAACCAAAATACAACCAAACTGAAATTAACTCACAACAATCATTTCTAGCACTTCAATAAGCATGCAAAACACTTCAATTTTATCTTTCATCAATCCCAACTCCATCCACCATGAAAATCGTCATTTCTCTCACATACACACACAAAAGCATAAGCAAGCATGGTTCATGGGTGGAAATCATCAACTCAAGCATCATCTCATCAACATATCAACATATAAACATCTCATATACTCATAAGCATGTTGGGAACAAAACACACAACACATATCATCACATACATGCTGGGAAACTTAAGGAAGAAGTAAGGAAGCACTTACCTTTTGCCATGGCTGTTGGAAAACTCTATCAAGCTAATCTCTTCCTTCTCTAGCTGAATTGAGAGCTGTTGGATGCTGAAAATCTGTTCTAGGGTTGGGAGCAACTGAAAACAAGAGAAATTTTGGTTGAAAAATGGGTTAAAAGCTAGGTGAGAAACACTTAAATCTTTCGTCTCTTTCTTCTGACTCACTTGCATGGGTGTGTCGGGTACAGTGCATGGGAGTGCATAAGAGAAAATGAATAAATTTCATTTCTTGCGCTACGCATGATAGAAACCTCCCACAGGGAATCATGCGCAAGCCACACAGGCTCTGAAAACTTACTATCTCACCCCTAAACTCTTCTAAACTCTCAATCTATTACTAAAAACTCTCAATCTATTACTAAATCTCACATCTAACTCCAAAATTCTACCCCAATAGGCATTTCTAATCCTGGGATGCTACAGGACCAATACGAGCATGTGTTCATTATGCACGACTGTATGCATGCATAACACAGTTAAAACACCATCAATTCAATCGTGCAAGATGATCGTGCATAGTTAAAGCTTCAGAGTCAAGTACACGACTGTGCACATTTTGAACACATGACTGTGTATGTAATTCATGAAGAGCACAGGACATCAGGTCATGTAATAAAGCCATGCATGAAGTCAAAGGAAGCCAGTCAATGTACGACCGTGCACATAATAGATACACGACCGTACGTGATGAAGAATGAAGAGAACTACCAAAGGAGTCATGTAAGGTTGATCGTGCATGAAGCTCAAAGGCATACAGCAGACACATGATCATGTGGATATGACACACGACCATGCAAAAGTAAAAGATGCCTCGTGTGTTGCCAGTGTGTTAGCCATGCATCAATGTCGTGTAAGCTTCTGAAATTTTAAGCAAAAACCATGAATGCATGAAGCACGACCGTGCGTCAAATACACTTGATTGTACACCATTGGCGGTAATGTTTAATTCAAACGTTGTGTAGCATCCCAGGTTAGAAAAACCCTTAAGGAAAGAGTTTTGGGGTTAGAAACGAGATTCAGAGAGAGATTGGGAGCCTAGTAAAGTTTAGGGGTGAGTTAGTAAGTTTTCAGAACCTGTGTGGCTTTCGTGTGAATCCTTTCGAAAGGATTCGATCATGCGAATGCGCGGGAAATAAGTAATGCTTATTTTCCCTTGTGCACGCCCGTGCACCTTGGATGCACGCCCGTGCAAATGGCTAGTATATAAAGAGAGCCAAGAGTTTAAGTTCATTTTTCTCACCCATTTTCATTTTAGTCAAAGTTCTCTCTTCCATTTCAATTCCTCCCAACCTTAGAGAGGAAATTCAGCCAGCGGTTGCTCCTGATCAAGCTAGAGAGCAAAGAGATTAGTTAAGAGAAAGCTTTCAGAGGCAATGGCGCGAGGTAAGTGTTCGCTTACTTCTTTCTTGAGTTTCCCAGCTTGATTCGATGAAATGTGTTGCTTGGATGATTTCATTGCATGTTGATGAACTTTGGGTATGATTATATGATGTTGCATGTTGATTTGGATGAGAAATTTCCACCCTTGAACCATGCATGTGCTTGTGTGTGTGTGTTCTAGTGAGAGAAAAAAGAAGCTTTAATGGTGGATTGATTTGTATTGGATGCATATTGAGTTTGAGTTCATATATATGCTTGTTGAAGTGCTGGAAATGTATGTTTGAAGTGAATTGCAGATTGATTGTGAAATGGTTGAGAATTTTGTGCATTTCCAGGCAGTGCTCTTGTTGAAGAACAAGACACACGACCGTGTGCCTGCATGGCACGACCGTGTGCCTTTGTTTTTCAAGGCACACGCCCGTGTGCACGATGTGTGCACGGGCAGAAATGCACAACACACGCCCGTGTGTCCTGAGGAGCACGCCCGTGTGCTTGTTGTTTCAGAGAAATCCCAGAAATTCCAGTAGCTTGCACTGCCAGACGCACGACTAGCTCATGGTCCCGTGTGTCCAGGCACATGCCCGTGTGCCTTAGCCACATACGCCCGTGTGTGAGGCATGCACGCCCATGTGCTTTGCCCCACACGCCCGTGCACTTGCAGTTTTTTAGAAAAAGAAAAGAAAATGAGAAATAAAGCATGGGAAATTCATTTAATGGCATAAATGCTTCAGATAAGCATCAGATAAGCATGAATTCAGATAAGTAAGCTGCATATGCATATCATAGCATGACATGCGACATGAGAGAGGATCAAGGGATCTGAATTCAGAAGTATTCAGTATTCAGAACCTGATACACTGGTAAGAGTAAGGGTGAACTCGAGGGGGCATCTGTGGGATTCAGCTTTCTGGCACCAGTCAGATTATGTAGCATTCAGATTCAGCTTTATGACACCAGTCAGAATGTTCAATAGCATTTCAGATTTAGCCTTCTGACACCAGTCAGATCGTTCAGCAGTATATTCAGCTTTCTAGCCAATAGCTAGACTGTTCAGCCCACATGGCCAGGATGTTGAATTCCTGTGTTCACCAAGTCTGATCAGTACAGCAGGTACCTTCGGGTACATACAAATAGAGATATTCAGATGATGTATCCACAGTATTTTCAGTTAGCATGGCATGACATACACATCATGACATGAATAATAATGATAACAGTGAATAAATGAGATTCAGATAATCAGTTTCAGATTCCAGCAAGCAACTAGATGTATGAATAGGGCCGAGGCCAGGTATGTTTGATTATTTGTGTGTTGCTTGCTTTGGTTGAGGGAAGTAAGGAGCGCTTACTGGGTAATCTTTATCACTCATCCCCCTTATTCTTCCATCCTTTTCAGGTGTTCGTGCTGTTTTCGAGGAGTGAGTGGATCGAGGCTAGCTGGAGAGGGCCCACACCACGATCTCAGTATGTACTTTTAGTTTTGGACCTGTGTGATCATGATGTAAATGCTTTATGTAATCAGATGTAAAGAAATAGTTTATATATATGAGAAGGCCATTATGGGCTCATTGTACAGAACAGATCATGTATATTTCAGTTGTAATTAATGTACGCTTCCGCATTGTATTCAGAATGTAATGTATAGCAGTTTCAAGTTTTATTATTTTCGTAGGATTCCCGTCGCGGGTACCTGAGTTTTCAGATTATTAATAAAAGCTCCTCATATTATTCAGCAGTAGAGGTACTCGTGGTGGCGGGTCCTACACGTTGGAAGTCTGATCGAGGTCATAAATGCAGCAAGCATGACTGTGCACTCGAGGAGCATGACCGTGCACTTAGAAAATTTATTGCAGAGTATGATTTTTCAACCATTCCAACAGATAGAAAGTAAGGCAAACAGATCTTTGCTACTTTAGGCAATAAATTTAGTATAAAAGAAAACATATTTGAAGTGAAGAAGGTTAGAGAAGCAAAATATACAATCAATCTACTTACTCTTTACTCATTGCTTACTTACATTCTTTCCAAAGCTTACAAATACAAAAACTTGAGAGAGTTGTGTTCTTCATTTGATTTCCAGCCTAATTAGAGGCAAAAATCAATTTCTTTTACATCAATCTTTCTATTGTAAAAAGGGTAAAATTCCCTTGTTGAAAAACTATTGTATTTTCAGGTTTCAGAAGATAGTGGAAACTTCAATCGGGTTTGATTGAGGAAGAGGACGTAGGAGGCTTGTGTTCAAAACTCTGAACCTCTATAAATTGACTGAGCATTCTCTAATCCCTTTCTCTCTTTATTGTGATTATTGTTTTTATTGTATTTGTTGTGCTAATTGCATTAAATTTTATAAATAATCCTATTCACCCCCCCTTTAGTATTATTTCCCTAGCCATTAAGGTTTTTCAGTTGGTATCAAAGCAGGACTCAGGGAAATTTGCAAAATCTAACGATTTTAGAGTAAAAGATCCATAAAAAAATGGCTAGCACTTCCATACCTGTTTTTATTGAAGGATAATGCACAACTAGGCCACCACTGTTTTGTGATATAAATTACACTCAATGGAAGATTAGAATGAGATTGCATATAAAATCAATAGATTATAAGTTGTGAAAAATTATCGAACATGGTGATTTTGTTCCCCTAGACCTTAAAACTAATTTACCTAAAGATGAAAACGAATGTATTGATGAAGATGAAAAATTGTTAAGTTTGAATGCCAAGGCTATCAATATCTTATTTTGTGCTTTGGATTCCACAGAATTCAATAGAGTATCATTATGTGAATCAGCTAAGAAAGTGTGGACTATTCTACAAGCCACACATGAAGGAATAAGTCAGGTAAAGGAATCAAAGATTGAGTTACTATTTAAAGAATACGAGCTATTCGAAATGAAGACAAACGAAAGCATAACAGATATGTATAAGAGGTTTTCAAATCTTGTAAATGATTTAAAAGGATTGGGGAAGAGATTCAAAAATGTAAAATTGGTTAAAAAGGTATTGAGATACTTGCCGAAATCCTAGACAATAAAGGTGACTGCCATAAAAGAATCTAAAGATTTAACAAAATTGGGAATGGATGAACTAATGAGAAGCCTGCTCATCTTTGAAATGAAGAGGAAACTGAAAGAGGATGAAAGCAAGAGCACCAAGAGTATTGCTTTGAAAGCAGTAGAAGAGGAAGAAGAAGAATCCTCTATAGATGAGGAGGACATCAGTTTACTTGTAAGAAGGTTTGGCAAATTTCGATCAAAGAATAGGAGAATGAAGAAGAGAAACAGCTTCAAATCAAAAGGGAAAGACAAAGAAGAAAATGACAAGGATGTCATTTGTTTTAAATGTAAAAAGTCTGGACACATTAGACAAGTCTGCCTAATGCTAAAGAAAAAGAAAAAGAAGAATACTAAGAAAAAGTTCAAGAAGAAAACATTAGCTACCACTTGGAATGACAGTGATGATTCAAGTGATGATAGTGATGAAGAAGAAAGGGCCAACTTGTGCTTTTATGGCCAAAAGTGATTCTAAGGATGAAAAGGTATGTGAATCCAATTCATGCTCTTATAATGAATTATAAGATGTTTTTTATTCTTAATAATTTCACAATAAAAACAATAATTTTCTTCAATAAGATGACTTCACCTAAAAGGCAAGTAGGAATCCCATAATGGAGTACTTCATGTGGTATGGATCTTTCTCTATTGGTATATGTTTTGCCTCCTGTCAATTAGCCCAATCTCTTATAGATTAAAAAGTCATCTCCCATACTCAACATTCCCATGAATATACATTGAACTAATCTAAGTCATCTACGATGTGTTATACCTCATTCAGAATGACTTTCTTTTAGTTAGTGCCTAATAAATAAAAGCTTAAATAGTAAACAATTGTCATCTTTACTGTGTCAATAAAAATTGGTGCCAAAGTTGTCTCCTCAATTACGTGATTTATGTCCTTGTACCTCACTAAAACACTCCCCCATAAAATATGTCTCTCGCAGCCTATGGCCCATGTCAAGACCTACTTAATGGTGGTACTCTATGTGATCACTAAATCTTTATCCCCATGATCATCGCAAATTCATATCGTCCAAATTGTACCTCCACACCATTTATCAAAAAATAGAACTCCTTCTTAAGTATAGTCGACCCTACTATCTCCTTCAACATAAAAGAATGAACTAACACACCGCTAAATCTGGAGTCCCGAAGCTTAATGTACTCCTGCAAGGACCTATTTCTAAGTATCCTGTCTAATCCTTTGACAATATATGATGCATTGTAGAATTGGTATCCTAAACGAATCTTGAGGTCAATTGGGCACAAAAATGTCGATAAGCTATATATCACAATCTCTTAGCAAAATCGTCGACTCTATGCCTTTTACTCAACCCTCTACCTATCTTTCTCCCAACTGGTGTCTGTAAACAACACCGAACTTCTCAATTTGCTTTTTCTTTTTTTTGTGTGCTTGTTCTTCAAATTGTACGTGTAGAATTAAAATAAAACCAATATGCAAATGCGACAATTTTTTCACAAAACAGTTGCATTAGCATCAGCTATAGCTACTCTAACACATGTGAAGGAAAAAAAAAAAAAAAGAACAAAAATCTACAAACAATAACATTTCAACCTAAAACATTTTCAAAATTAAAAAAAAGAAAAAAGCACCCTAAAATCATAACCATTTACAATTAAATCTCTAACCTAAGGGCCACGAAGAGAAGTACATACTTTGCTTGCTGGTTTTGTTGCATTTGGTGCATAAGTTGTAGGATTTTTTGTTAAAATTTTGGAGAGTTTGTTTTGTCGCAACTAGTTGTAAGATTGTGCACCTAACACGTTTCAAATGTAAAATATATAAGTGAGGGCAAATATGTCATTTTTCACATACGCATATTACACATCAAACATGTACTCTGACATACGTATGAATACAAAAGGTCGGTAATTTTAAAATTTACTTATACTACACTTAATACACATGTATCGTTATATGTCAAAAAAAGAGTAATTTTATAAAGACCAAAAAAATAAATAAAATTATATTTGAATTGATAAAAATATTTATTTAAATTCATTCCCCCGGCCCCCGCCTCCCCAAAAAAGCACAAGTGAAATATTGAAATTTTGAATAATGGGGGGACCTAAATTTTTTAGATATCCCACCAGTACCAATACTTTGTGATATCCCTTTGAGAGCGATTTAGAATTTTGCTTTTGCTTTAACGGCTGCACATGCAATCCTTTTGGCAGCATTCTTGTGGGTCAAAACCTACTTGACATCCGTCTATCTTCGTTTAAATTATCGCGTCAGATTCTTCCATAAAATGCCAGAAAATTGAACAAAAAGACAATGAAATCTAAAACATTTCAGGTATCCAAACACATGCAAAGCTTACAGGATTCCTTTTAATCACATCAATGGTGATTTTCTATTAGGCCCACTCAGATTTTATTCCCGAGAAGCTCCATTTTAGCATTTATAATAATATAAACAAGCCTTTCATTTTAATTCTTGGAAATTTGTCAAATCAAAAATATCCTTTTATTGATTTATTTATTATATCAAGCAAAAAAAAAAATTGTAAGTTTATAATTACTTAAAAGCCAACCAATTAATTTCAATCCAAAATTTTTTTAAATGATAAAATCTCGTATAAAAGTTTTTAAAAAATTAAATATTTATTTTTTTAATTGTATTATAATTTTTTGAAAAAATTAAAATATTTTGTATAAAAACAAATAAAATTTAATATAAAATAATAATAAAATTTTTAAAAATTTTTAAAATAAAATAAAAACTTTTAAAAAGCAACAATTGCCACTGACAATGATAGTAGTCGTTAATCTAACTAGATGGTTAGAAACGATTACTTAGTTCAATTAACGATAGGATATGACTATCTTTACCATTAAAAAGGGCTAAAAATAGTCTGCATACTTGAAATCGACTATTTTTTATCATTTTAGATGACGAAGAAGAAATTGTTTGATGGTCAAGACAATCGGATCTGATCGTCAATAAAATTAAGTGATTATTTTTAATTACTTGATTAAGTTAACGATGACCATCGTTATCAATAATACTATAGTGACAACAACTATCTATTTTTAAATTCTATTTTATTTTTAAATTTTTTATTAATTTATTAATATATTAATATTATTTTATATATAATTATTTTTATAAAATTAATTTTATTATTTTAATTCTTATTAAAAAATAAAATTATTTTAATTAATTATATTTAATAATTAATTATTAAATTTAATTATTAATTTAATTGATAAATGAATATTTATTTTTTTTAATATTTCAATAAAAATTTGTCATAGAAGATTAGATCGGATAAGTCGTTTGACCTTAATCAAATAGATGATTATTAGTCTACCAAACAGGCCCCTACTGTGCAATCAAAAGATTGATAGACGCAAGGGAGAAGTTGGTAATTTGGAACAGAATTTCTTTCAACGGCCAATAACCATCTTGTATTTTTAAACTACCAAAGATCCCAACTGCCCTTTCAGCCGTCCCGTGATATGGTTTTCTTCGTCAGCAACTTTAGAATTAAATCTGGACCGTCTAACCTCTCTGGCAACAAGTTGCCCGTACTAGATTTTTATTGCTTTTATGTTTGTTCGCAGCTTTCTTCGTCGCTAAGGATTCACTGCTCTGCGTTTTGATACGCTGCAACTGCAAGTCAAAAAGTCAACACATGAGCCATCATATCCATGTCTACTGTTGTATGTTGACTCTTCCACTAACTGTAGTTGTCTCGTTGATTGCACAACCGAGTTTACACGTTTAACTTCTAAAAATATTTTTTCATCAAATATATTCATATTAATTATCAGCCATCAAGATTATTATATAATTATATTAAATTTAAAAAATTAAAAAATAGGTTAATAATATTTTCTATTTTATTTATCTGCTTTTATTTTTTTATTTCATTGAATTATATTTAGGCCAAAGTATATATTTTCACCTATAGTTTGAGGCGGGGACAAAGTCTCACTCCCAAATTTTCAAAAACCTGATCTCTCACCCTTTGATTAAATTTAATATTAAATATAATTATAAACAGTAATATTTCAGGGGTAATTGTAACATCCCAGAGTTAGTTTGGTCTTTTCAGCTTCTAATCTGGGGGTGAGATTGAGATTTTTGAGAATTCTATAGTTGTGAGAAGTTTTGGGGTGAAATAGAGGTTTTTTGAGAGTTTGGTGACTTGTACATGGATCCGTTTGGGAGGATTTGCATACGAGCGCAGGAAAATGGCATTTTTGTAATTTTTCCGGGATGCACGATCGTGCATGAGAGGTGCACGCCCGTGTATGCGCATTTTTCCAGCTGTCCTGGTTTTAAACGTGCTTATCTGTTTCCAAACCCATTTTCACCCAAAGTTTTCCTTTCAATTTCAGAGAACCTTAACCCTAGAAGTGGAGAGCAGCTTCCAGGACCTTTCAATCTAGTTTGATCTTGTGTTCTTCTTGAGAGAGAAAGCATGTCAAGAGGTAGGTGCTTCCTTCCTCTTTCCCTTGTGTTTTCAGTATGTTTGATGCTTGTTTGAGGCATGAGATTTGTTTCCAGCATGCTTGTGATGTTCTCCTTGTGTACTGATGATGATTTGAGATGATTATGATGATGATTAATGCTTACATGCATGTGATGTATGAGAATATATGTTTAAATATGCTTTTGAGATTGGGTTGGATGATGTGCTTGAGATTTGAAGTTGCTGGAAGTGTTAATATGCTTATTTGAAGTGTTGTGCATGTGAATTACGTTTAATTTGTATTTGGTATGCGATTTTGGCCAGAATCGAGTTGATTCCAGGCGGTCATGGAGGTGCAGAGCAGGACGCACGCCCGTGCACCCGAGGCGCACGCCCGTGCATACGATCTGCATGGTCATGACCGTGCATAGTTCATGCACGCCCGTGCACCAAGAGAAAATGAGAAAAATGCTTGAAATTCCAGAACCTTGCATGACCACATGCATGATTGAGTCACAGTCCCGTGCAAGCTTATGCACGCCCGTGCACACGACACGCACGCCCGTGCGTCAGGCAGAAATAAGAAAAATAAGAAAGAAATGAGAAATGTGCACAGTAAACCATATCCAATGGATAGAAAACAGTAAAATGAGCTCGAATAAGAATACATGATGCATCATACATACAGCATAGCATGACATGCCATACAGTGTTTTCAGAAATGGATCCAAGGATCCGAATTTATGTTTTCAGATGTAAAACATAGATTTCAGGGGTGAATACGAGAGGGCACTTGTGAGTTTTAGCACCCATGACACCAGGAGTTATATGCTCATTACTAGCTCTATGTATTGGCATGTGCCAGGTTGCTCAGCTAGCAGATTTAGGTTTCCTGATCCCAGGATCAGATGCAGTATAGCGCGAGACGCTCAGTTCAGTTCAGTTTCCAGGTCCAAGTCTGATGGCATCACGTGGACCATACAGTTTGTGACGCGTGTTTGCGAGAAAACTCACATGGCCAGAGTGTCGAATCCCTGTATTCATCAGTCTGTGCAACATAGTTTTCAGTATAGCATGTACCCTAGGGTACACAGTTTTCAGTACAGCTTTCAGATAAAGCTTTATATGATTTTTAGATATGAGATCCCAGGATCCAATAGCAGTTTTCATGAACAGTTTTCAGAAAACTATTTTCAGTATACATGCCCAGGCCTAGTTATGATTTCAGCATGTTATCATATCATGTCATCATTATATGACACAGTTGCATATCATTCAGAGAATGATAAGACAGTAAAAAACAGTAAATGAACAGAATATAAAATGTGTAAAAGACACGAACAGCAGAATATCAGAACATGAAAAGCCACGTAATGACACGTGAACTTCAGAAACAGTAACAGAACAGTAAAGTTAATGAGTATCAGCATTAAGAAAGTTTAGTGTGTCAAGTTTGACCTCTCGGATTACTCTTCACTCTAGGTTATTTACGTATACGCATATACGTATTTTACGATTCGATATGATGTAGTATCCGATCTGTAGAAGATGAGAATGCCAAAGTATGATGTCAGTATTGCCTGTTCTGTTCGAGTTGAGGTGGCAATCCTTCGAGAAGGGTTGGTTTAGGGTCAGAGGATATGAAGTGCTTACTGGGTGATTTTATCACTCACTCCCTACTTTCCTTTCTTTTGCAGGTAAGTTTTGGGAGTTGGGAGGAGGAGTTGGCTGTCGTTTGGGATCCATTATGCTTCAGTTTTATTTGTATGCACACGTATATGTTTTTCCGCGAATATTTTCATATAATACAGTTTTTATTTGGGCATGTATATGTATGTATACATTTATACCATGAGTTTTTCGCTGCGATATGTCAGTTCAGCTTAAGCATTTCAGTTGGGTATTATTGACCATATTTTCTTTATTATTATTATTTTATATTAAAGCAGTGAACAGTAATACCCTTCTGAGGTGTCTTACAGTAATTTTATCATTTTATGATTAAAATTTTATAAAATAATAAAATAAATTTTATATAAATATAAAATTTTAAAATATATTAAAAAATTTAAAATTTAAAAAATTAATAAATATATTAAAAATTTTAAAAAAATATATATTAAAAAATTTAAAATTTTTTTAAATTTTGGCGGTAGTAGCCATTGATAATGGCACCAAGTGGCCGTCTTTGGCCACCTCTGGCCTCCCCGTTTGCTCTGACCATCGAAAAGGGCTGGTATTGGTCCCAGCGGCCATTTTCGACGGAGGAGGCCAGATCTGACCTCCTCCTCCAAAACTAGAGGCGGTTAGATCTGATCGTCTCCACCCAACGGGGAGACCAGATCTAGCCTCCCCTGAAACCAAGTGATCGGAGACGGCCACCTGGTGCCGTTATCAATGGTCACCGCCGTCAATGTTCAATTTATTTTTTAAAAAATTTAAATTTGTTAATATATTTTTAACATTTTTTAATATATTTTTTAAAATTTTTATATTTAAAAATTATTTATAATTTTATTATAAATTTTTATTCATTAAAGGGCATTTTAGTCAATTTGCATTTAAAAAATGATAAAATATATTTGAATTTTGGTGCAAGAGTGAGAATCTAGGGTTTTAAAATTTAGAGGGTGGGATTCTGTCTCTGTCTCAAACTAGGGTGGAAATAAGTCCTTTGGCCTTATATTTATTATGAATTAATTTTATCTATTTAATAATGCTGTTTTTTAAATTGAAAAATGATTTATTTATAAAATAGTTTTATTCTAAATGCTTTACTACCATGGGAACCAATTTATTATTAGAAACAAACTAAATTTTCAACTAAAACCCGAAAAAATGACATACGAGTTTTGAAACGAGAGAATGTTATTACATATAAATGTGTAATGGAATTATTAGGAATTTAATGGTGACAGGGCCAATTCTACGTGGCATATTTTATTATGACTTTATATATCGATTAGATCATATTCTTGAAACTTCATCCCTAAACCATATGAAAATGGTGACGATAAGGCCAAGTACTTGATCACCACAATTTTTAGGAAGGGTAAATTCATATTTGTTAATGTTTGAAAATTTAAATATTTTTTTATCTAATTTTATAATAAAATTTGATAAAATAACCAAAATATTCATAATTAAAAAAGTTATAATAAAAATATAAAATAATATTTAAAAATTATCATAATAAAATAAAATATAATATAAAAATATGAAAAAATTTTAAAAAATAATTAAAAATTAAAAATTAAAATTGAAAAACAACAGAGTTATCAATAATCAACAACGTCACTTGCGACAATAGTTGGCAAAAATTGAATCAAATGATAAAAAATAATCACCTGATTCATGGAACAACCTAATTTGAGCATCTTGATTCCGTGAGGCAGCTAGACATTGATGGTTGGTAATGATCGGAAATGACCAGTTTTGCTATTTCTGGTCATTATCGGTTATTAATGATGATTTGATTGCCTCAAGTTATCGAAATGGTCAAATGATCATTTTTTATTGTTTGATTTGATATATACTAACCACTATTATTATCATCAGTGGTGACGGTTGATTTTATTTTTTATTTTGATTTAATTATTTTTAACATTAAAAATTTTTTAACTTTTTTCAAAATTTTTAGATAAATTTTAAAAATTTTTAATATTTTTATTTTTACAATTTATTCTATAATTTTATTATTTTTAATTAATAAATGTCTTTATAATTATTAAAATTTGACCTAATCATAAATGTGAATTTATTATTTAATAAAATTATACGGAAAATTAAAGTCTCTGGCCTAATCATATCTTGTCACACCCTACCGAATATCCAATCATGTCGAATTTAAAAGAATTAAGAATTAAAGTTTCAGATTTCATTAGCCGCCACCAACGACAAAGTTTCCCTCCAATGCACACCCAAAAATTCCGCGCATTCCACTCAAAAATTGGAAAGATTTTAATCCCACCCAACATTTTTTTGAATGACATGTCACCCTTCAATTTTATAAAATTCATTATTTATCCCTTAACTATTTTTCATCCTTTTTTTTTTTAATAAAATTATTGAATTATTTTTATTAAAAAAATTTTATAATAAAAATATAATATAAGATTTAAAAATAAAAATATATAATTGAAAATTTAAAAAAAATTAAGAAAAATTCAAAAATAAAATAAAACAATAGTTACCACCGTTTATAGCATCATCTGTGACGATAATTATCAACTATTTAGTTTTTGAGGTGACAGTTTGTCAAAGGCAATTATATTGATCGTCTCCCTTTTGGGTTAGTCGTCTCCACCATCAACCATGACTTATTTTATTTTATAATTTTTAATATTTTTAAAAAATTTTGTAAATATTTTTATAATTTATTCTAATTTTTTTATTTTTATAAAATTTATTTTATTATTTTTAAATTTTTTTCTTAAAAAATATATATATTTTTTACCCTTAATATTTAGCCGTTATCTATTAAACTTAGTTATTGACTTTGATTAATGGGTGAATGATTAAGTTTTAAAAAATTGGAGTTTAAAGTTTTGTCTTTGAAAGAAACCTTGGGTGGGATTATGTCCTTGACCATATATATATATATGTATGTATATATATATATGTATGTATATATATATGTATGTATACATAAATACATACATATATATATATATATATATATATATATATATGTATGTATGTATGTATTCACATATTAATATATAATAGTATCAAGAACGCATACTTAACATACACACTTTGCAGAACCTTAAACATGCATTCATTCATGCATAGCAGAAGCGTAAAACATTGTTTAATGTAAGCCTCATGTATTATTAATGCATAAGAATGTTTAAAATCATAGTAGATAAAGTTGTAATAAAACTTATGTCATAATACTCATAAAATGAAAGTGTACAAAACACATCATAAAATGGTACAAGTAGATGATATTTCGTTTAGAGCCATCTTATAGTACTTTTTAGTAGTAGCTTAAGCATAATTTATAAGGAAAGAAATTTTGGATTGAGTGTTAGGTTACTCAGTAAACATTTTTTAACCTTATTTGTGTATCGAATTCTATCTTTTATCATTAATGTTTTATCATACTTTTATATTATTTCTTGTCTTATAATCTTTACTTGTCTTATCACTTTTCGCAATGTCTTTTCTTTTAATCATATCGTATTATGTCATGTATGTTATGATATAAAACACGTTGAAATCTATGATTTAGCCTAAAGACTTGCTTTCGTAAAACATATTTTCTAAAAATTATACTCGATCTAAAAATCTTATCATAAAATATTTCATAGTCGATCTGAAGATCTTATCGTAAATCATATCATAATTGATCAGAAGATCTCATCATAAAACTTATCTTAAAATATCACTTTTATTTTTTTTATAAAAATCATGTATATAAATATTTTTTAAAAAAAATTTATGGTTATCAAACTAATGAATACAAGGATTCGATATTCTGACCATGTGAGTTAAACTAAGTATGACTAGTACTCTTTCTAATGAGTTTGGTCTATGATTATGCCCTCTTTAATAAATGTTGGTTTCTCTTTTTAACAAACATGCAAAACTACAAAAACTCTTTTGTATTTACCCCTAGAAGATGTCTGAAACATCGATTTTCTATTTGAAAACTTATGCATGTAAAACTTTTAATCTTTTAAAATATTTTAGCATCCCAGGATTAGAAAAGCCCTTAGGGGTAGAGTTTTGGGGTTAGATGTGAGATTCAGTCATAGATTGGGAGTTTAGAAGAGTTTAAGGGTGAGATAATAAGTTTTCAGAGCCTATATGGCTTCCGCATGATTCCTGTTGGGAGGTTTTAATCATGCGAAGCACAAAAAATGAATTATATTCATTTTCCCTTGTGCACTCCTGTGCACTGTACCCTGCACGCTCGTGCAGATGGGTAGAAAAGAGAGCGATGGGAGATTTATTGCTTCTCACCCAGCTTTTATTCCATTTTCAGTCGAGTTTCTTTTGTATTTCAGTGGTTCCCAGTCCTAGAACCGATTTACAGCTTCCAACAGCTCCCAATCCAGTTAGAGAAGGAAGAGAATAGCTTGAGAGATAGATTCCATCAGCCATGGCAAGAGGTAAGTGTTTCCTTACTTCTTCCTTGCGTTTTCCAGTTTGCATTTGATGTTTGATGATGCTTGGAAATGTTTATTTACGTTTCTAGCATGTTATGAGTTGTTTGTATGTTGATATGTGATGAAATGATGCATGAGATGATGATTTCCACCCTTGAACCATGCTTGCTTTGCTTGTATGTGTTTATGTGAGAGAAATAATAGATTTCCATGGTGGAATGAGTTTAGATTGATGAATGATGAAATTGAGGCTTGATATATGCATATTGTAGTGTTGGAAATGAGTGTTGAAAGTTAATTTCAGTTTGGGTGTTATTTTCCATGGATTCCTGTAAATTTCAGGGAGTGTTGTCAATGCAGAACAAGACACACGCCCGTGTGCCCGCATGAGCACGCCCGTGTGCCTTTGTTTCTGTAAGGACATACCCGTATGCATGAAGTGTGCACGACCTGAATACAGAGGACACGCCCGTGTGTCCTGAGGGACACGACCGTGTGTTAGTTCTTTCAGCATTCTCCACAAAAATTTCTAGAGGCGAGCACGACCGGCTACACGGCCAGTGTATGACCCCGTGTGTTTGGGCACACGCCCGTGTGCCTTTGCCATGCACGCCCGTGTGCGTCTCCAGCACGCCCGTGTGCCAACATATTTTTCCAGAATTTATAGAAAATGATTAATTAAGCATGAGAAACTAATTTAAAGGCTAAAGAGCATCAGATAAGCAAGATATCAGATATTAAAAGCTGCATGAGCATTTCATAGCATGACATATAACATGAGAGAGGATCAAGGGATCCGAATTTAGTAACATTCAGCATTTAGATTCTGATATACGGGTTAGAGTTTGAGTGAACTCGAGGGGGCATTTGTGGGATTCTAGCCTTCTGACACAAGTCAGATCATTCAGTACAGTATATTCAGCTTTTTAGCTTATTACTAGACTGTTCAGCCCACATTATCAAGATGTCGAATCCTTGTGTTCATCAGCCTGATCAGTACAGTAAGTACCTTCGGATATATACAGATATAGATTTAGATGCATGCATTCTCAGTTTTTGTTAGTATGACATGACATATAAATCATGACATGCATCAATAATGATATTCAGTAATCAGTAAGCAATCAGATAACAGAATAAACAACGTAATCAACGTCAGCAAGCGATTAGATGAATGATTAGGGCCAAGGCCAGGTATGTGTGTTTATGTTTGCTTGCTTGGGTTGAGGGAAGTAAGCAATGCTTACTGGGTGATCTTTATCACTCATCCCTTTCATTCTTCCTTCCTTTTCAGGTTTGTGTGCTATTGGCGAAGAACGAGTGGACCAAGGCTGACAGGAGAGGGCTCCACACCAGTTTCAATATGTAAATTATAGTTTTGGCCTGTTGGGTTATCTTTATGTACTTATTGTATGTTTGTACAAAACAAAATTTATATAAAAAATAAATGTATATTGAAATCATTGTATATTTCAGTTACGCTTCTGTAGTTGTATTCAGTTGTATAGTAGTTGAATTCTTTTTATAGGATTCCCGTCGCGTGTACCCAAATTCTAGTGTATTAATAAAAGAAATATATTATTCAGCAGCAGGGGTACGTGTAGCATCCCAGGTTAGAAAAGCCCTTAGGGGAGAGTTTCGGGGTTAAAAATGAGATTCAGTGAGAGATTGGGAGTCTAGCAGAGCTCAGGGGTGAGTTGGTAAGTTTCCAGAGCTGTGTGGCTTTCGTACGATTCCTTCTGGAAGGATTCGATCGTACGAATGCGCGAAAAATGAATTAAGCTCATTTTCCCTTGTGCACGCCCATGCATCATGGGTGCACGACCGTGCGTGGCCTAGTATATAAGTGAGCCGAGAGATTTTGTTATTCTTTTCTCACCCTTTTTGCATTCAGCCATTTTCTCTCTTCCAATTTCAGTTCCTCCCGTTCCTAGAGAGGAGATTTCGCAGCCTTTAGCTCCCGATCAAGCTAGAGAGCGTAGAGAGTAGTGATTGAAGCTTGTTTTCAGAAGCATGGAGAAAGGTAAGTGTTCCTCACTTCTTCTTGCATTTTCCCGGCTTGTTTGGTGAGTGTGATGCCATGGATGAATTGATTGCATGTTGATGATTGTTTGGAATGCTTATATGACCTTGCATGTGGATTGTGATGATGAATTTCCACCCTTGAAGCATGTGTGTGTGTATGTATGGCTTTAGAAAGAGAAGGAAGAAGTTTCCATGGTAGCTTTCATGTGGTTTGATGCATGTGAGAAGTGAGACTTGAATTGTGTTGTTTGTGATGCTGGGAATGTGCTATTGAAGTGTTATTGCAATTGGAAGTGTTTTGGTTGGCCGTTTTGTGCATTTTCCAAGCGGTGCTTTGTTGAAGAACCAGACACACGACCGTGCGCCTGCATGGCACGACCGTGAGCCTGTGTTTCTCCAGATGCACGCCCGGGTGCACGACGTGTGCACGACCAGAAAATGTACATGCACGCCCGTGTGTCTGCATATGCACGCCCGTGCGTAGGCATTTTCAGTGAAGGTGAATAGTAAATTCCAGTAGCTTGCACGACTAGGCGCACGACCAGCGCACGGTCCCGTGCGTCCTGGTGCACGCCCGTGCATCAGTAGATTTTCAGAAAAATGATTAAAATTGATTAATTAAGCATAAGAATTCAGATAAATGGTTAAAGTGCTTCAGATGAGCATCAGTTGAGCATGAAATCAGATAATAAGCTGCATGTGCATATCATGACATGACATGTAGTTTCAGAGAGGATCAGAGGATCCGAATTCAACAGTTTTCAGAACTCGATGTACGGGGAAGAGTATAGGGTGAATACGAGGGGGCATCTATGGGATCTAGCTTTCTGACACCAGTCAGAAAGGCTCAACAATATTTCAGATTCAGATTTTTACCATCTGACACCAGTCAGATTGGACAGCAGTTATTATTCAGCAGCTTTCTAGCCAGTAGCTAGAATGTTCAGCCCACATGGCCAGGATACCGAATCCCTGTGTTCCACCCAGTCTGATCAGCATAGCAGGTACCTTCGGGTACATTCAGATTCAGTATTCTGATGCATGCATCCAGTGTTTTCAGTTAACATGACATGACATACACATCATGACATGACTTTATATGATAATATTAAATGAATGAGATCCAAATGATCAGTTTTCAAACTCTAGCAAGCGCATAGATGTATGATTAGGGCCGAGGCCCAGGTATGTTTGATTTATATGATTGTTTGTGCTTGCTTGTGTATTGAGGGAAGTAAGGAGCGCTTACTGGGTGATCTTTATCACTCATCCCCCTCATTCTTCCATCCTTTTCAGGTGGTTCATGCTGGGTGCGAGGAGCGGGTGGATCGAGGCTGACGGAGAGGGCACGCACACACATTACGATCTCAGTATGTATATCAGTTTTGGACCTGTGTAGTCGTATGTATCTTTTGTATGTTTTCAGATATATCCGGATGTATAGAAACAGTATATGTATATGTGTAAAGGCCAGTATGGGCTCATTGTACAGAACATTATGTATTTTACAGTCGATGTATGTATTCCAGAAAAGCTTCCGCATGTGTAAAATTGTATAGTTTCAGATTTCTGTTTTTCGTAGGATTCCCGTCGCAGGTACCCATATTTTCAGATTATTAATAAAAAGCTCCCTATAGTATTATTCAGCAGCAGCAGGGGTACTCGTGGCGGCGGGTCCTACAGTACGTGTGGTGGCGGGTCTTACAAACATTACTTTGGCATGTCATGTCATGTGATGCTTATTATGCATTAACGGTTAACATTTTCTTAATAACTATTATTAAGATTTTCTTAATAATCAATCCTTATAATTTTCCTATTAATTATTCTAGAATTTCTCCTATAATTTCCTTATTAAATTTTCTTAAACTTTTATAATTTTTCCATAAATTAAATTAATGATTTTTTTATACTTCTTGTATTGCAAGGTCGTGTATCGTTGAGTTGCAAGAGTGTGTTATACCTAATTTTTGCACTCAGATATAAATGACTTATGCATACAACTATGACTCAACACCTTATGATTGTGTCTTCAGTAAGATCAACGCTACTCTACTCTAGTTGTGCATGCTTAGCATGCATGATCGTGACACTATCATTATATGGTCGTGTGTCTTCTTGAATGGATAGTCATGCATTATGTTCTACTACTTCAAATCTGAGCCAAACAACTACAAATCCATGCCATTCATCACTCAATCACATCCATTCTCTATGAACAACATTACATTATCTATATAAATCAATTACATACCATATGTCAATCAATTAACAACCATTTTCATCATTGATCATATTAAACTTTCAAATCATCTAATCACAAGCACGAGAACATCCTAAGCATGTTTCTAATCAACTAAATCATCTCATATCATCAAATTATCATGAAATTAAACTGAAAACATCATAGATGCGTACTTGGAAGCAACACTCCACAAATCATAGATATAATTCTAAATTAAGCATGTAATTAACCTGGATCTAAATGATTTAGATTCAAATATCCCAAATTCGTTAGATCTTTTGTTATTACATGTAATCATATAGTTTCATACCATTCAACCATAGAACATGCTTTATCATTATCTAATCACAAAGAACAACCATCACAGAAAAAATTACATCATAAGAAGGTGAATAAACACTTACTTATACTGCTTAAAAACAAGCTCTCCCTTTCAAGGGGAATCTCACTCCTTAGCTCACGTCTTAGTTCTTTGCTCCTTTTCCTTAGCTTTCTAGTGAATACTATCTAGAAGACTCAAGAAGATCAATTAAATATGAAATGAAGTTTTGAACAAATAAAAAAATGCTTTATATAGCCACACCAATACTACACTCACACACGGTCATGTAGCCAAGGATGCATGACTATGTGTGATAGAAATTTATAATTTTCATGCCTTTTCGTATTATACATGTGGTAGCTACTAGAAATGACACATGTACGAGCCAAATAAAACTCTTAAATGACTGTTCTATTGTTAGGCTTACTTAACTCAATTTCTAAGCCTAAAATCTATCATTTCCCACAAAATTTCATTCTAAAAAGACCATTCTAACCTTAGGTTGGTGTATTCTCATTCTCTAATAAAAATTTCATCTCTAAAATTACTTAAACAACTCTGAAAACCTCATTCTAAAGTTCAACTCTACCTCACTAGTAGCTTTCTTATACCTCTAATTCCTTTATAACACTTTAACCAACTAAATCTTTTTATTCCTTAAGGACTTAACTTTACAATCCAAAATCTAAACCAGCCCCTCATGATAACTCAAATTCTCAATCATATCCAAATCTTAAACCTCTAAAACATGAGACTTATCCTAACATATCTCCTTAATAAAGAAACTTGGAAGGAAATACTCCCAACTCTTTCTAACACCTCATATGGCCTTATAGAATGAGGAGTTAACTTATCCTTTTTACCAAGCCTCACCAGATGCCTATAGGGAGTAATTATCAATAGCACTTTATCTCATAACTAAAACTCTATCTCTTAATGTCTCTTATCAATATAACTCTTTTGTCTTAGACCTACCTCATCAATTGCTTAATCAATCAAATTTGCTCAATCATCTAATAAGTCATCCCAAGACCTACAATAGCCTCTAAGGAATTACTCATGCCAATCTCATCATAACACAGAAATGACCAAAACCTTTTATCATAAAAAGCCTCAAACAAAGTCATTTGAATAGTTGACCAATAACTATTATGATAAGTAAAATCCATCAAAGGAAGTAACTCAACTCAACTCTACTCTACCTATGATCCATACAATAAGCCCTTAACATATGTCATATAAAAAGTCTTTGATGTTTTGCCTTGACTTGTTGATAAGTGAAACACCTAGCCACAAAATCAACTCTATCTCTCTTCATACTTGTAACATCTCGATATTAGAATTGTTTTTTTAGGCTTGAAATTGAGGTTAAAAATGAGATTTGATAATAAAAAGATGGAGATGAGAGGGTTTAAGGGTAAAATAGTCATTTAGAAGCTATATATGGTTTATACATAGGTATTCTTGGGAGAATATTTATATATGAAATAAAAGAGGAAAAAAATCTTAGATTTCTTTGACAAATGATCGTGTGCCTTTAGCACACGACCGTGTGTTATATGTGCACCACTATGTATACTTTTATTTTTCTAGCTTATTGCATTTCTTATCGGTTTCCTTCTTTTTCTTGTTCACTAGTGAACCTTAGAGTAGCCATTAGTGAGCAACTAGTAGTCCAAAACTAAAATAGAGAGTAAAAAGAAGCTAAAGAGAGATTTAGTAGCCATGGGTAAAGGTCTGTGTTTCTTTACCTCTTTCACCTTGTTTCATAACATGTACTCTCTATTATTTGAGGTTTGATAAATATTAGTTTTTTGGTTGATGCTTGATTAGCTTGCTTGAGTGTTAAGATGATGATTTAGAAGTCAAATGAGTGGATGATTTTATGAAAATATGTGTATATGTTTGTATACATGTGCTTCATGCATATTATTGAGAAATATGGTGTGTTTGGCATGATTTTGATGTGGTTTGATGAATATATTTATCGATGCTTACTGAGTGACTTGTCACTCATCCCCCTCAGTTTCCTTTCTTGCAAGTTTATGTTCTGGGGAGCTGAGCTTGAAGCAGGAGATGGCCGGAGAGTGGGATATGGCTTGAGCAGGTTTTCACCCAAGTTTTTATTTTACATATGTATATGTATATATGTTTAGTTTTCAGCAAATAGTATGGTTGTAGCTCGTATGCTTTGTATTGCTCATGCATATGAGATATACAATATCTTCTATATTTTCAGATATTATTATTATATAGTAAATATAAGTTTTATTTTATGGTACTGTATAGTAGGTTTTAGTTTGCCATCACATATTTCTAATTCAGCTTCTGCATATTTTCAGTAAGCAGTCAGTGTAGAACCTACTGCTATATATTAAAGATATATATTTCGATTACAAAAAAAAAAAAGAATTAGTCTACAGTAATATAAAGCAGCGGGCATTACACATATAATTCCAAATTAAGCATATGATTAGCTTAGATATAAGTAATTTAGATTCAAACATCACCAACTTGTTATATCTTTCTCTATTACATGTAATCATCTTTGTTTCATGTTATTCAACCACAAAGCATGGTTTATCATTATCTAATCATAAAGAATAACCATTACAGAAAGAATCACATCATAAAAAGGTGGGGAAAAAAAAATTCTTACGTACAATGCTTAAGAATAAGCTCTCTCTCTCTCTTTGAGTCAAGCTCTCTGCATAACTCATGCCTAAACTTACTTCTCCTCTTTCTTTACTCTCTTTATAAATCTCAAGAAGGTGAGAAATGAAAACTATGAAGAATTCAAATTAAAACATGCCTCATATAGCTATGCCAAAATATGATCACGTATGATTGTGTATTCCAAGACGCATGATCATATGTGATGGAAATTTAAAATTCTTATATCTTTTTGCATTATATATGTTGTAACCTCTAGAGGCGACACATGTACTACCCAAATAAAGCCCTAAATAACTATTATACCCTTGGCATACTTGACTCGATTTTTAACAACAACATCTTATTTTTTTTTTATCGATTTCTAACCTAAAATGATCATTCTAACTTTCAGATATTACAATGTGGTCATAAGACACCAATCCTAACAATCTGTTACTTGCACTATAGCCAATCAAACATATTCTTAATGTCATTTGTGGCTATATACTTATCATTTTTCTACTATGATACAAGTTTAGTAAGTGGATTAGCCAAGTTATTGTAGTGTTTTCTCTTTTGATCTATGAATCTTTATGCTATATGATCCTCATACCAAATAAAATAATTTAAGAATATGTTTAGATTTCTGATGAAACCATAGTTCTTTAGCCTATACTATGACCTTATTACTGTCACGAGAAAGGTTTATGGGGTTATTAAAGCTAAATACCACTCCAAGTTCAGGTATGAACTTCTTAGTCTAAACAACCTCTTTTGTTGCCTCAATACTATTTATATACTCAAAAATTATTATAGAATTAACCATAGCTTTCTAGTTGGAACTCTTTTAGCTAACACAACTACCCTTCAAACAAAACACAAAACTTAATTAAGAGTTAAAATCATCATAGTTTGCTTAGAAACTTGCATCACTTTAACCTTGTACACTATGTAGGACCCGTCGCCCCGAGTACCCCTGCTGCTGAAGAATACTGTTTTTTTACTTAATAAACTGAAAATTTGGGTACCCGAGACAGGAATCCTACGAAAAAGAAAGAAATCTACTACTATACACTGTAAGCGGAAGCTGAAACTGATATTGAAATATACAATGAGCCCAAACTGGCTTTTCATTACTGTATAAATTGTTTCTGTACATGGATATATACATCTGAATACATACAAGACCTCACAGGTCCAACACTGAAAATAAAATACATGCTGGTGGTGTGTGTGGGGTCCTCCTTCCTCCTTGCCAGCCTCAATCCACCCGCTCCTCGCCAACAGCACACTGACCTGAAAAGGAAGGAAGAAGGAAAGGGATGAGTGATAAAGATCACCCAGTAAGCATTCCTTACTTCCCTCAACCCACGCAAGCAACAAACAAGGGCACACATACCTGGTCGGCCCTATACATGCATCTATGCGCTTGCGGTTGCTGATTCTGATTACTGATTTCTGATTACTGGTTTCTGATTATTAATTAGTCATGCCATAATATATGCATAATGTCATGCTGAGCTAGAAACTGAAACTGACTGATGATGCATGCATCTGTCTATCTGAATCTGAATGTACCCGAAGGTACCTGCTGTGCTGATCAGGCTGATGAACACAGGGATTCGGCATCCTGGCCAAGTGGGCTGAAAATTCTAGCTACTGGCTAGAAAACTGAAATCTGATAAACTGTTGAGCTGACTGACTAGTGTCAGAAAGTTGGGTCCCACAGATGCCCCCTCGAGTTCACCCCAAAACTGAAACCCATACATTGGGTTCTAACTACTGAAATCTACTGAATTCAGATCCCTGGATCCTCATTCAGGCTACATGCTGTGCTATGCATGCTTATGCATCTGTTCTTAGCTGAAATCTGGATTATCTGATGATTATTAGGCCTTGGATGGATTACCCAACCTTTAACAATTCATTTCTGCCTTTTTCTGGAAAATCTGGAAGGCACACGACCGTGCAAGGAAGACACACAGTCGTGCATGCAGCACACACAGCCGTGTTGAGCACGGACACACGGGCGTGTGCCCAGACACACGGGACCGTACCTCGGTCGTGTGCCTGACCGTGCTAAGCTCTGGAAATTCTGGGCCACTTCATGCAATAAAGGGACACACGGTCGTGTCCCTGTATTTCCAGGTCGTGTGCCCATCGCACACACGGGCGTGCGCTCGCAGAACCAAAGGCACACGGGCGTGCGTCTATGGACACACGATCGTGCACCTGGGTTTGCAGCAGCAGACTTCACCTGAAAATGCCAGAAACCCAACCAAACCACATCCAATCTGTAATTAAACTGAAACATGCATAAATGACACTTCTAACAACACATACAAATTATCAATTTCATCATCCATCCACTACAACTGATTTCACCATGGAAATCCATCACTTCTCTCACCAACACATATACAAGTCAAACAAGCATGCATTTGGGGGGAAAAATCATCAAACACAGCATCATATCATCATCATGGCATCATATAAACATACACAACATATCATCACATACTGGAAACGCCGGCAAACGTTTCCAGGCATCTCAAACAAGCTGGGAATAACAGGGAGAGAGTAAGAAACACTTACCTCTCGACATGGCTGCTGGATATCTCAAATCCAAACTAATCTCTCTGATCTCTTGCTGGATTGGGAGCTATTGGAAACTGAATTTCATGCTTAGGGTTGGGAACTACTGAAACAAAGAAGAGAGAAGCTGAAACTGGATGAGAAAGCATTAATCTCTCGTCTCTCTCTCTTTTCTACCCACCTGCACGGGTGTGCAGGGATGATGCACGGGAGTGCATCAAGGAAAAATGGATAAAATCCATTTCCCGCGCTTTGCATGATTAAAACCTCCCTAAAGGCATCATACGAAGGCCACACAACCCTGGAAAACTACTATCTCACCCCTGAACTCTGCTAGACCCCCAATCTATCTCTGAATTCTATTTCTAACCCCAAAACTCTACCCCTAAGGGCTTTCTAAAACTCTGGGATGCTACACACTATAAACCAAGAATGTATCCTTAGCGCTTCTTAGGTACTTACAGATGTTCTTAATAGCAACCAAGTGTTTCTCATTTAGAGATTAATATCTATTATAAATACTCAAAGTGAACAAGACATCAGTCTGTGTACATACCATTGTGTACATGTTAGATCCAATTACTGAAACAAATGGAACCTAACTCATCTTCTTTCTATATTTTTGTGTTCTAAGACATATTTTCATAGAGAGATATACACCATATGTTCTTTCTTTAACTCACCTTTTTGAATTTCTTCAGAACTTTATCTACATATGTTCTTTGACTTAAACCAAGTAACATGTAAGATTTATCATGATAGATCTTGATATTGAGAATGTAAACTATTTCTTCTAAGTCTGTAATGTAGAAGTACTTTTATAACGAAGTCTTAACAGTATGTCAGTGTAGTATGTTATTTCCAATAATCAAGATTTCATAGACACACAATACTATAAATATTATTATACTTCTAGTAACCTTTTTGTACACTTAGGGCTTATCTTTGTTTTTTATTAATCTAAACTCGTGAACAATTTTATCAAAATGAATGTTCCAACTCCTCAAAGCTTGCTTTAGTCTATAAGTGAACCTTTGCAACTCATATACTTTATCCGTCACCATTAGGTTATGTGATATACATATCCTGTACAAGGTTACCATTTAGGAAGGTAGTTTTAACATCTATTTGCCTAACATGTACTGATAGGTGACACCAAGTTGTTAGCAAACAACATTGATATATGAGATTTATCACTACCTTTTGATAGAGTCATTTAACACTACGATAGTTCTAATTGTATTATTTATGCTTTATTTTAAAGTAACATTGGGATTATAAGCATTTATAAAATTGTCATTATACATGCGTATAAGGTTCTGATAATCAATGACACATATAAATCCCTACATTATAGTTTCACTATCACAGAAACATTTATTTAATTACATAAATTTACAAAAAGATTATGAAGAAATATAGTTTTATTGATATAAATATGAGACATCTTACAAATTGATGTTAATACATCAACTAAATGATTGACTTTTATACACCAACTCTAACATTTTAAGGCTTGCTAATTGTGTTTAAAGATAAAAATATATTGTCAGGGTTTTTGTATTATATTTCTAGCTTGTTTAGGTGTTTGTAAAACTTATAAGTATGGTTAATTATTTTTATTTGGACTTGTAAGTGGTCAATTATTGGTTGAACTTTTAGGTAAATTTATAATTTCCTTGTAGTCTTAGTTCCAAATGTCTTTTAAAAGTTTGACCAATGACGAAGTCTTACTTTACCCTACTAGCTTCGATTTAATGGGCTTAAAATCCTTTTCCATAAATAATGATATTCTTTTGGTGAGAATTATAGTTGCTTGGCTAGTTCAGATGATAAAGACATCATGAATGTTAAGGATAGTAAAAAGTGCTCTTTGATCAAGGATGTAGATTTAGAGAACATAAAAGGTTGTACTACATTCTTATGCAAAGGCAATAATTGTAGGAACTACTTGTATCATGTACCTTTTTAACTATTAACAATAATTTTAAAGTCCACAACGTGGTTTAGGGTAATGCTTCCTTGCACTTGTTCATGCTGGCAGTGCTTGACTACTTTAGAGTTACTCTTTTCAATTGTACCCTAATATATACCATTTTATTATTGGCATGTGTGTATCTGATTTGGAGGAAAGAGTAGGTGAGCACGTTGAAGAAGCATGCAATAGAGGAAGACTTCTACTATAAAGAAAGAGTTTCAAAGAATCACTTATATAAAGGGTAATATGAGTGATTAGAGGGGCAAGTTCTTCTTTGCAGACCTATGTATTGAGAAATTTAAAGTAGTGACTAGGTTTATATGTTGTTTGTTTGTTGTTTTCCTTTGCCTTTAATACATATCTAATCATGTTTTTTTTTTTTCATTAGAAATTAATTTCACAAACCAAACTTAGGTGCTACTTACTAAGAATAGGTTTAAAACTTTTGCAACTTGCATGATAATACTCAAGATCCTAAGGAGTTGCTCTTAATTACTAAGCTTTAGCTACATGAGCTTATCCTAGAAGCTCGTTTACCTTCTCGCATGTCCAAAAAATCATAGGGCCCCTCACCTAGGGTTTAACGTTAGGCTATTACTTGCTTGGCGCAATTTTTTCATAAAAAATTTCACTAGCTTTTATTTGTTAAAATGAGACTGCTAGCTCCTTAACTCCTCTAATTTGAAAGCAATGTGGGATCGAAGACCCTTCCTCTAGCATCAAATTATTGTGATTGCATTCCTGCCATTGAGAAATACAAGAGATTAATGATGCAATCTTATGCAAACAAACAAATGATGAACGTGAAGTTTTTAAAAGAGCTTAGCGTACTAGTCAAAAGCCTATGTTCATTGCTATGTGGTTTATATTCTAAAGAAAATTTGGTGGAGTAACAACATCAGTTACAAAAATTTTCATCATTTTGACTTACTACAATTTTGTATTTATAGGACGAAAGGGAAAAATAATAATACGATTACATAATTACATATACTTAAATCTTAGTACATTTAATATAGGCATCCAAGGAAGTTAAATGATCGTGTTATGTTGAAATAAGAGATAATTATGCTATCCTGTAATAATAAAAAATAAAAATTTCACTATTTCTGGATAAAAAAAATTCTGTTTATACTTTGAACTGATTTAGTGTATGTAATATGTCTAGTTACTTTTAGACAATTGATCATTTTTTTATGGAATTCCTATGCATTTTGCCAAGGTAAAGTTGATCACATAATAGAAAAAGATGAAAAATCACATATTAAATAGAGGTTTCGATCTCAACTTCTATCAACATTACTCAAGTAACATCATCTCTTTTGAAATTTTTGAAATTTTGTAAGCCCTCCTATTGTTAATAAAGTATTGAAATTTATAATATAACTGGTTAATGATGGTTTATTTTACCATAAAAATGGAGATTTTTTTTACAATTACTATAATTATAATAATAAAAGATGATTAAGTAGTAAATAAAAGGAGTCATCCTAAATGCTTGAAGAGGCGTGTGGGTGGGTGAAAGGAAAGGGCGTAAATAGGGGAAGTTCTGACTAGAAAAGTGCGATAAGGTGTATCTTTCTGGTAGATACGCATTTGTCCTGGTCTTTTATTCGTAAGCTCTTTTAGCTACCTTCTGGTGGATAACCTAATGACCTCTCTTTCTCTTTTATTATTCTAAACACGCTACAAATTCCCACTTCCACCTACCCTTTTTTTTTTTTTTTTTAATGTCCTTCTTTCACTCTTTATCTCATCAAAGGCTGCTGTTCAGCGTGGAATCACCACCCTCAGATTTCCATCCTCATCATTTCTGATGTTGTTACCGACACAACAGCCTCTCAATGACTTTCATCATGACCCATTTGTTTATTTTAAATATTAGATTTGATTGATTGATTTTTTGCATGTTAATGAAAGAGTTGTGAGCTTTGAATTTAAATTTGGCAAAGCAAAAAGTCCGGGGACAGTCAATTTACATTTACACGCATGCAATTTCCACTTTAAACAAAGTCATGGTGCACCATAATTTACACTTTCTATTGAAATTTTCCAATTCGGGCGGTCATTCATTATTATAAGAATCATTTTGGCTGGTAATGGTTCATGTTTAACGAAGGTTCACAATGATGTGATTGTAACCGTGATAGCATTAAGTAATCAGAGATTTGAAGATTTTGTTCAGGATCATGTTAGTCTAATTAATAACCAGGACGTAGTCTGAATCAAGTATTTTCTTTTATTTTAGAAAAAATTAAAAAAAAAAGAACTTTATTTCCTATCCATTTGACACGTAACTAATTGTGATATTCTCCAAAACATCTTAGAAATATTATTCAATTTTTTTACACACTTTAAAGTTTACTTTAACGGGGCCGATCCGAGCTTGAATTTCTAGAGTGGCTGAGATAATATAGCCAACGGACCCATGGACCATCTTCACTCACTTAATTTGTAAACTGTAGTCCTGTCATGCATTCATCGTATCGTACCAATAACTAAAATTTGACTCAAATCAAATATATTCAGATTTATTTTTAAATTTAATTCAAATAAACTTAAAATAAATAGTTTGAACTTAAACACAAATACGAACCCCAACTATAATTTTGAAAATTAACGAATATAAACACGAATATGAACTCAAATTAAAATATTTGTAATTATATTTTATTAATTATAATTTTTACTCATATATAAATACGAATTACACGAACCAAGTAAGAATACTAATTGAACATGAAATGAACTATACAAATCGAACATGAACCTGAAATTTAGTATAAAAAATTCAGTGAATACGAATACAAACACAAACACGAATCATAACGAATAAATCTAAACACAAACATATATGTGTTCATATTTAATTTGATTCAAATCTAGCCCTACCAATAATATAAGGGTTTTTATTTAAGTAACTATATTTTAGGGGTTTTATAAAATAATCGAAAATTCAAATCCTATGCCTTTATAACTAACCATTTTTATTTTGCTTAAAATTTCATCATATATAAACCAAAATTACTTTCATTTTCCACCATTCTGAAAAATCTAAACTCACTTCAATTGATTGTACTTATGACCACACTTGATGATTTTCATTGACTTTTGTTCCAAAGTGAAGGTTTAGTGTTGATATTGAAGTTTATTGAAAAAAAAAAATGTGATTTGAAGAAATCAAAGTGAAATTATAACAACCCTTTCAAGAAGTCTACACCCCCCTTCCCCCCAACCAATAGAATATCATCTAGAAGAGATGTTATTGCTTAAGCTTTTATTTTTAAGCTTGAAACAAACTTTATTTATTAAATAAAAGAAACTTTACTTAAATTTATGACACAAATCCACTATAATTAATAACCATAAACTAAAATTCTTAAATAAACATGTAAAAGATGTCTCACAGTCACATAATTACCATAAAATGTGTAGAGAATATAAGTATTAAAAGGCATAAAAAAAGTTACATGAAATATATCTCATAATCCAAACAATCCCCTCATGCATGTCCTTAGCTATCTTATAGCTCTGCAACCACCAATCACTTGTTACCTGTAAAACATAGAAGGAAATGGTAAAAAGCTAAACATTCAATAAGTACGAGACATCTAAACACTTACATTCTTTGTTTTATTACTTATCATCTTACATTGTATATTTTATGAACTCTTTATCTAGGGTACGTTTGTTGATGTTAACTATGATGATATGAAATGAAATGCATGATATAAAATATATTAGAAAACTTTGGTGAAAACATTTTCATAAAAGATTTTTTTGAAAACTATATTGATTGTACTGACCGAATTAGGTTAAAACATGAATTTGGCATATCAGCCACATAAGTAACATAAGCACTCATAGTTCCCTTTTCCATACACATAAACATAATTAGATTATCATAACACCACTATTATAGGTGTCCCTTACTACAAGCATACATATGAATAAACTCACAGGTGGCCCTTCACATAACCTTATAGAAATCATGTCTTTAAAAACTCATAAGATATCATGTTTTCATGGATGATCATGAAACTATAAACTCATGACATCAAGTTTGACTTAATATAAAGGATTTAGATAACTACAAGAACATGTCCTATAAGTCTCAACACCCTATTAGGCTTAGAAAACATATAAACTATACTAACTCATCTCACGCAGGAAAGACTTGATATGTTTTTGAAAAAATATGATTAGATGCTTAAGCCCTTGAAAATCTTACTCATGATTCATTCACTTACTTCCCTATTAACTTTGACATGTTTAATACTTCTAAATACTCATAATGTTCCTTTTACACTTATGGAACAACCTATAGAACCATTGATAAAACAATCATAAGATAAAAGGAGCACAAGTAAATAAGATGTGTATGAACAAATTTATAAATGACCTGTACATGGACGATTGGTGTTAACAAGCAGATGTATATGAAGGTATCCATCATATCAAATTATGTGTATCCTCAGATCATTAAGAACATAAGATGTAAGAAACTTAATTAATAGGAACATAAGCAAGATGTTAATTAGAGTTATGAGGTTTATACTTGCAGTTAAACGTCACAAACAACTAGCTAACACCATAAATAACATTTAGAGTAAAGAACTACTAAAGTCAAGAAATAGAAAAATATGAAGCAATATTGCAAAAAAAATAAAAAAGTAGTAACAAAAAGTAAATGATCCACCCATATGTAAAGACCACTGTTAACATATGGATGGTTGTAAGGACAATCATCTACGTGCTTGATCATACACGTCTTTGCGTCTTGTGTAGTTAATATGTATGTAGTAAATGAACAAAAGCAAAAATGGCATGGAATAAAGTATATAAAATGAGATAAAATAAAGAAAGAGAAAGAAAGGAAGAAGGGTTTGATAGTCAGCTTCGGATAAACTCCTTCTTTGATGAATCATAGATGCATTTTAACAAAATGGAAGGGGTGGTGTGTTCAAAGAGAATAGGGATAATAGTCCTAAAACTGGGTGAAAAATATAGTTTCCTTCTTTTTTGTTTTTGATAATATTGGGTGCGAAAATATGGGATAAGCCAACTAGCCCTTTACACCAGTGTTAGACTTGTTTTTATAGGTTGTTTGGAATGTCAACCCACTAGTCGATATCTATGGATGGGGACGAGCTAGCATATATGTGGATCGTGCTAGTTGTCTTCATCTATAGATGATCAACCACATGCAAATGTAGTCACAACTAGCCTATTTATGGGTCTAGTGAAAACTAGGCCTAACAGACTAAGCTAATGGAATAAGCTTATGGTTAATAGTGGTTTTAATGGGTAATGGATTTAAAAAGCTAGTCTTAGTCGATTGAATTAAAGGTTTACTACAATATTTTACAAGTAACCTATTACCAGAGTTTGATCTTACTAGGTCAAAATAGGGTATCTACACACTTATATCTTATATTTTTTAAATAAGTGCTTGCCTTATATTTTATTACAAAATGGTTGTCATTATTGCCCAAAAATCAAACATTTGACATGGTTTAACCATTGCCCAATATAAAAACCCTTTGTGACCTTTCTTTTCTTATACTTAGAGAATGATAACAACATCTATGATGTGCATATAAGAAGACGCCCTAAACCTTGATTATGAAACCAAGATGATAATTTGAAATTACAACTAAATTTTCAACATCACTGATGCAATCCTTAACTTCGTTCATTAACCAAGTCTAAGAATTAATTTTTTATAGTCATCCTAGATTATAAAGCTGTAAGTTATAGTATAACTTAAATAATAGCATAAATGACTTACTATGTGTACCTTTCAATACATTAAGTGCCTATTTTTGGCTAACCATGATTCCATATATGAAATATTAATCTTGAACCTTTCTGCAAGTAAACCATGTTTTCTCTAGGTTTGTTCAACCAATCAACCATTACAAATATCATTTTCAATTTCTATACCATAGCTACGCTCATCTATCTACTATAAAGCATAATTTTATCTTTAGGCAATGTGTGATAGTTATTTATATGTCAAAGCGGAAAATACTCTCAACCTTTAAATCTTGTTGCTCTGACACGATCTTTAACACAATTCATGATGGCATTTAATCTTTTTTCTATGTGATATATAGATTTGTAAACTTTAAATTAAAACTAGTCACTAAAGTGTCTTTTAAGACACTTGTAAGACCTTATTTCTAAAAGAAATCCATAACTGGAAACCCATGGAATCTTGTTACAAAACCATCCATTACAAATATTGTTTATTGGTCAAGGAAACAAGGTAACTAATGCATCTAATCACACCGAGCCTTAGTTTTTATGTCATTAATTGGTAAAACTTCATTAATGGTTTATGATGTTATAGCAAAATTCAATTGCCTTCTCTTCACATTTGGGTTCATCCATAAGACTATTGTTCACTTCATCATCACTTGAGAAATTTCCATCACAATAAGTAATAACATTTAACACAAGACCCAACATTGTAAACTGCTATTTTCTTAGCATACTCATTTTAAACATTATTCAGCTGCTCTTATTTCCAATCATATAATTGAAAAGTACTATGAATTTTAAACATTTTAAAGAGGCAGTGTCGAGATTGTAACAAATTTTCAGGTTTGCTTGGAAGAGTTTTTTTTTTTTTTTTTCCACTTTATAAAAAGTATTCAAGAACAGTATCTATATAGAGAAATGTTATATGATGGGGTCTTTCTCTTAGATCTAATCTATTTATTATTATTATTGTTTCTTTGAGCATTCATAGAAATAGATTATTAATAATCTTCATGAACAACATATACAAGTGATGCATTTTAAAGTTAAAACTCATTTAGTTACATTTTGCTGGGAACATGGCATGTTATTTGTTGCCATATGCCTCTTCATTCATTTTAAACATTTTCCTTAAGGTGCTCTCATTTTGGGTTACATAATTATAATACAATGACAAATTATATACATTTCAAAGGTGGGGTGCTGAGAATGATTACCAATGAGATTAAAAGTGATGTATACGTGTGTGAGTGTGTGTGTGTCTAAACATTTAGTTGATGGTGTACTGAGATTATTCATTAAATATTTAACATGTGATTTTGAACATGAAACAAATTTGAGAATCATTAATGTCTATAAGGAAAACATGAACAGAAGGGTTTAATTTCCAAATTCTGAATGTGCAGAAACTCAGTGTCGTCCTTTCAAACAAAAGCAGTCATTTATTATTGCAAGTGATCAACAATTTAAACCAAAGTTTCATTTGCAAACAGTTATATTCAGTGGTGTGAGCAGCAATCTCATGTGCTATTAACAGTGACCATAAACTCAGGCTGAGGCTTATCATTCTGATGAAGAAGCCGTACCTTGTCAGAAATATCAAACGGGGTTTGTGAAAGCGCCTCAATTTCACCCACTCAACATATATAAAAAGATTTCAAACCCAAGTGACAAGTTTAGATTAGCAATTGTAATGTTTTGGTAAGAGTTGTGACGACAACAATCTTACCATCTCCGGGCCAACCGAACAGCTTCATCAAAGCTGCTCAGGCTCAGCTTACGGTCCCCCCATCACATGCTCACCACTTTAATTCATATTAGTTATGCTGATCTCAAATAATGAATATTATATTTTGGCGTAAAAAATGAATGATTTGGGTCCAAATCAACCAAGTTTTCATATGCAATTGTATCTATGGACCAAACATATTTATTCCTACTTCAGCTTGATTAATATGGGTGGTCATGTCGACACCAAATTGAGGCAGTAATCAGCTCGCTGAAATCAAACAACACTGTCAAGCATATTTATGGCATTTCTGATGATAGTTTATGAGTAGCTTTGGCTATGGACCAAGTGGGCACCTCCCCTTAACCACCGTCTTGTAATACAAGGGCATGCGATATTGTGACATAAACCAGAATATGGGCATACAGTGTGATATTACCAGCAGACCCCAATCGTAAATTGGCCATGTTTGTCCAAGTTGAATCATGGAGTTGGTACACTGTGCAATTGTCGAGGGTTATTGCAACACATCACATGATTGTGGGGAAGACCATCGATGCTCAGCTTTGCAAGTATTCATGCGTTGGAGTCTTTTCATTTTTCATTTAAGATGTGATGGGGAACCTCATGATCTGAAAGGGTCCATGATAAGTACTCGGATAGCGACCTAAACCGTTACAAGTCTGCAACATGTTTCTAGCTTTGGCCTTTTGTTTTCACTCGAGAACTGTGGAGGCCCATCTTTTATAAGTATCTTTCTGAGTTCTAAACTTTTGTCAAAACGAATTTTCGTTTTCACACTCGAACACCTGTTTGCTTTTCTAGGGATTGCTTTTCCTCGTTTATTATTTAATGCAGTGCCATCTTGTGATACCCTCGTAATTAAGGAAGTCATTAAGAAATAAGAATGCACCGCCTTGGAAAAAATTCCTTTGGATAGTAATTATAAGAAGCCCAAAGGACTTAATCCCACCTATAAAGTTTCATTTATTATCGTTTATCAATTAACTCAATTTAATTATTAAATTTAATAATTAATCATTAAACATTAATAATTAATAAAAAATTTTAATAAAATATATAAATAATAATAAATAATAAAATTAATGTTATAAAATAATTCAAATATAAATGTTAAAAATATTGAAAATTAAAAAAAATTTGAAAAAAAGTAACCATTATTATCGATGATGATGATTTTTTTTTTAAATTTTATTACATTAATATTATATAATATTATTTTACATTATAATTTATTTTGATGTTATATTAATATTTGTTTGGTTGAGAATATTTTGATTATTTTATTAAAAATATTGATAAAATTAAAAAGAAATTGATTCATGTTCGGTTTTTGGAAATTTTTTTTTTTTTTTTTTGGTAATTAGGAAGTATGTATAAACAAAAAGGGCACGGGCAAACGCCCAAACAACCTAACTACAATAACAAAGCATCAGGAGAGCGAAGACAAGCCAACAAAACCAAGTCCTTGTTGAGAGTCCATCTTAACAAAAACCAAGAGAGAGCTCAAAAAGGACCCAAACCAAAAAGCCACAAACTTGCCTCGAAGGCCATGCAATACAAGGCCATCACCAAAAAACCAGGGCCGCAAAACCTAAACTGGGACAAAGAAAAAGTCATACAAAAGAATGCCCACATGTACGAAAGAATCCCTGGCTGAAGCTAAATAAATCATGCCAATATATGAGCCAAGCCTTTAGACAAACACTCACCATCCCCTGCAGCCCAGAGAATCTTCCTCTACTTTGAAAGTTGATGAATAAGATATTATTATTTAAAAGAAATCTTAGACGGGATTAAATCTTTTAACCTTATAAGAGTACTAGTAGACATGATTTATACAATCATAATTAGTAAATACGGGCATACAAGTATAATATGACAATGATAAAAAAAATAAGTTGGTAAAAATATAGCCATAAAATTTGAATATGCAAAAAATATGGAATGCGTATGTGTAGGTTTAAAACAATAAATTATCAAAATATGTTTAAAAAAATAAAAATATCAATCCTAAACTCAACACTTTTATGGAAAATCAATATAATATTGCAAATCAAAGTATTTAATTAATCATTATACCTGATATAACATAATACATAATTCAAATTCAAATTATAGTCTTAATACTCTTAAGTACCGACATAGTCAATATTTAATTATAACTTCTCAAATATCTTATTTTACAAACTTATAAAATATACGTTATAAATTTAAGATCCGACATAGCACGTTAAAAATGATAAAATACTATATAAACACTATATAATATACTCAGAAAATAAGGTATAACCACTCTTACAAGAAGTAATGCTAACCATGGAGGATGAGAATGACTTCAATGCCTTCACACTCTAACGACAATGAGTGCGCGCGCACTGGTATACCAAATCCATTTCACTTGCGGATGAAGTCCCGAGTCCTCAAAATGACCGAAGATGTCAATGAAAATGAAAGATAAAATCCGTTCTTTCTGTAGTTTGATCTTTGAAATATTTACATCTATTATGATCAAGCGTAAAAGGAACAAGCAGTATGACAGGCAATAGACTGCTTCTAACTTTGGATTTAACACACCAGCACTAGAAAATCATCATATCTATACACGAAGGTATAGAATCTCTTTCACCACTTGCCTACGGAAAAAGACTTAAATCACAACAAACTGGAGGCAGAAAATCATCACTAAGAGAATCAATGTCGCTTTCCTAATTGTCCACAGGATCAGTACCTTTTTTTCATACTTGGGCCTACTGTTGCCTGGTCAACTAACTATCCACTGATGCCAGTTTTCCTCAACTTACCTAGAAATTCCTTGAACTGCCTTCAAAGAAAGGTTCTTCTTGATGCGATTTCGGTTAAGCAACATAGTATTACGTGGAGGTACATGCAAAGCCCCGTCAACACAATCTCCTACTTGACCACAGCCACAAGGCCTTAACTGCCCATCCTCACAAGATGGTCTAGGCCTTGAAAAACCATTCCAATGCCTTGAAAATACTTTCTTCAAGGGGGAATTTTCCTCTTGCAATCTGACACAGAGTGGACAAGGAGGGTCACTTCTATGTGCCTTTGGTGTGACCTGCTCCAAGCATTCTGCATGGAAAGCATGATAACATGAAAGAACCCCAACAACTGGCATGTCTCCACTTCTCATAATCCTCCTATGAGAACTATAAAGTGATCTCTGTGTAAGAAATCGCTCACACAATCCACATTTGAAATCATCTGATTGAATATATGATCGACTGTAACTTTCAGACTCAAATGTCTCTGAAATGTCAACAAAATCTGTGTCGCTACTGGCACTACTCCAACTATGGGCCTCCCTTTGTTGAGTGGAATCATCATAGTCCAGCAACAGGGTAGCTGCAGAGTTCATAGTGTCTCTAACAGAAGTTTGGGCAGGAAAGGACAAGGGGTAACCAGGTTTGGACATAAGGGAAAGACGAGTTGAAAAGTTGCAGTGAGAGGATGCACAAGAGTTGGCTCTCAGCTCAAACTCACTACTGTCTGAGTGAGATGATGTGGAGCCTCTGCTATCTACATTTGCTGACATTCCCTGAAAGAATTTAAAGCCACTAAATATACTGATAATGGAAAACATATCAAATTAAATGGAAAAGGAAAATGAAGAATACTATACCTCATTGGTGGGTGTAAATGAACATTGCCTAAGAACTGGATCTAACAAGAAAAAGAAGCAACAAACAAGTCAATACAAGTAAACGGAAACATCAACAATAGCAAAAAGGAAAATGATAATATCAAAATTATTGGTTTATTTTTGGCTATAATCCAAACAGCAGCCTGATGGATGAACAGCTTCAATCAATCTTAAAACGCACAATAAGCTGTGGATCATCATTAAAATGAATGTATAACTAAGAAAAGGTAAAGGGTGGACTGTACCTATCTAAATGCGCCATCTATAGACATCACAATTGTTTACAGCATAATATATCACTTCTGTTGAAAACTTGAGAATAAGAAAATATGCTACTTTACAAAGACTTTTCAAAAAGGTTTTGTAGCAAAATGTTGCCTTGTTAGATATTAATAGGTTTTTTGTATTCTTATCAAAACATAATAAGTTAAGAAGTTTCATAAGTGAAGCAATGGACACAGTACCCACCTTGATTAACTGTATCCATGCAAGTTCTCTTAGCCAAACAGAGTCATACACTCAAGTTTAAAAATCCTAGCTAAATAATGGTTTTATGTAGTTTTATGAATACAACAGAGTCATACACTCAAGTTTAATAGAGGATCCATCAGTTTAACACCTTATATAGATGTTCAATCATAGAATATAGTCAACTAGTAAATAAGAAAATGTCAAGAGGCAAAATAATAATAATAATAATAATAATAATAATAATAAATAAATAAATAAATAAATAAATATGTAAATGTAATTAAATCATAATCTCTATGACAGTAAAAGGATACTTCTAACATTCAAGGGCAGTTGAAACACTTTGTTTCAAACAGTAAGGCGCCCCACAAGCTTTTCATTAACTCCTACAGACACCAAATCCTATGAAACAAAATTTGATCTTAATAATTTCCTACATTTTATTTTTTTTTGGTAAATAAGATGTATATTAACAAAACAAAAAGGCCACTAGCCCAAACACAACCTAAAGGCAACAAGTGCGAAGACTCGTCTGAATAACCAAGCTAAAAGCAACGCCACCAAAACGCAAAAAAACTCACAAATTACCCCTTTTGAGGGTCTATCTATGTTCCTACGTAGATAGAGCACAAAGAGCAGAAGAGAATATAAAAGAGTTTACATCCTTATTCATGTACAAATCACTATAAGGTGGGGAAATATACACATAGCATGAAAAAAAATAACAGTGAAGCATTATCGTGGTAGCAACAGAAATGAACCTGAAATTAGAGAACAATAAAAACAGATGCAATAATCATAGTACAATATTACCCCTCCTTGTTGGAGCTTCATAATCATCAATGCTGATTCCCTGTATTGCAGGAGGAGTCCACTGAGGACCATGTGAAAGATCGGAAGGGCTACTTAAAAATTGCCAGGATCTATCAGATGCAGAATACTGATGATCATAAAGCAGATTGCCTCTCACCCAGTTCTTGCTTTCTTTACTGTTTGATGATGTAGATGAACCGTACAATTGAATATTGTCATGTGCATCAGACTGAAATTGAAAATCCCATCGAGATGTAGTTGGCGAGAAACTCGAATTAGCTCGCCAGTAAGGCTCATGTGGACCCCTAGACCAATCCCTATTGGTTGTGTTTGACCCATGTGGCCTTGCGGCCACACAACACAGCGACCCCGTCTTAGCTATTTTCTACACCCTCACAACTACAAGTCACGCTTGCTTTCACGAGCTACAAAGCTTGGAAGAGGGGTTAATTTAGAACATACAAACTATCATCTCAAATACAGCTTTCCATCATACATTACAATTATACACTGTAACTAAACAAAAATCCAAGCTCTGTAAACAAAATAACTTAACACAACCAGCGAACATGCCTTTGGATACAGTTGTAGACATTTGATCCAACAAAACTGAGTGTAAGCTTACAATTTGCAAGTAAAGGAAAGTGATGTTTGAATTTGAAGAAACAATTGAAAACCCTAATTCATCGGGGAGACCCAGAGGGACGGAGATGAATTTTAACAAACTTTCCCCTTTTTTACTATTATATATCCTTTTCTTTAACAAATTAAACTGTTTAATCGCGCACTTAATTATGCATTTCTTTATTGAGACGACAACCACCACATTGGGTCAATGACTGGCAACTACAAGCATTCCAACAGCTTCAATATTCGCTCAACTACAATCACAATCATGAACCTCTTTTTTTTTTTTTTTTTTTTTTTTTCTGTATAATTTCTCTTTTATTTCTAAATTACAAGGTAAAAGTTGCATTCTATCATATTTAGTTTTATAAGTGTTAAAGAGCTCTCTAATTATAAAAGCTAATATTGCTTACCACCCAATGGGAATTGAACTAATATTTATATTAGCTAAAGATCAGTTTGCCAATTGAAAAAAATGAGAGGAGCCATTGAAGATGCTATGGAAGAAAAATATCAAAATCATACTTCTAAAATACATAGAATAATATTTCATTAATGTTGAATTATTATTAAAGTCAAGAGACATATGGTCTTGGTATCTTGCTTCGAGGCTTTCAGAAAATGGTTAGCCCTTCCCAAGTTTTGATACTTTGATATGTGGGCTGAAGTATTTCAGTAATTGTTCTTTATTAGTCATTATTCTATAATCACTGTCACTATGTATAGTTAACTTTTAAAAACAGACTTTTGGGAAGGAATTATGACAAGGTAACAATTTTCAATTGTATTAATGACTCCCTGTTTGAAATTTGTTATAAATTATAGTATGAACAAAAGAAGTGAAGAAGAATAAAGATAGAATTAAATATTTGTCTGTCACTGGTCTTTGGGACTTCATTTTTGTTATACTTTCGTGACCTATCATATAACTCTAACTTTTCTTACTCATTTTAATTTCTAGTTTATTCTCATTTTAAACTTTTTTTACTTTATTTACCTTATTGCTTATCTGATTAACCTAACTTAGTTCAATGCTAGTTTTATAGGCTTATCTTTCTCTAGCTTATCTTGTTGTTTGAATTTTGCTTCATGTTATATCATAAGTATGTATATAGGTATACGTATACAATACAGTATAAAAAAAGTTTAAATTAATATAACTTATCACATACAACTCTTTTTTTGAATTCATTATCTTTTCACTTCTTTATGTAGTATCTGGGTTCTCTGGTAGTCATGATATATCTTGAATTTTATCTGATTTTCGTTTATGTTTTTATTTATGTTGTATATTGAGCAGTAGCATTTGTGACTTGTCATAAATTCTTATCTAATTTTGAAGCTATTTCTTTTTATTCGTAATTACTCTGTTTCTTACCTACTATTCTATTTATGAATTATTCTATAAAATTATTTATTATGTTGCATATATGATATTCTGTATGTAATTATATCTTTAATGTTGTATATTCTGACTTTTCTATTATTTATCAGTTTATCTAATAAGTTCTAATTCATTTTAATGTTATTTATCATAATTTCTCTACTCTATTTAATCTCATGCTATGTATGACATAATATGAAGTTTGTTGAAATCATGTTGAAAATCATATTTGGGCCCTTGGGCCTGTTTTCTGAAAATATTTTTTTTGAAAATATCCTTTTAAAAATACTGTTAGAATTTGATGATCCTATAAATACTGAAGTCACTGAATATGTAAATCTTTTTGTAACTGAAGATGTCTACTATACTATGTAGATTGATGAACGTAGGGATTTGCTATCTTGGTCATGCGAGTTTCTATTATACTTATACGTGATCATTATCTGTTATTGAAACTAAATACTAAGCTAAAACTGAAATCTAAAAACTATGCATGACCAGCATATAAAGGTCTTTCCACATCACAGATGCTGGCTTTCTAATGTCCAAATAGTATGCAAACTCACAGGTGCCTCCTTGTAGCTACCCTTGTAAATGATATTTGGAACATCGTCTTTCTACTTTAAAAACATATACGTATGGATCACTTGATACTGTTTTAGCATGTCATGTCATGTCATGCAATGCTTATCATGCATGAAATCATATTATTTCTTTTCTTCTGATTATATTATGTTTAACCAAATTATTGTTAGAGTTATGTTCTGTGTATTGCCTGTTGAAGTTCTAAGTTTTGTATGAGTTGTTATGTGTTCTGTTTTATACCTGCTAGCTTCCTATTTTGTATGTTTCATATACATTGATACATTATCACTATATCTTCTTATTAAGTATTTAACATTTAAGTGATGCATTAGTTTCCATTTTTATATGTTTGTATAACTGCTACTATTTCTATTTCTATTTCTATTTCTATTTTGTGTTTAGATCATAATCTATCGTTTACTTATATTGTTTCTAGACTACTGTTGGGTTTCTTACTTATGTGAGTTTGGTCTAGTAATTTTGAAAAAATATTTAACTTATTATTTTTTATTTTTTATTTGAATGTTTCTATATTATAACTTTCTGTGTCTATTTCTCATTTTCTTCCTTTTCCTTCTCTTTTCTCTTCTTTTATTTTCTTTTTTGTTTTGCTCTACTATTTTCCTTTATATTTTTGTTGTTGTGCGGTTGTGCGATTTGAGACACACAGTTGTATGTGCATTATACATGGTCGTGACCTTAAGTGTACGGGCTTGTAGAACTAAACACAAACATAACTGTAACTCTATCTAGACACGACCATGCAAAATTGAGAAAGATACATAACCATGACCTTGAGACACATGATCATGTATCTTAAGGCATTACTACTTAGAATAAAATGATAGCACAGTCATGTACCCTCGGGCACACTGTTGTGTGTCACACTCTGCTTCTATAACTCTGTTTTTAGAATTTATAAAACTCACTCCAAACTCAACCAAATCTCACTCACTCTTCAATTAAGCTTAATCTAGCATACATGTATACAAAAACATGCTACTTATACTGATCTTCATCATCTCATAACATAAAATCACAACCCAAAATGCTTTCAAATCTTTTAACTACATATACACATGTACACATACACATATATCTATACTAAGCACGCTTCTACCTATAAATATCTCATCTTCTATCATATTTTCATATAAACATACAACTTAAACTTAAAACATGCTTTTTATCATATCTCACACTAAGAATAAGGAGATACATGCTAAAGAAGTAGGGAAACAGGGAAAAAGGTAAAGAAATACTTACCTATAGCTATTGACTTTAATCTCTCTAATTTTGGCTTGATTGCTAGCTAGACTAGGTAACTAATAGACTGATCTCTCTCTCTCTCTCTCTCTGATCATTGGTTAGGGTTAGTTGAAGGAAAAAAAAGAGAAATGGTGAAACTGGCTAAAAAATACGAAGACTCTACTTTATATAAATATACTGACTCAATAGGGATGTACTGTTGTATACCCCTAAGGTGCACGGTCCTGCTCCACAACTAAAAGGACATACAATCATGTGTTTGAAGGACACATAGTTGTGCTATAAAGAAATCACAAATTTCCAGCTGCCCTATGCTACACATGGAAAAAATTTCTAAAGCGACCTATGCACAAGCCATATAAAACCTCAAAATAACTATTCTACCCTTGAAACCTCCTAAATCTATTTCTTTTTATAAAATCTCTCTTTTAACCTTGATTTTCAACGTAAAAAGATCATTCTAACTGTAAGATGTTACAAATCTTCCCCTCTAAGTGCATACTTATAACCCAAAGGCTATCATGACTGTGTGTCAAGGCAAATCCAAACTTTGACTTCTCAATTTGATTTGAATAGATTTAACAAGTCATATGTGATAGTACCCTTATGCCTTATCATCAATACGGTAATCCTATGCCTCCATTCTTAACTCTTTAATGTGTGACCCTTAAGCTCCCTACTATCTTGATAGTATTTAAATTTGAACTAAATTTAAACATAGAAAACATATGTTCATTATCTTTTTTGTTCCTAACGTGCTTATGTCGATCAATAATAATCTGTAGTGTTGAAGTTTGAGTTAACGATGCAAAATTAGTGTAGCAAGGTGAACCACTTAAATCTTCAAAAATGTCTAGAATTTTTGTATTAGAAATAGAAATTCGCATCATATATAGTTTCTTCTTGTTTCACATGATTGGCTGACGTACTTGTCATGCTGGAAGATTTAACTGAATAATTTCAACTTGTCTTTTTTGCTTGGTTTGTAAATTGTTAAGACATGATATAAAAATCAATTGGTGGTGGCAATGCACTATTTACTAATACAAATGTGATAACATGTTTTCTTTACAAAAAAAATTTGCATGTTAAGTTGTATTTATGCCATATATGTGATTTTTGACCTTTGATTCATTTAACATCATTTTCCATAATTTGTAAGTTAAAGAATGTTCACCAATGGCATTGTGTTGATGAAAATAAGCATGTACTTATTATTTGTCTTAACTATTTAAGATAAACATAGATTGATGATAAAGGAATGAAGTTGTATGATTGGAATATATACTTTCATTTTAATACATTTGTATTACATGATATTAAAATTGATTATATTGCATGAAAAAAATGGATTTGTGTCATCTAAAATATAATTAATAAAGCCCTGTTGCGTTTCAATACCAATATTGTTCAAATCCTAAACTATGTACGTAACTCATTTGTGTAGGCCTTCGTGCCTATTACTAGATTATACACACATCAATTGGATAATATGTGAATAATTTGTGTGTGACACCATTAATTTTGTATATATGGTACGTTTATAGTTGTATGAATGAAAATAAATTGAATTGCTGCAAGTTTAAGATCACATTTGAAATAATTATTACATGTGAAGAATGAATACATTAACAATCACGATTAATGGTTATTTGTTATGATTAAGCAGATAGAACAGTTGAAAGTATCATATTTTACTACATCTTGTTTGCTTTGTGCTGAGATTCAATTGCATGTATAATTTTATGGTAAATTTATAGAATTTTAGGGGGTGATTTAATGATTTTACCCTGTTATATGCATATTTTGGGATTGTGGGTTTTTATGTTTGGTTTTTCAGGGAATTTTGGTTTTGATGTGAATTCAATAGAAATCAAGCCAAAATAACACTTATGAAGGACTAGCCGGTGGTTTGAATTTAGTGCAAGAAAGAATGAGTGACTGAAGCAAAAAAAGGGAAAAAAATTATTGTGTGCCATAACAGGAAAATAAAGATTTTCAATAAGTTTGAGCCTAATAATGAAAAATTAGTGTATAACAAAGTTGTAGTAGACATCTTAAGCTTTTCAAAAAACTATTATAGGGAAAAGTTTGAGTTTGTTCGGGCCTTCAACTATTGTCACAAATTTAGGTCTTTTAGGTGAAATTTTGTGTCTAATCATTGAGGACTAAAATGGTCATAACTTGAGATTAAAAATTCCAAGTGAGGTGATTCAAAAATCCATACAAAAATAGACATCCAAGGCTACAACTTTTATGAAGACCAAAAATTCAGATTCCAAAAGCTCCGGGCCATAGTGTAACACTGTAGTGCCAGATGCAATAAAAATCTAGAAACTTGACACCCCAACGCTAAAGCATGTGAAAATGGTAGAAACTTGGTGCTACAACATGACACCATGGCCTAGCATCATGCAATAGAAGTCCATGTTTTTTAGGACTCTTTTCTTAACCCTAGGCTATATATATCCATTATATACTTGCCTAAAAAGGAATAACTGCCTTAGGACAACTTTCGAGAAGTTTTTCATAAAATTTTGAGAGATTCTTGATTTTGATTTAAAGATTTAATTGAAAACAAAACGGATTTGTAATTGCGAGACAATTTTTTAGAAGATTATAATAAAAGATTCAATGATTCATTGGGCTTCATTCTTATTCTCCACTATGTTTTATTTGAATCGGAATGTTTATTTTTGTTTAATGAGGAACTAAATCTTCTTTGTTAAGATTAGGGATAGCTAATTCATGGATTTGTAGCATTTTTTTATTATGATTTACGAGCATGTTATTTCATTTTGAGTTTGTTTTATGAACTTAATGTCTATTAGGAATCTGACCAATTTTTAATAGGAATTTTGTCATGTGATTGAGACCAAGAGGTGATATTGCATAAAAGTTGTGAGAATAAAAATCATGGTTTAATCAAATATAGAAATGTATTTGGTGATACATGTAATAGTCATAAACACACTAGACTTCTACTAAAAGCTAGTGGATTCCACGAAACTTAATACATTTTCATCTAATGAAACCTACATAGAGATATTTATGTTATTATATTGTGAAATATGATTAATATTGCTTAAGAAAAAATATTGATCAACTTATAAAGTTTGTCACTTAAATAACATGATATCTTCAGTTGTGTAGAAAAACTACCTTGAAGTGAATTAGTGAATCTGAAGTTTTAGTATCATCTCGTATATTGTCATCCGATTACTTAGACTCAATTATCAATGATTTGTTTTCATTATTTTTATTTTTATTTTAAATTTATTTTCGATTCATATTTGTTAGTCTAGATAAAGTTAGGGATGCCGCTGTCCTGGTACTTGTTTATACAATCTCATAGATACGATAACCTGGAATACTTTCCTTATTACTTGGACCTAGTACACTTGCTATGAAATTAGGTTTAAAACTTAATGTATCAATTTGGGTCCCTACACGAGCTGAGTGTGGGGAAAAAGTTGAATGTAAAGTAATTCGTGAGCTTTGAATGCACGCTAATCTATGGGTAGGCCAAAGAAAATTGTCTCGAGATTGAAATAACTCAAGTGGACATGTTAAACCCCAACAGGCAGACAACTAGAACATTAGAGTAGTTGAATTTGTACTAGCCCATTCCAAATATACACACACACACACACACACACACACACACATATTTAAGCCTATTCAAGAATCTAAGCAACAAACAACACATAGACAATCCTTAAGTCAAATCTTCATCCATACGTATCTTGAACCCTAGAGTCTCAATTTTGTGGTGCTTGTCTCTTTACACTTCTAAATCAAAACAAAGCCAATTTAGTGTAAACCAAGTATTCGTCATAATTAATTATCATCATTGATATATGAGCTAAATTACAGTACAAAAAAAAAAAAAAAAACCTAGCTCATTTTTTTTTTTCAGTTTTCAATAGAAATAGAAATACTACACACATGACTAATGTGACTATCACTTTCAATTTTAGTTCTAAAATTTTCCTTCACCCTTAACTTAACAATGCCATTGTACTTAATGAAGGATAAGATAAAATAAGGAAAAGGTTAGAACTACTACCCTAATCAATTCTAGATGTTATATTTTATTGTAATATTTAGAAAAGCCTTTAGGGAAAGAGTTTTGGGGTTAGAAACGAGATTCAGAGAGAGATTGGGAGCCTAGTAAAGTTCAGGGGTGAGTTAGTAACTTTCCAGAGCCTGTGTGGCTTTCGTTTGAATCATTTCGGAAGGATTCGATCAGACGAGTGAGCGGGAAATAAGTAATGCTTATTTTCCCTTGTGCACGCCCGTGCACCTTTGATGCACGCCCATGCAAGTGGCTAGTATATAAGAGAGCCGAGAGATAAATGTCATTTTTCTCACCCATTTTCATTTCTTCAGTAAATTCTCTCTTTATTTCAGTTCCTTCCATCATTAGAAAGGAGATCCAACCTCCCGTAGCTCCCGAACAAGCTAGAGAACAAAGAGAATAGTTCGAAAGATTAATTTTCAGAGGCAATGGCGTGAGGTAAGTGTTCACTTACCTTTTCCTTGAGCTTCCCAGCTTGTTTTGTGAATTTTGATGCCATAGATGAGTTCTTTGCATGTTGATGAATGTTGGGAATGATTATATGATGTTGCATGTTGAAATTGGATGATGAATTTCCATCCTTATGCCTTGCATGCATGTTGATCATGTTTTAGTGAGAGAAACGACTTGCTTCCATGGTGAAATGCTTGATGATTGATGCATGTGAAAGTTGACACTTGAATTGTGTTGTTTGAGGTGCTGGGAATGCATATTTGAAGTGAATTGAAGATTGAATGTGAATTGGCATATGTTTAGAGCAAATTTCCAGACGGTGCTCTTGTTGAAGAACAAGACGCATGGCTGTGTGCCTGCATGGCACAGCTGTGTGCCTTTGTTTTTCTAGATGCACGCCCGTGTGTACGCTGTGTGCACGGCCAGATATAACAGACACACGCCCGTGTGTCCTGAGGGACACGGTCGTGTGTAGCATTTTCAGAGAAATGTCCAAAAATTCCAGTAGCTTGCACGGTCAGCAGCACGACCAGCGCACGGTCCCGTGCGTCTGGGCACACGCCCGTGTGCCTTGCCCACACGCCTGTGCACTTGCAGTTTTTCAGAAAAAGAATATTAAATGATAAATTATGCATGGGAAATCAGATTAATAATATAAATGCATCAGATAAGCATCAGAAAAGCATGAATTCAAAGGATAAAGCTACATATGCATATCATGACATGACATGTAGCTTCAAAAAGGATCAAGGGATCTAGATTCAGTAGTATTCAGTATTCAGAACCTGATGTACGGGTAAGAGTATAGGTTGAACACAAGGAGGCATCTGTGGGATTCAACTTTCAGACACCAGTCAGAATACTCAGCAGTATTTCAGTTTTAACCATCTGACACCGGTCAGATTGTTCTACAGTATACAGATTCAGCTTTCTAGCCAATAGCTAGACTGTTCAACCCACATGACCAGGATGCCAAATCCCTGTGTTCACCAGTCTGATCAGCACAATAGGTACCTTCGGGTACATTCAGATAGAGATATTCAGATGCATGCATCCATCAGTATTTTCAATTAGCATGGCATAACATACACATAATGACATGAACAATAATGAAATCAGTATACAATGAGAATAAGATTCAGATAACAGTTTCAAATTCCAGCAAGTGCATAGATGTATGAATAGGGCCGAGGCCAGGTATGTTTGATTAATTGTGCGTGTGCTTGCTTGGGTTTTGAGGGAAGTAAGGAGCGCTTACTGGGTGATCTTTATCACTTATCCCCCTCCTTCTTCCATCATTTTCAGGTGTTCGTGCTGTTCTGAGGAGCGGGTGGTTCGAGGCTAGCGGGAAAGTGCCCACACCACGATCACCATATGTACTTTCAGTTTTAGACCTGTGTGGTCATTTTGTAAATGCTTTATGTATCCAGACGTACAGAAACTTTATATATATATATGATATAAGCCATTGGGCCCGTTGTACAAAATAGATAATGTATATTTCAGTTGATGTATTCAGTTTCGCTTCCGCATGTATTGTACAGTAGTCTCAGATTTTATTTTCATAGGATTCCCGTAGCGGGTATCTGAGTTTTCAGATTATCATTAAAAACTCCCAGTATTATTCTCTAACAGGGGTACTCGTGGCGGCGGGTCCTACATTGTTGGTATCAGAGCAATTTGTAAGTGTGTGGTGCCTTTTTCTCTCCTTCGCAGCCGTCGTCTAAACCCTCCTCACAACACAGTCAAGTATTGATTTCCAGCTTTGGTTGTGTTATGTGTTTCTAACCCCCTGTTTGTTGGTGATGCTATGGATAGAGAAGAGTATGTCCCTAGATGTCTAGATGAGACAGACAGTAGTTCACCCACCCATCCTATGAGTGTTAGTGATAGGCGGCGATCTCAGAGTACCTCCTATGTGTCGATGAAACCAGATCAGTTGAGAGAGATGATTGGGGATGTAGTCAGAGAGAGCCTCCAGCAAGCTAGAGTGGGTAATGTTCAGGAGCCAGATAGAGTTACTCTTCATCAGCATGAGAGTTATCAGATTCCAAGGAGAAGACATTCCCAGTCATAGCATCAGTCACAGCCACAGTATCAGTGACAATATCAGTATCAGTCTCAGCCTCAGTTAGTTAGAGAGAGGCATCAGTATCCAGTAGGGTATTTGGAGTTCAGTCAGGGTATGAGTACAGAGACAGCTAGAACTAGTTCTTCAGAGAAATTTCATCCGATCTACCATCTGCTAGGGTCATTTCAGCCAGCAAAATTCAGTGGATCCAGAGATCCAATCGTGGCAGAGGAGTGGATAGAGTTCGTGGAAAGTGTCATGGGACTTTACACACTATCAGAGAGAGAGAAGGTTATATATGCAGTGTTTCTTCTCAAGGGTGATGCTAAGGTTTGGTGGGGCCTAGCCAAGGCTACCCTCAGTGAGCAACAGATGACTTGGACAGAGTTCAGATGACTTTTTGATGCCGAGTACAAGAGTATGAATGTGGTGTATGCCAAGGCCCAGAAGTTCATTGACTTGACTCAGGGGTCCAGTTCAGTCAAAGAGTACACCACTAGATTCAATGCATTGGCGAGATTCGTCCCGAGTTTGGTAGGGACCGAGATGGGTCGAGTTCAGAAATTTATTCATGGCTTGCATCCTGTAATTTTTAAGGATGTGATGACAGGAATAGATCATCCCTAGAGATTCAGTGATGCATTGGGGAGAGCGCTTAGATCAGAGGTCGGATTACAGAGGATGGGTGTCATAAGCAAGCATCTGAGAGAGATTAGAGGACGGATGATAGAGACAGGGGTAAGAGGCAGATGTCAGCCAGGAGATCTGCCTGGAGTTTTCAGAGCCAGAGGCAGAGAGTTGTGCCCCAGCCGCCGCAGTGTCCCAGATGTGGTAGACGCCATTCAGGAGAGTGTCTAGCCGGCCAAATTGTATGTTATTGGTGCCATCAGCCAGGGCACATGATGGTAGCATGTCCAGCCAGAGGTGGAGCTGGTGTTAGACCGAGCCAAGGTGGAGTTGGTCAGTTCAGAGGTCAAGGTGGTCCACCCAGAGGTGGAGCTAGAGTAGAGAGAGGTGGAGCTAGAGTAGAGAGAGGTGGAGCTAGAGTAGAGAGAGGTGGAGCAGACATCCCTAGAGCTGGTGACAGAGCACCTGAGGGAGGTACCGGTCCTTCAGGAGTTGGCGGAGGCAGAGCCAAAGTATATGTAGTCCGCTAGGAGCAGGCAGAGGCCATTCCCCATGCAGTTACCGGTCAGTTACTTTATTTTGGTACTCCTTTATTTGTACTTGTTGATTGTAGAGTCACACACAGCTTTGTATCTGGGAGTGTAGTGGAGAGATTAGGGGTTGAACCTAGTGTGGCCAATAGGAGTATCCATGTAGAGATGCCAGATGGGGGTTTTGTGTTGAGTGACATAGTTCTCTTAGATTAGAAGATAGAGATTATGGGTAGACAGATGATGATTGATCTGATTCTGCTGGAGTTAGCAGATTTTGATATGATTTTGGGGATGGACTTCTTGGAGAGATACAGTGCTGAGATAGACTGTGGAAGGAAGAAGGTGAGATTCCACATAAGCCCTGATCAGTTTGTGTTTGGTGAGGGCAGAGTTGACAGTCTGATGATCTCCAGGGTTCAGACGAGCAGATTGTTGAGACAGGGTTGTGTTGGGTACTTAGCTAATGTTGTATGCAGCAGTTCAGTGGGTATGAGTATCGAGGAGGTGCCAGTAGTCAGAGAGTTTCCAGATGTATTCTCAGACGAGTTGTCAAGGTTACCTCCAGACAGAGAGTTAGAGTTTAGTGTTGAGCTTTTTCCAGGTACGACTCTAATCTCTAAGGCTACGTACCGGATGGCTCCAACTGAGCTTCAATAGTTAAAGAAGCGGCTTCAGGAGTTGACAGATAAGAGATTCATCAGGCCCAGTTGTTCGCCTTGAGGAGCTCCAATTCTATTTGTTAAGAAGAAAGATGGGTCGATGAGGATGTGTATCGACTACAGGGAGCTTAACAGAGTGACAGCGAAGAACAAGTATCCTCAGCCCAGGATTGATGATCTGTTTGATCAGTTGAGTGGTGCAGCTTTGTTTTCAAAGATCAACCTGAGGTCGGGTTATTATCAGGTCAGAGTGGCAGACAGAGATGTTCCCAAGACAGCTTTCAGGACCAGATATGGGCATTATGAGTTCGTGGTCATGCCATTTGGGTTGACTAATGCCCCAGCGATGTTTATGGATCTGATGAACCGGGTGTTTCATGATTGCTTGGACCGGTTCGTGGTGGTTTTCATAGATGACATTCTAGTGTATTCCAAGAGTGTGGCAGAGCATGAGGAGCATCTCAGATATGTGCTTCAGAGGTTGAGAGACAGACAGCTGTATGTCAAGTTCTCCAAGTGTGAGTTCTGACTTGATAGAGTGGCATTTCTGAGTCATGTGGTGACAGCAGATGGCATTTCAGTGGATCCTAGTAAAGTAGAGGCTATTTTGAGTTGGCCAAGGCCGAAGACAGTAAAAGAAGTCACAAGCTTCCTTGGGTTGGCAGACTATTATAAGAGGTTTATTGAGGGATTCTCTAGCCTAGTGAGACGTCTCACTGCCTTGACTAGGAAAGAGGTTCCATTTATGTAGACAGATGAGTGCGAGGCACGTTTCCAGGAGCTTAAGCAGAGATTGACCAACGCTCTAGTTTTGGCACTACCTCAAGAAGGAGTAGAGTTTGATATTTATACAGATGCATCCCATCAGGGGATCGAGGCAGTATTGATGCAGAGTGGTAGAGTCATTGTCTATGCCTCCAGGCAATTGAGAGATCATGAGTTGAGATACCCTACCCATGATCTAGAGTTAGTAGCAGTTGTTTTCGCCCTGAAGATTTGGAGACATTATCTTTATGAAGTTAAGTCAGCATCTATTCAGACCATAAGAGTCTAAAGTATTTCTTCACTCAGAGAGAGCTCAATATGAGGCATAGGAGATGGCTAGAGCTGGTGAAGGATTATGATTGTGACATCAGATATCATTCAGAGAGAGCCAATGTGGTGGCTGATGCCTTGAGTAGACGAGTAGCCTTATCCATTCTTTCAGTTCAGAGAGAGCTACAGTATGAGATTGCTAAAGAGCAGATTGAGATAGTGACTGCGGGTTTCTTCAGACTTCAGATCAGATCCTCACTGTTTGATGAGATCAGAGAGTGTCAGATGTCAGATGAGTGGACTCAGAGTATGATTCAGAGGATGTCAGAGAGAGTAGTGCCAGACTTTGAGTTCAGAGATGGGATCTTGAGATTCAGAGACAGAGTTTGTGTGCCACAGAGTTCAAAGTTAAGGCAGAAAATTTTGTCAGAGGTGCATAGTACGGTGTATTCAGCACACCCAGGCAGTACTAAGATGTATCAGGATCTCAAGAAGAGTTTTTAGTGGTCAGGTATGAAGAAAGACATCGCAAACTTCGTTTCCAGGTGTCTAATATGTCAGCAGGTAAAGGCAGAGCACTAGAGACCCTCAGGTTTACTTCATCCTTTGAGTATTCCTGAGTGGAAGTGGGAAGATATTTCTATGGATTTCATTTCTGGTCTTCCTAGAGTTCAGAAAGGATTTGATAACATATGGGTGATAGTGGACAACCTCAGTAAGTCAGCTCATTTCCTGCCAGTCAGACAGGGCATGTCTACAGACCAGTTGGGGAGACTGTATATCAGAGAGGTGGTCAGACTTCATGGTGTTCCCAGGACTATTGTGTCAGACCGAGACTCCAGATTTCTGTCATCTTTCTGGAGATCATTACAGAGAGCCTTGGGAACCAGACTGTAATTCAGTTCAGCATATCACCCCCAGACAGATGGCTAGACTGAGAGGGTGAATAAGATCCTGGAGGATATGCTCAGAGCCTGTTGTATGGACTTTCAAACTGATTAGGCAGAGTTGATTCCCCTAATGGAGTTTGCTTATAATAACAGTTATCAGACGACTATTCAGATGACTCCATTTGAGGCGTTGTACGGTCATAAGTGTAGCTTTCCTCTTCATTGTGATGAGATTGGAGAGAGAGATTCTCTGGAGACAGATGTGGGCCCAAAGATAGTTCAGGGCATGATTGAGTAGATCATGATCATCAGGCAGAGGATGAGACAGGCCCAAGATCGACAGAAGAGCTACGCAGATCTGAGACGCAGAGAGATTGAGTTTTCAGTAGGCGACACGGTGTTTCTGAGAGTTGCTCCATACAGGCAAGTTCTCAGGTTTGGTAGAAAGGGGAAGTTGGCCCCGAGATTTATTGGTCCCTATGAAATACTTGAGAGAGTGGGGACAGTTGCCTACATACTTGTATTGCCACCCAGCATGGATAGGATTCATAATGTCTTCCATGTATCACAGTTGAGGAAGTATGTGGCAGATCTTTCTCATGTGCTCCAGTTTTCAGAGATAGAGTTGGCAGATGATTTGAGTTACCAAGAGCTGCCAGTGCAGATCCTAGACTACAAGGTCAAAGTTCTCAGAAACAAGCAGATTCCCCTAGTGAAGGTCTTATGGCGCAGTCAGAGAGTGGAGGAAGCCACTTGGGAGGTAGAGTCTGTGATCAGGGATAGGTTCCTAGAGTTATTTAGGTAAATTTCGAGGTCAAAATTTTTATAAGGGGGGAGAAAAAGTAGCATCCCAGGTTAGAAAAGCCCTTAGGAGAAGAGTTTTGGGGTTATAAACGAGATTCAGAGAGAGATTGGGAGCCTAGTAAAGTTCAAGGGTGAGTTAGTAAGTTTCCAGAGCCTGTGTGGCTTTCGTTTGAATCCTTTCAGAAGGATTCGATCAGACGAGTGAGCGGGAAATAAGTAATGCTTATTTTCCCTTGTGCACGCCCGTGTAAGTGGCTAGTATATGAGAGAGCCGAGAGATAAATGTCATTTTTCTCGCCCATTTTCATTTCTTTAGCAAATTCTCTCTTCATTTCAGTTCCTCCCATCATTAGAGAGGAGATCCAGCCTCCCGTAACTCCCGATCAAGCTAGAGAACAAAGAGAATAGTTCGAAAGATTAGTTTTCAGAGGCAATGGCGTGAGGTTAGTGTTCGCTTACCTTTTCCTTGAGCTTCCCAGCTTGTTTTGTGAATTTTGATGCCATGGATGAGTTCTTTGCATGTTGATGAATGTTGGGAATGATTATATGATGTTGTATGTTGAAATTGGATGATGAATTTCCATCCTTATGCCTTGCATGCATGTTGATCATGTTTTAGTGAGAGAAACGGCTTGCTTCCATGGTGAAATGCTTGATGATTGATGCATGTGAAAGTTGACACTTGAATTGTGTTGTTTGAGGTGCTGGGAATGCATATTTGAAGTGAATTGAAGATTGAATGTGAATTGGCATGTGTTTAGAGCAAATTTCCAGGCGGTGCTCTTGTTGAAGAACAAGACGCACGGTCGTGTACCTTCATGGCACGGCCGTGTGCCTTTGTTTTTCTAGATGCACGCCCGTGTGCACAGCCAGATATAGCAGATACACGCCCGTGTGTCTTGAGGGACACGGCCGTGTGTAACATTTTCAGAGAAATGTCCAGAAATTCCAGTAGCTTGCACAGTCAGCAGCACGACTAGCGCACGGTCCCATGCGTCTGGGCACACGCCCGTGTGTCCATGACCTGCACGCCCGTGTGTTAGCCATGCACGCCCGTGTGCCTTGCCCATACGCCCGTGCACTTGCAGTTTTTCAGAAAAAGAATATTAAATGATAAATTATGCATGGGAAATCAGATTAATAATATAAATGCTTCAGATAAGCATCAGAAAAGCATGAATTCAAAGGATAAAGCTGCATATGCATATCATGGCATGACATGTAGCTTCAGAAAGGATCAAGAGATCCAGATTCAGCAGTATTCAATATTCAGAACCTGATGTACGGGTAAGAGTATAGGTTGAACACGAGGGGGCATATGTGAGATTCAACTTTCTGACACCAATCAGAATACTCAGCTGTATTTCAGTTTTAACCATCTGACACCGGTCAGATCGTTCGATAGTATACAGATTCAGCTTTCTAGCCAGTAGCTAGACTGTTCAACCCACATGGCCAGGATGCCGAATCCCTATGTTCACCAGTCTGATCAGCACAACAAGTACCTTCGAGTACATTCAGATAAAGATATTCAGATGCATGCATCCATCAGTATTTTCAATTAGCATGGCATGACATACACATCATGACATAAATAATAATGAAATCAGTATACAATGAGAATGAGATTCAGATAACAGTTTCGAATTCCAGCAAGCGCATAGATGTATGAATAGGGCCAAGGCCAGGTATGTTTGATTAATTGTGTGTGTGCTTGCTTGGGTTTTGAGGGAAGTAAGGAGCGCTTACTGGGTGATCTTTATCACTCATCCCCCTCATTCTTCCATCCTTTTCAGGTGTTCATGCTATTCTGAGGAGCGGGTGGTTCGAGGCTAACGGGAGAGGGCCCACACCACGATCACCGTATGTACTTTCAGTTTTGGACCTGTGTGGTCATTTTGTAAATGTTTTATGTATCCAGACGTACAGAAACTCTATATATATATGATATAGGCCATTGGGCCCATTGTACAGAATAGATAATGTATATTTCAGTTGATGTATTCAGTTTCGCTTCTGCATGTATTGTACAGTAGTCTCAGATTTTATTTTCATAGGATTCTCGTCGCGGGTACCCGCGTTTTCAGATTATCAATAAAAGCTCCCCAGTATTATTCTTCAACAGGAGTACTCGTGGCGGCGGGTCTTACAAATCAATTCTAGATGTTATATTTTATTGTAATCTTTATGTTCATATAACGAGGTTCAACCAAAAATTTAATAGCTTCAATTATAAAAAAAATCCTCAAACATCATATGTTAATTGTATTAGTCTAAACATATCATTAGGTAAAAAAACAAGACAAAAAAGTATAAACATTGGGTTGCCTCCTAATAAATGCTTGTTTAAAATTTCTCGCTCGTTATCCATTATTATTTTTTGAGTAGGATTGAGACCATCTTTGCTTAAATTCTTCTTCTGTGTATGACTTATGCTTGCTTTTGTTTCCGATGACCATCCTTTTGTGCTCATGATGTATCTTGATGACTCCATTTGGGTAGATTTTTGTGATTGCAAATGGACCGATCCTTGTGATTTTAACTTTTAGGGAAAAAATCGAAGTCAAGCTTTGGATATCAAAACTTTTTGCCCAACCTCAAATATGTGTTTTTTTTAATATATATCAATATAGCCACTTCTTAGGATTATCTTTGTAGATTTTTCCATCCTCCAATTCAATGTATTTTGACTTCATATTATAAGTTTGTATTGAATCTTCTAACTTGTTATTTGAAAAATACTCACAAGCCAATGCATCAAAAACATCTATTTTATGACAAGTATGATCATCCTTTGGGTCTTTCATTACTTTAAAGACATTACATACCACTTGCTTATCTCTTACCCTAAGAATTAATTTTCCCATTTAAACATCAAATGCCTTGCCTATGGCTAAAAATGACCTACCTAAAATTAGAGTCATATCAATAACCACTTCCATATCCAACATAAGGAAATTCATGGGAAAAATAAATTATCTACCTTCACTAGCATATCTTCCACAACAACTCTTAGATATTTGATCGATTTATCTACTAACTATAGGGATACTATAGTAGGTTATGGTTTTTCAAGCTCAAATTTCTTGAAAATAAATAATGCAATTAAATTAATACTAGTTGGCTTAAAATGTGTGTAAAAATTTAACAAGGAAAATAGCCTTTAAATACTTCTAATAAACTTCACAACTTATCCAACCATCATCAAACATCTCATTGTACTAATTCCCATTATCAAATCAATCAACAAACCAGCACAACATGAAGATTAAGGATTTTCAAGATCTAATATGCAGAATTTCACAGTTTTTAACTTAGCAATTTATTGTATTACACATATAAAACTTACTAGGATGCCAAAGGTAACCTTCAAGTAGAAAGGCAAAGCTACTAAAATCTTGGATAAAGGAAGAAAAAACTTAATTCAAGAGACAAAACTCAAGAACAAAAATGAGAGAAGCTTTTCAAAAATATTTATCAACTTGTTCTTATAACTTTTTATTTATTTATATATGGTCTTGCAACCTGTAACTTGCATCTTGCATATTACTTTCTAATTTGATCAAGTTGAAGTCAACTTTGGTAAGTGTACCTAGTTCTCTTTGATGCATATCAATTGGGCTTGAATAGCTCAATATGAGTTCTTTTTTTACCGTTGTGCTACCTTGGGCCATTTGCTTGTATGTTTGATTAGTTTGCACTAGAAACTTCATATCTTAGACTCATTTGGTTTTTTATTTAATTTTATGAATATGAAAAAGTGTAAGGTTGTTAGAATTGGCTGATTTGTGTCATCCTCCTTAGGTTGAGGAAGATTTGCCCTAATATCTAAGAAATTGTTATCTTCAAAATCTAGAGATAAGTCACTTACATTGAAAGTTATTAAAACACCACCAAATTTACTTACAATGTCCACCTTGTATGTATTGTTTCCAATCTTCTCAATAACCTCAAATGGTCCATCACAGCAAATATACTTTTCCTTTTGGATGAAAATCTATTCTTTCTCAAATGGACTAAGTTACCTAATTGGAAGGTGGAAGCCTTTCTATGTTTGTTCGCCTTTTTCTTGTATGCTTCATTAGACTTTTTAATTCAAACTCTTATAGACTAATGCAATTTCTTCATAGCCTTAGTTTTCTTTTTAAAATCCACTTTAATTTGAGCATCAGTAGGCAAAGAAGATAAATTAATTTGAATAAAGGGATTTATACCATAAACAACTTTAAATAAAGAATGGTTGGTTATCACTTTTGGTGTTTGATTATTGTTTATCACTTTTGGTGCTTAATTGTATGTAACTTTGGCATTTGCAAGCTTAATGCCCTATTCCTTTAAACTTTTGATCACCAATGTCCTCAAAAGTACTTCCAATGTATGGTTTGTGAATTCAGTCTGTCCATCAATTTGAGGATTATAAGAAGTGCTAAAAGGAAGCCTTGTTCCTAACTTCCCCTATAAATTTCTCTAAAAGTGACTAAGAAACTATGTGTCTTGTTTAGATACAATACTCTTTGGAATTTCATATAGTTGAATGATTTCTTTAAAGAATAAATCAGCCACTTTAGATACATTATTCATCTTGTGGCATGGTGTGAAGTGTGTCATCTTGGAAAATCCATCCATTACCACATTATTCATTTTGTGGCATGGTGTGAAGTGTGTCATTTTGGAAAATCCATCCATTACCACATTATTCATTTTATGGCATGTTATGAAGTGTGTCCTTTTGGAAAATCCATCCATTACCACCATAATAAAGTCTTTTCCTGTTTGAGTTATAGGTAATGCAATTATAAAATCCATACTTAGGTCCTTCTATAACTACTCTAATGTTGGCAAAGGAGTATAAAAACTAGGTTTGAAATGACTCTTTGTCCTTTGATATGCACCACATCTTGTAACTTTGGCTTGAATATCCTTATGCATCATAAGCTAGCAAAAATGTTACTTGATAATTTCTAAAGTTTTAGTAATTCTAAAATGACCAGTAAGTCTTCCCTCATGTGTCTCCCTTATAATTAATTTCCTAAAACTCCATTTTGGAACACAAATCTTATTGCCCTTCAAAAGAAAACTATCTTGCACCATATAATCTTCATAATTTCCCTTCTTACATTTTGTAATAATAGAACTTATGTACTCATCATTAGAATAGCATTCTATCATCATATGAAAGTTAAGAATTCTAGCATATAAAATGGTAAGTAAAGTATACCTTCTTAAGAAAGCATCAGTTACCATATTATTAAATTTTTGCTTATAGTTAGGTGTAAAGAGAATGATTGAAGGAATTCCACCCATTTAGCCATGACTTAAACTTAATTTGTGTTACGTATTGATAAACTTTAAGACTTGGTGATCTGAATACAATATAAATTGTTTAGGCCTTAAATAATTATTCTAATGATTTGAAGCCCTTATAATTGTATAAAATTCCTTATCAAAAGTGTTCTATTACCTTCTTGAGTCATTTAACTTCTCACCAAAATGAATAATAGGGTGTTTGAATTGAGTAAGGACTACCCTAATTCTAATACCACTTGTATCACATTCAATTTCAAAAACTTGGAAGAAATTAGGGATTAGCCACAAAGTTTCTTTCTAATCATTTTAAAGGTTTTATTAGTTGTTAAAGACCACTGAAAACTTCCTTTCCTTAAATATTCAGTGATAAGGGCTATGATGGTGCCAAAATTAGGTACGAATCTTCTATAGAAGGATGTCAACCCATAAAAACTTCTAACTTCAATTATAAACTTAGGTTGGGGTTAATTTTTAATTGCTTTGACCTTAAATTGATCTACCATGACATATTTTGTGATACCTTATGACTAAGGAAGACAATGCTAGATGCAAGAAAGTCACATTTCTCTAACTTGACATACAACTTCTTTACCCTCAACATATCAAAAACCTGTTTTTGGTGCTACACATGGTCTTCTTTTCCCTTACTATGCACTAATATATCATCAAAAAAAACCATCAAAAATCTTTCCAAAAATAGTTTCAACATTTTATTAATCAATCTTATGAATTTACTAAATGCATAAGACAATCCAAATGGCATAATCATCTACCCATACAATCCTCCCTTAATTTTAAAGGTTATCTTTCATTCATACCCCTCTCTCATTCTTATTTGATGATAGCCACTCCTAAGATCTGTAATAGATAAAATGATGAAGCCATATAACTCATCTAACATATTATCAAGTTTAGGAATATGAAACTTATACTTGATAGTGATATTATTAATAGATCTACTATCATTACATGTCTTATATGACAAATCCTTATTAGGAACTAATAAAGTCAACACTAAGTAAGGACTCATAGTTTCCCTTACATACCCATAGTTAACTAACTTATCTTACCAATATAATCCTTTAGCCTTTTTTTGGTTGTATTTATATGTTGGTTTATTAATTAATGAGGCGTTAGTGTAAGGTTTATATGATGCTTTATCCTCCTTAAAGGTGGCAAGTCAAGTGGTAATTCATATGGGAAAATATCTTGGTATTCATGGAATAGTGTTTAGATTAGAAGGTAAGGTTTTTTTATAGGCTCAAGGTCTATCTTCTCGATGATAAGCAATGTAAAGATGAGTTTTTTCTTTATTATAACTTGTTCCACTTTAGTTTCACTTAAGAAAAGGTTTTCTTTGTTGTTTTTAGGTTTGGGAATAGGTTGGTGTATTTGGGATGACTTGAAAGGTGCTAAGGTGATGGTTTTCTTGTCCATTTTAAAGGTGTAAGTATTCGTTCTCTAATCATGCAAAGACTTTCTATCAAATTTTCAAGACCTTCCTAACTATAAGTGGCATGCATTTATAGGTATAACATAACAAATAACCTTATCAACATATCTTTTTTCAATAAAAAATGGCTTAACAACCTATTTTATGACTTGATGGGTGCTCTCGTTGCTAAGCTTATTATAATTTGTAAGCTTATGCATGTGTATGGGTTAGTAAGCTTAACTTCTCCACAAGGGTTGTAAGTACAACATTGGTATAGCTCCTACCCTCAATAATGAGTGTACACACCTTGCCCTTAATGGTACACCTTGTTTGGATGAGGTTTTCTGTTTATTCTTCACTTTGGTCAACTTGTGAATATGTTGCCCTTTTAATTACAAGTATGATTCCACCATTAGCCTATTCTATGATTTGTTTTCTTAAGCTCTTTAATTTCTTACAAATTCATTACCATTTTGATTAGGTAATTGGCTTGAAAGTGGTCATAACTATGGCATTTGAAGTATTTCTTGTTCTTAAGATTATCATTAAGCTTAGAAGTGATGACCTTCTCCTTAAGAGTCTCTACTACTTTCTTATTACCCTTATTCATGGATAAGAGTTCAGTTTTAGAGCAAAAAAGTAGAGCTTTTGTATTAATTGCTACCTTTATCAAAGGTCTTGAGGGCTAAAATTTTAATTGACTTCTTTTCCCTCCCTATTTTGATGGTTAGCTTGCAAACATCTTTAAAATTACAATAGGTTTGCAATTCCACCACATATGTAATGTTATTATCCAATCCTCTGAAAAATTTTGTAATTTTTTATTTTTTAACTTCAGGTAGATCATTTTTCATCATAATTTTTTAAAATTCCCTAATATACTCCTCCATACTTTTGTCCCCTCGCTTGAGTGTATGCAACTTTAGGTAGAGATCTTGCTTGTGGTTGTCAAGTAAAAACCTTTTTTCATGAGTTTTTTCAATTTCTCCCATGATTCACTATTTCTTTACCTTCTCTATCCTTCTTCTTTTTAAGTTTTTCTACTACAAATAAACATAATCTTTGAACTTTAGTATGATAATCTTACATGTCTTTTCATCCAAATATCCTTTAAACTTAAAAACTTTCTCAATCTTACTTAACTAGTTTAGAAAGTCATTTGAATTCAATCCTCCCTCAAATTTGAGTATATCAATTTATAATCCTCTATCATTACCTTCATCCCTCTTTATCCTCTTTCTATGATCCCTTGAATCACAAGAGTCACTTGAAAAATGTATTTCTTCCTTAAATTGGTGTAGCCATGAAAATAGTCTAGGATGGATTTGATTTAGGTTTGGTTCATAGTGAGGAGGTGTATGTAATGGCTGGTTTCATAAAAATTGGTAAATAGGGTAAACGAATGGATATTTTAATTATTTTTATGCTTTTAAAATGGTTTAATTTAATATAAAGGGGTAAAATAGTCTTTTTAGCTTTATTTCATACTGTACACATGTCATTTAGAGGAGCTACTACATGTACAACATGACTTGGCATGCAATTTTAATTTTTTTTGTATCATGCTTGACCATGTGTTCTTATACACATGAATATTCATGTCATCTTTTAGCATCACTTATATAAAACATGTTTTATTTCAATTTTTAGCATAAAATTCAAAAGTTCAGTTTGGCAAATTTTAGAGAGCATATAGTAGAGAAAAGAGGGCAAGCCTAGTTGCACTTGATCGTCATTAGTGGCTGAAGATCTAACTAGATAAGCTTTGAGGTAAGTAGATTTATTAAGCTATGTGTGTGAACTTGAGTTCTTTTGTTAATTTGACGATAATTAAGCTTTTTTAATAATGAATAACATGTACATGGAACCAGTCAAGAATAACCATGCATCAAATGAAGAAGACCTATGTTAAAACGTATGAATTTATCATTATGAAATATATTAGTGCTAGAAGCCACTTCTAAGGTACGTTTCCTTTAATTTATGATGAATTGATGATGTTTGAAGAATGAATGAATAAATGATATGAAATCTGCAAATGGAAACATGATGATAATGTATGATTATGTGATGCATTGATGATGAAAAAATAAACATGTTCTTAATGTTTTGCTATTATTTTTATGAATTATTATGATGAGATAATGATGCTTGAGGTTTGGATGCATTTTGGTGATGATATGGTGAAGACCAGTGGTTGTTTAGATGAGATTTATATGTAAAGATACTCAAACAGTATAGTCATGTCTGAAATGTCAAGATAGTACATGCTTTTGCATGCATGATTGTGCAAAGTGTTACAAGAGTCTTTATAGAGTCAGTTGCATATGTTTAGAATTTAGAAGGTGCATGACCATACAGGTTATAGGCCCATGGTCATGCAATAGTTGCATGACCATGTAACTTATATGTGTAGCGTCCCAGGATTAGAAATACCTGTTAGGGTAGAGTTTGAGGGTTAGATGTGAGATTTAGTATTAGATTGGGAGTTTATAAGAGTTTAGGGGTGAGATAGTAAGTTTCTAGAGCCTATGTGGCTTTCATATGATTCCCTTTGAGAGGTTTCTATCATGCGTAGCATAAGAAATGAAGAGTTTTTATTTTCCCTTGTGCACTCCCGTGCACTGTGTCTTGCACGCCTGTACAAATGAGTTAGAGGAGAGAGATGAGAGTTTTAAGTGTTTCTCACCTAGGTTATCCCATTTTCAGCCAAAGTTTCTCTTTTGTTTCAGTGACTCCCAGCCCTAGAATAGATTTCCAATAGCTAGTAGCTCCTAATCCAGCTAGAGAGGAAAAAAGTTAGCTTGATAAAGATTTCCAGCAGTCATGGCAAGAGATAAGTGCTTCCTTACTTCTTCCTTGAGTTTTCCAACTTGTGTTTGATGATTTGAAATGCTTGAATGTGTTTCTAGCATGCTTATAAGATATGTGAATGTTTATGCATTGATATGTTGATGAGATAATAATTGAGATGCTGATTTCCACCCATGAACCATGCTTGCTTTACTTGTGTGGGATTATGTGAAAGAATGGTGATTTTCATGGTGGATTGAGATGTGAATTGATTTGGATAAAATTGAAATGTGTGGAATGCTTATTAAAGTGTTAGAAATGCATGCTTTCAGTTAATTTTAGTTTGATGGATGTTTGGTATGGATTCTTACAAGTGCCCATAGGTGCATGCCCGTGTGCCTTCATTTTTGTAGGGATACGTCCGTGTGCACGAAGTGTGCATAGCCTAATTGTAGAGGACACGCTCGTCTGTCTTGAGGGACACGACCGTGTATATGTTTATTGCTTGATATTACATAGTTTTCTCCAAAAGCTAGCACGACTAGCGCACGACCCTGTGCATTTGTGCACACACCCGTGTGCCCTTGCTATGCATGCATGTGTGTGTTCTTTGCATACCCGTGTGTGTTCCTTGCACGCCCGTGTGCCTTGCCCACATGCCCGTGCAGCAGCATAATTTTTCAGAAATTGATTAAAATGAATTATAAAGCATGAGAAACCATTTCTAAGGCCAAAAAGCAGCAAATAAAGATAAAATGAGATAATTAATACTGCATAATCATTTCATAGCATGACATGTTAAGGCATCAACATGAGAAAAGATCAAGAGATCCGAATTCAGTAGTCATTCAACATTCAAAACCTGATATCTAGGTTAGAGTTTGGGTGAACTCGAGGGGGCATCTGTGGGATTCCAACCTTTTGATTGCAGTTAGATTGTCCAACTCAACATATTCAACTTTCTAGCTTATCGCTAAACTGTTTAGCCTACATGGCCAAGATGTCGAATCCCTGTGTTCATCAGCCTGATCAGTACAGCAGGTATCTTTGGATACGTATAGATTCAAATACATGTATATTCAGTTTACAGTTAGCATGAAATGATACACATTTCATGGCATGAACTAATAATGCAATCATATAATAAAATAAGCAATATATCTAGATTCAGCAAGCGAATAGATGAATGTTAGGGCCAAGGCCAGGTATGTGTTTTGTGTGATTGCTTGCTTGGGTTGAAGGAAGTAAGGATCGCTTACTGGGTGATCTTTATCACTCATTCCTTTCCTTCTTCCTTCCTTTTCAGGTATGTGTGGTACTAGCGAGGAGCGGGTGGACCGTGGTTGACGAGAGAGGGCTCCATATTAGTTCTCAGTGTTCAGTTTTCAGTTTTGGCTTGTTGGGTCCTGTATTGTAAATTTTGTATATACTCAGTGTATAAATGTACAGAAATAGTTTGTATATGATAATTGTATTTTGGGGCCACCATTGTACATTGTATATTTTAGATTTCAACTTCCGCATGCGTATGTAATCAGTAGCAACAGGTTTCTTTTCGTAGGATTCCCGTCACATGTACTGAATTTTCAGTTTATTAATAAAAGAGAAAATATATTATTTAGTAGTAGCGGTATACGTGGCAACGGGTCTTACAATATGTGTATAGTCGTGCACATTATCCAGAATTGAATTAATGATGTACTAATTAAGAAAATTATGGAAACATATAAGTAATAAACTTTAATGTATTTATGCATTTTCATGACATGACATACCAAACAAAGAGATTTTTAAGAAAAGAAATGAAAATGATTTTCTATGTTTTGAACCTTTGGACTAGATATATATGTTTTATGAAAATAAAAAATACAATATTCTGGACATCTTTTAAAGGTAAACTCGAGAGGGTATTAGTGAGTTCGCACACTCATTAGAAATTGGGAAACCAGCATTGAATGGAATTAGACATTGTCATTGGCTAAACTTATTAGAAATTAAGTATTGATTATGCATTAAATAAGACTTACATGGTTAGGGTGTCAAATCCCTATGTTTTATCAGTCTGATTTGCGTACAAGTTTTTTTTATGATATGTTATGAAAAGTTATGATTTCATGCTGGGATCGTTGGATCGATTATGACAAGCTTTCCAAAAACTATGATTCTAAGCAAGTTTTAAATAAAGAAAGCCTTTGGGCTAAGTCATCATTTTTTAGCATGGTTTTTAGCATGACATACATGAAAAAGTGGAAAGAAAGAAAGAAAAAATTTAAAAGAAATTAAGTTAAGTTAAGAATTAAGAATATCAAGGTAAGTTTTAAGAAGTAATAAGAAATTAAGTTTAAAGAATTAAGTAAGAAGAAGACTAAGATATTAAAGAAATAATTTAAGATTAAGAGTCGTGAATGTTAAGTTTAAGCAGTTTACTTGCTAAGTGACTTGTCACTCATTCTAGATCCCTTCCCTTGTAGGTTAAAATTGTCTTTTGCTAAATACCCGCAAATGAGAGTCTATGGTTGTCAAGATCATAATTGTTAAGATTATTTTCTTATTCAAGTATAGTTTATGATTTAAGATGCATGTGCATTTCGTGTTCAATTTTATGTTCTTTTTAAAACAATTTTTATGATATACGCTTGTAAATATTCTACTTCTGCATTATAAATAAATATGAGATATATTTAGTATGTGAATCATGTATAATTTTATGAAAGTTTAATACAAAGGTAGTTCAGATGCATTTCATAAATAAATATATGTTATGATTAAGATGATTTTATTCTGCATATGTATGAATAAAATTTACGTATTTTTGTGATTTTATATATATATATATATATATTAGTGTATATGCTTGGTTTCGGTTTTGGTTTCTAAGAAATTATAAGACTTGGGTGAATTAGGTATAAGCTTATTGATTTCATTTTCTAGTCTTTAGCTCATAGGTTGCCATGGGTGAGGTGGTGAGGAGAAAGGCGATCTTTGTGATGTTTTAGTGTTTTAATGATAAGGTAAGTGTTTAGGGTGAAAAGGAATGGTTGGGTTTATGTAGTTTAAGTATTGTCCAAAGTTTATAAGTTTTGGGTTTTACGTGAATTGGGTTTGTGTTCAATTGTTTGAAGTATGGGAAATGGGCTAGGTAAAAATTGTGGTGAATGGTAAATTTATATACTTTTGTTTGGGGTAAGGTAGGAAAAAGGTAGGATAATTTTTTAAGTATTGTTTAAAGTGTTTTGGGCTTGAAAATAACACATTTATATTTTATGAAAAGTAACTCTATGAGTGAGCAATAACTTTCGATAGTAAATAGTATTTTTAACCAAGAAATAAGATAAAAGAGAAATGGATTCATAATCAACATAACCAAACAACCTAAACTCTGGTACCAAATTGATATGAATTTATCAAATTGGCTTAAAATGCATGTCAAAGTTCAACTAGGAAAATGGCCTCTAAACTCTTCCAATAAACTCTAGAACACATCTGTAAAACCCCAAAAGCAATATGGCAAACAACCTAGAGGGGGGGTGAATAGGTTATCTAAAAATTTATCAAGTTAAAACGTTTTTCCTATTCAATTAACACAAACATATATAATTTCAATCAAGCACAATTAATTAAAAGACTAAGCAAATATAAAAGAGAGTAAGGGAAAGAAATTGCTCAGCCGATTTTAGAGTGGTTCGGAGCTTCTCCACGCCTCCTACGTCCACTACTCCAAACAACCCCGCTTGAAGACTTTTCTTCCACTAACTTCAACCCCGAAGTTACAATAGTTTTGATACAAAGGATTTCGCCCTTAACACTAGTTTTGATACAAGAGATTGCGCCCTTAACTTAGTTTTAACAGGGATTACGCCCCAACACTAGTTTCACGGGATTGCGCCCAAGGGTTTGTGGAAATACAAGGATTTGCCTCACAAGGCGAATTTACAATTTGCTCTCAAGGTTTCTCTCTAAGTGATTACAAATAAGTTTGGGAGAGAATGTCTGGATAAGTGATTAGAGAATGAAGAATGCAAGTCATAGTGCTGATTCTCTAACTCCTCAATCTTCAAATCATCTCCAATTTATATGAAATTGGAAGAGATAGCCGTTGGGGATGATTTGAGAGCCGTTCGAGCCTTTCTGGAAAGTTGCACGGGCGTGTCCTCTTGATGCACGGTTGTGCTTCCTTTGTTCTGCTTTCTCCTATCGCGCGCGTATACACGGTCGTGTGTCTATACATGCACGGTCGTGCTTCCTTGAAGTTTTGGCTCTTCAGAATTCCAGAAGGTTGCACGGTTGCATGCACGATACCCGTACGATCGGCACACGATCAGCATTTTCAGGTAGCACGGTCGTGTGTTCAAGCTGTACGAGCGTGTATCCGGCAAGGTCTTTCTTACACGGGCACGGCTGGATATGCACGGAAGTGTGCATCCTTTACTTAAATGACACACGGTCGTGTGCTCGAAAAACACACGGTCGTGTGTCCTGCTTTCTTCGCGCACGGACGCTCTACACGACTTAACCAAGACGTGTGATGCTTCCACACGGTCGTACTTCATTGACACACGGTCGTGTGTCATGCAAATTCTGCAAAAATAAAAACCTTTGGTCCTCTTTGTCATGTTCAATACATGCATGGACCAGTTAGATATTTTAACATACATTTTGCATCAATTCAAAATTCACAGGGGTCCGACAATCTCCCCCTTTTTGATTTGATGAAAAAACTTATGTTAAAATGCATTTAAACACTAAATACCAATTGATAAAAAAAATATTAATTAAGCACAAACATTTTATAAAAATTTATTTTAACATACCTAACATGTCTTCCCCTTTTTGTTATAAATCAAAAAGGTATGTTAAAAACTTTTAAATTTAGCACAAAAAAAATTGTCTCCCCCTTTGAAAGATATTTTATACACATAAAATTTTCTCCCCTTTAAAAAATACAATCTTTACTCTTCATTTTTTAAAGATTATGATACCAATTGTTGATAAATACTACAATTGATACCAATTGAAATAAAATTATAAATACTCCCCCTCACAATAACAAACAATTTCAATCAAGGAGCATTCAAGTTTTATTTCTCCCCATTTTTGAAATGATATATGCATTAAATTTATCATTTTCATCTAAAAAATTTGATCATTAAAGCATATAGAGAAAATATTTACAGAAAATCGAAAAAAATGAGAGACTGAAGCATTTTCTGCAATTTGTGTCGTGCACGATCATGTTGATGCTTGACACAGGCGTGTATGTCTGATTTTGTGGCATGCACGGTCGTGTATCATTTATGCACGGGACCGTGACTGGGCAAATGTGTCATGCACGGTCGTGCAACTCACATGCACGGTCGTGTGTGACATATAAAACCCAGAAAATCTGCAGAAAACTGCAGAATGACACAGAGGGCAATTTCAAAACATTTTCAAATCTTTCAAAAATAATTTTTGTTCAATTTAAAGCATTGAAAGTAAACTAAAAACATATTTCAAACATGTTTAAACACAATTTAACCATAATTCACATGTTTGAAACATTTTTGCAAATTCTTGGGGAATAATGGGGAATTAAAACTTTTAATGCAAACTTTGATCAAAACACATCAAATATGTCATTTTTGCATGTTTTGACCATGGGGGACATTTATTGTACGAATTAATGTCATTTGCACACAACATAAGCAAATTTGATCCAATTTGACATGAATTCCAAATCATGCACATGTTATAACATAAGCATACACATCATTCTTGCGTCAATTTAGCTTAACCAAACATACATGGCAAGTAAGAATATGCATATCAGTTCATCACAGTTACAACATGACAAACATCATCATCATCAACCAAGTAATACATATAAATATGGGTTTGGACACTTACTTGGAATGATGACTTTCCTACACCACATTTTCATTCTTTGTTGGTGTAGAAGCACAATGAGACTCGTTCTTCTTTATCTTCATCATCCGAATCTTCCTTGCTTAATGCGCCAAGCATCTTCTTTTTTGATTTCTTCTTTTTTGATTTCTTCTTTTTCTTCCGAGGACATTCTTGCTGGTAATGTCCTTCTCTTCCGCACTCATAACAAGTCACCACTTTTTCTTTCTTTTTCTTCTTCCCTTTTGAAAGGAACTTGCTAAACTTTTTGGAGAGCATCTTCAAATCTTCCTCATCCATCGAGCTCTCTTCTTCGGTTGAGTTTTCTTCATCTTCACTTGTGTCCTCCTCAACCTTGAGTGCGATATTCTTCTTCTTCTCCTCCTTCTTGGGCATCCATTTCATCTCGTGAGTTAGGAGACTCCCGATCAATTCATCCATGCCCATGTTGGTCAAGTCCTTCGATTCTTCAATTGTCATTACCTTCATGCTCCAAGCTTCCGGCAATGATCTTAGCACCTTCTTGACCAACTCCACATTCTTAAACCTTTTTCCTAGTTCTCTTAATTCATTCACAAGGTTTGAGAAGCGTTTATACGTTTCTGTGATGTTGTCATCCTTCTTCATCTCGAACAACTCATACTCACAGAAAAGTAATTCCACCTTGGATTCCCTCACTTGGCTTGTACCTTCATGAGTCATTTGGAGGACCATCCAAGCTTTATGTGCTGTTTCACAAGAAGAGACACGGTTAAATTCTGTGGTATATAAAGCACAAAACAACATATTCAATGCCCTTGAATTCAAACTCATTAATTTTTCATCATTTTCATTAAATTCAAATTCATTTTTGGGCAAATTTGTGTTTGGATTTATAGGGACGAAATCACCCTTATCAATTATTTTCCAAAGTTTGTAGTCAATGGATTGAATAAAAAATTTCATACGAACTTTCCATTGACCATAATTTACACCACAAAATAGGGGTGACCTATTTGAACTACCCCCTTCTTCGAAAGACGGTTTTTGAAAAATATTTGTCATGTAAGTTTCGAAAATGGATCTTAAACTCTAAAAATCGTTAGATTTTTGAAAACAAGAGCCCAAGCTCTGATACCAATTGTAAAACCCCAAAAGCAATATGGCAAACAACCTAGAGGGGGGGGTGAATAGGTTATCTAAAAATTTATCAAGTTAAAACGTTTTTCCTATTCAATTAACACAAACATATATAATTTCAATCAAGCACAATTAATTAAAAGACTAAGCAAATATAAAATAGAGTAAGGGAAAGAAATTGCTCAGCCGATTTTAGAGTGGTTCGGAGCTTCTCCACGCCTCCTACGTCCACTACTCCAAGCAACCCTGCTTGAAGACTTTTCTTCCACTAACTTCAACCCCGAAGTTACAATAGTTTTGATACAAGGGATTTCGCCCTTAACACTAGTTTTGATACAAAGGATTGCGCCCTTAACTTAGTTTTAACAGGGATTACGCCTCAACACTAGTTTCACGGGATTACACCCAAGGGTTTGTGGAAATACAAGGATTTGCCTCACAAGGCGAATTTACAATTTGCTCTCAAGGTTTCTCTCTAAGTGATTACAAATAAGTTTGGGAGAGAAAGTCTAGAGAAGTGATTAGAGAATGAAGAATGCAAGTCATAGTGCTGATTCTCTAACACCTCAATCTTCAAATCATCTCCAATTTATATGAAATTGGAAGAGATAGCCGTTGGGGATGATTTGAGAGCCGTTGGAGCCTTTCTGGAAAGTTGCACGGACGTGTCCTCTTGATGCACGGTCGTGCTTCCTTTGTTCTGCTTTCTCCAACGGTCATAATTCTCCTATCGCGTGTGCATACACGGTCGTGTGTCTATACATGCACGGTCGTGCTTCCTTGAAGTTTTGGCTCTTCAGAATTCCAGAAGGTTACACGGTTACACACACGATACCCGTACGATCGACACACGATCAGTATTTTCAGGTAGCATGGTCGTGTGTTCAAGCTGCACGGGCGTGTATCCAGCAAGGTCTTTCTTACACGGGCACGGCTAGATATGCACAGAAGTGTGCATCCTTTACTTAAATGACACACGGTCGTGTGCTCGAAAAACACACGGTCGTGCGTCCTACTTTCTTCGCACACGGACGCTCTGCACGACTTAACCAAGGCGTGTGATGCTTCCACACGGTCGTGCTTCATTGACACACGGTTGTGTGTCATGCAAATTTTGCAAAAATAAAAACCTTTGGTCCTCTTTGTCATGTTCAATACATGCATGGACCAGTTAGATATTTTAACATACATTTTGCATCAATTCAAAATCCACAGGGGTCCAACAACATCCAACCATCATCAAACATCTCATCTACTCATTTTGTATATCGATCAACAAACCAATACAACATAAAGATTAAGGATTGTCAAGAGCTAACATGCAAAATTTCATAGTTTTTAGTTTAACAATATATCACATTACACTTGCAAAACTTACTAGGATGCCAAAGGCAACCTTCAATCATCAAGGCAAAACTATTAACTTAGGATTCCATCATCAAACTCTTGGCTAAAACTTGGATAAAAGAAGAAACAATAACTTGTAACTTGCATGTTATTTTCTACTTTGATCAAATTAAAGCCAAATTGGTTAAATGGGGCTAATGTTCCTTGATACACATGAGTTAGGCTTGAATAGCTTAACGTGAGCTCTTCTTAAACCACTTTACTACCTTAGGCCATTTGCTTGCATGTTTGATTAGTTTTGACCATGGACTTCATATATTAGACTCCTTTGACTTTTGATTGAATTTCATGAACATAAAGAAGACTATGGCAACTAGAATGGGTTGGATTCACACCAAATCACATAAAACATTGGAAAAAGAAAGTGAGCCTATGGTGCAAGGTACTGTAAAACTCTCTGGATCTTTTACTTTTGGCGACAATTTATATTGTAGAATTGTTGAGTATTCTTCAATGAGTATTACATTTTCATGTTCTTCTAATTTCCTCTTGTTAGATAAGATATTCTTAATTTTTTTTTTGCATAATTCAGCATCTAAAGCAAAATACCTATAAAAGGAATGTTAATATGCAATTTTTTAAATATATCTAGAAATTTTACAAATTGTTTATCTAGTTGCCATTTTTTAATTACAAGAGGGAAAGGAAGACAAATTTCTATGGTCTTCAACTCAACCATATTAATAATAGGTTCATATTGTTGAGTAATAGGTACTTCTTCTTTATCTTGACCTTTAACTTCTTTCTTATTTCTCAATAAAATCGTCTTTGCTTGCTCTTTGCATCTTTTCCACTTTGGCACTTATACAGTTTTAGCTATCTTTTCACTTTTGATAGACTATACCTTCTTTTTAACCTCTTCTTCTAGTGGTGATTCCTTTATGTTGACTTATGGTTCTTTTTAAACTATTTTGCTCCTAGAGGTAGAGGTAAACTTGAAAAAAGTAGAGGCCTTAGACATAAATTAAAGAGATTTTTAACATATTTTGTGGCTTTTCTCATACTTTCTACACATAAAACAATTGAATCAATTTGGGATTTTGTTATAAAGAGAATTCAAGGAGTTTGCAATATAATTCAAGAGTTTATTCATCTAGTTTTATCTCTTATCTCTATCATGTTTCTTTTGAATTTGTGTATTAATTTTTCCATCATTATAAACTAATTCTCTTGGGCTAAGATTAAGGCTAGTTAATCCACAAATCGATAATATCTTTGGTTGTGATTGAAGAACATGTTATTTCATTAAGAGTATGTATTATGAACTTAATGTCTATTAGGAATTTAGCCGATTTTTAATAGGATCTTTATTGTATGATTTAAATCGAGATGTGATATTACATAAGAGCTTAGATAATATATCTCATGGATTAATTGAATATAAAGATATGCGAATTGATACATGTAATAGTCATAAGCACAATTGATTTGTGTTGAAAGCTAGTTGATTCCATAGAACAGTAATATACTTTTATCTAATTAAATTTACATAGAGATATAATAGATCATTAGATCTTGAAGTAGAATTGATATTGCTTAAGAAAAGACATTGATTAAATTAGGGAATTTTGTTATTACATGAATAACATTCTCTTTAATCATGCAAAAGAATTACTCTGAAATGGATTAGTAAACCCAAAGTCTTAGTGTTTTCTCTCATCATCTTTATCTAATTGATTTAATTGTGTTTTAGTTTTAATTTCAGTTGCTTTGATTAGGAATTAGTTTAGTATTAGATTGATTTCCATATTTAATTCAATAATCTAAATAAAATTAAGAGTAGTGTTATTTCAATAATTGCTTACACAATCCATAGATTTGACAACCCTAAGTATTTTCCTTTTATCACTTAAAATTAGTACATTTACTAGGTAGTTTGTTTTAAACCTAACACATCAAGTTTTTGGCATTGTTAAGGGTGCTAAGACTTGATGCATAGCACGTAGCCTTTGTAATTTTCAATGGCTCCAAGACTCTACTTGCAATTCTTCATTCTTCTTCTTATCTTCTTGGATTAGCCATGAATCATTGTCCCAAGCATCTTTCTTCTCTTTTTTCATCAAACACATAAAAAATCACAAACATTTTAGAAAACTTCACAAACACATTGTGATCACAAATTTATTCGAATCAAGGGGTAAAATCATAAAATTTCACTCGAAATAATATATAAACAACCACGAATTCGTATGTATACCTAACACTCATAATTAGTTTTAAACATAACAATTTCTCATCATCATCATCATCATCATCATCATTATAATCACATTCATCTTTAAGCTTTTATGTGATAGGGTCTTCGAGTACAAAATCACTATGTTCAATAATTTTCTACAATTTATAATCCAACCTTATTATAATTTTTCTTTGATTATAGTTAACTCCACAAAATAATGGTAGTCTATCAATGCTTTGACCCTGACCAAAAACAAGCTAAAAATACTAGCCATTTAAAAAAGATATGTTGACTTTTAAAATCATTTGATTTCATATAAAATAGAGTTCAAACTCTGATACCAATTGAAAAATCCTAAGGATAAATAATCTTAGCGAAAGGTGAATAGAATTTATAAAACTTTAATCTCCAAATACAATTTTATGCACAAATGTGACAATCAAACTAGTTGTGCAAACAATAACAATATATCAAAGCAAATTAAAGCAAATAAAGAGAATAAAGATGGAAATTGTTCTCAACTAACTTCTAGTGGTTTAAAGTTTTTCTCATAAGCCTCTTATGACCATTTCTTCAAACAACCTACTTAAAATTCTACTAGATATTTACGATCATACCTAATCTTTACAATAGTTTATTTAAGGCCAAAGGACAATTTCCCATCCATAGTTTGAGGCGGGGACAAAGTCTCACCCACTTAAGTTTAAAAGCCTAGATTCCCACCCATCACCCATTTTTTTATTAAAAATAATAAATATACAGTAATAATCAGGGGTATTTTTATCTTTTTAATATTAAAATTTTATAAATTAATAAAATAAATTTTATATAAATATAAAATATTAAAAAAATTTAAAAAAATTTTAAAATTCAAAAAACCCAACAGCCACCGCCGCCCATAATAGAACCAGGTGGCCATTTTCGGCCACCTGGTTCCAGGGGAGGCCAGATCTGGCCTCCCCGTTCGGTGGAGGCGGCCAAATCGGCCGCCTCCAATTTCGGAGGAGGCGGCCAGATCTGACCTCCTCCGCCCGAAATAAAGGTCGAAAACGGTCGTAAAGGGTCGGCCTTGGCCCTACTGGCCGTTTCCGGCCTTTATTTCGGGTGGAGGCAGCCAGATTTTTCGAATTTCAAAATTTTTTTAAAATTTTTTTTAATTTTTTTAAAATTTTTTAAAATTTTTTATATTTTTATTATAAATTTTTAATTTTTGAAAGGGTAATTTAGTAATTTTAATAAAAAAAATAAAAAAATGGGTGATGGGTGGGAATCTAGGCTTTTAAACTTAAGCGTGTGGGACTTTGTCCCCGCCTCAAACTATGGGTGGGAAATTGTCCTTTGGCCTTTATTTAAAATTTTGCTTACTATAATCGTTATACAAAATTTCATTTAAAGTGATCGAAAACCATAATTTGAATAATGAATGTCTCTACAAAGGTAAATGAACAAATGAAGTACAAATTTTCTCTTAAAGAAATAAGATTCTAAACTTAGAAAGAAACTAGAGTGAGAATAATAGAAAATAAAGTGTGAGCTTGTTACAATATATTCTCTAACCTTTCTCATTTCAAATGAGTTCCAACTTATAAACTTTTTCTTGTTGGAATAGGTAAGGAGTCACTGGAGCACAAATGTAACCATTGGAGGTTGAGAAAAGCAATGTGCAATTAATTTTGCCTAGTCACACGATCAAGTGATTCAAGAGCACAATCGCATCTCCTTTATTTATTAACTTGAATAGACATATAATAGTCAAATTTACCAACGTTGTTAACCTACACACAGTTGTGTGTTTCATACAAGCAGTCATATGCATTCGTAATTTAGATAATACTTAAAACTTTGAATGAAGCAAGACGAGCACATGATATACCACACAAAAGCAAACCCACTTTGATTTTTGCCTATGTAAGGGCGAGTGTCTTTGACACATGGTTATGCTTCAAGATTATCGATTATGTTGACCAAGCAATATTGTATAGACATAAGTAACATGACAATGTGCCACTTCATTAGCCTTAACAAATGGTTGTATGTCCTTTATGCACATGGTCATATATCCATTACATTTTTTACTTTTACGCTTTGACTTCATATTGGATGACTACATTGCTTGTCTACTTGTGTGTAACCTTAACTATCATACACATAATTGTGTGTTATAAGCGCACGATTGTATCTTACCAATTTCAAACATCTTTAAGTCCCAGACACTAGCACATGAGTAATACACGAGACTGTGTCTTAGTATACACAAGTGCTAAAACAACTAAGCACAATTGTGCATCTAAGACACATAGTTATGTGTTTGGGTAATCCTACAAAAATAAACTTTGGTCCATTTGGGTTATGGATTATTTTATGCCATGAACATATTTAACCATTTTAACATATGTTTGTTATCATCAAAATAGTAGGGGACCAATAGATACAAAAATATTTAATAGATATGTCAAGGGGTCAAGTTGACTCACTCGAAAAAAAATTGGTCCATTGAGGCATAACCTATGATTTTGTGAATGTGAGGACCCACGAATTGTGCAAGCTATGTCAGAGGCTTTTGGGTAAGGCCTATGAACTGATCTACACAAATAAAGTGGTGGTGGAGTCATTAGGCAATGACTCCTCCCAATGTTTATTATGAAGTAGCGTTAAGTGTTAGGCTAACGCCTAATTTTAATTTTACTATAAATGTCCCTTAATTCATAATCTCTCTCACACAATTCACTTTCAACTCTCTCAATTTGAATCTCTTTATTACTTTATAGTAGTTCTTAGTGTAGATGGATAGTTTTGGATGATAGAACACCATATTTAAATTCAAATATGGTTAATGACATTATGAGTATGAAGGATTGGGTGACGAGAGATTTCAAGTTATAAAATCGAATATATGAAAATATATTTGAAGACTTCAAGAATTTAGGTATATAGAGTGATTAAAATGTATAATACTGATATTTGTAAATTTTATAATTGATATATCTTTTATGTACGATTTATTTTGTTTTTCTTTGTCATATAACCACAGTTTTTCTTTGTCACACGTGAGTTTTTTAAAATAAAATTTCAGATGTACTGTTCTCGTTTAATTTTAAAAGGTCATAAATTATTAATTTAAAAAGTAAAACAATTATATATTATGAATGATCAACTCATTAAAGACTCATGAAGACATCATTTATAGAAACTTAGGTCATGCCCCTAGTTTTTTCATTCCAACGATCGATAAGATCTATCCTTTGATTGCACGATAAGTCATACCACATTTAGCTTGGCATAGTTCATAGGCATGTTTATATTTTAATATTATTTATAAAATTTAACTATATATATATATATATATATGTTGATTTAAAGCTAAAAAGCTTCTTTATATATTATTTATTAAAATTAATTTTTTTTTTTCTTAAGATTCTACTATAATAAGATTTATTTCCATTAGTCGTATTTGGAATAAGTGTTTCCGAACTGTAAGTTGAGTCAAACATGGAGGGACATGATAGTCAACGAAATGAAAAATGAGGGTGGCGTAACGAAGTTGAAGCAAAGTGGCAACCCTAAAATAGAATCCAAAGCCCACATGTCTGCAAGATATTTTAGTCACTAATATTATTATTCAGAAGTCGCAAGCAGTAATCCCTCTATTTATATATCTCAACACAGAAATTTTAATTTCATTTTCCGAAACTCGATAAGTTTTAAGCATAATCCAGGTTCAACGACACGAATTGCTTCGCCGTTCCTCTTTGCGTGTTCGTCTCTCTCCTCTAAATTCCTCTTGACCTAATTACTCTTCTGAGATCTATTTTTTTCTCTTTGTTTTTTCTTTTTTTTTTCCAATGAAGCCACTAATCACATAAAATCACACGCTCTTATTCGCACACGGTTTGCTCTGTGAATGAATTCTTTTTTGTTTTTATTGTCTGTTCTCAACATTTCGTTATCGAATTGACTGAATTTTCTGGTTTTGAATACCTTCAGTTTTTAATTATCTGTTTACATGTTCGCAAATTTTACCATGAATTGTTATATTGATGTGAATACTTATATTTTCTGCTTTGCAACTGACAGTTTAGTGGCTATCTGTGATGGCTGGGCAAAGTAATCACAATAATTATGGTAAGAGGATTCATTTGCAATCGGATTCTTCGGCGAATGGAGGGAGTAAGAGAAGAAACCCTGGTGATGAGACTGAACAGCATGGCATTGGTTCGGAAGATACTGTTTACCGTTACTTATGCCCTTTGAAAAAGATTGGGAGTATTATTGGTAGAGGTGGTGAAATTATCAAGCAATTGAGGTCTGATACGAAGTCTAATATTAGGATTAGTGAGACAATCCCTGGCTGTGATGAACGTATTATTACTATTTATAGTTCTAGTGAGGAAACCAATTTGTCTGAAGATTCTGGAGAGTATGTTGCGCCAGCACATGATGCTCTCTTCAAGGTCCATGACAAGATTGTAGCGGAGGATGGTCCTGCTGAGGATGATTTTGATGATATCCAACAAGTCACTATTCGGATGCTTGTGCCTGCTGATCAGATTGGATGTGTTATTGGGAAAGGTGGACAAGTTATTCAAACCATACGAAGTGAAACTCGTGCTCAGATTCGTGTTTTAAAAGATGAACATTTGCCTCTCTGTGCCTTGAATTTTGATGAGCTTCTTCAGGTAACATAATTGATTTACTCTATGATTTTGGTTTTGTTTCATGAACTGTTACTAATTCTTTTATTCTCTTTCAAGTCTTATTAACTTTGCCAAATAAATTTATGTGAGATTAAAATCCTGTATATACTTCAGGGACAATTGTCTAAGAGAAGTGTTTGAACATATATTACCGTACTTTCTGCAGTATGTCCTTCCGAAGAGTTTGTTTGCATGTGCCATGTACTCAATGACAAGTTCATTGTGGCTTGTTGGATTGGATTTTGAACTTTTTTTATTTCTTTTGATTAGAAAGCTGGTAGGAGATTGTGAAGGTTGATGAGCATAATATCTCAACTGCGAACTTTTGTTTAAATTTTGAATTATTAATTTAAGTTTTGGTCTGTCAGTGACATTTGATTAGATCTTGTCAGTATTGATGATCTAGTGATATTGATTCTTCAACTGAATTTCTTTTTTTCTTTATGGGGGTGTTTGGGTTGGGGATGTTCAGATAGTTGGTGAGCCTTCTTCTGTGAGGAAGGCTCTTCTTCAAGTTGCATCTCGCCTTCATGAGAATCCATCACGTTCGCAGCACCTGCTTCTGTCTTCCTCAGCTAACATTTATCATTCTGCTGGTTTGTTCTTGAGTGCCCCACTCATGGGGTCTTATGGGAATCACTCAACTCGAAGAGATGAAGCTTCTGCAAGGGAATTTTCTCTTCGTTTGGTGTGTCGCACTGGAAATATTGGAGGTGTGATAGGAAAAGGTGGTGGAATTATCAAACAAATTAGACAGGAATCTGGGGCATCCATTAAAGTTGATAGTTCAGGAGCCGAAGGAGATGATTGTATTATATTTATAACAGCAAAGGAGGTGAGGACGTATTTTTTTCTTCTCGCGACAATGTAGGAGCAAGTTATGTTTCTTATATGTAATATTGTGTTTTTGGTAATTTTACATGCATTTACAGTTCTTTGAAGAGCCATCCCCCACCATTAGTGCTGCACTGCGCTTGCAACCACGATGCAGTGAGAAAGCAGAGAGGGAATCAGGTGATTCTGTAATCACCACCCGTATTCTAGTTCCAAGCTCACAGATTGGATGCCTTATTGGTAGAGGTGGAGCTATTATATCTGAGATGAGGAGTGCTACTAGGGCAAGCATTCGAATTCTTTCAAATGAAAACCTTCCCAAAGTTGCATATGAAGATGACGAGATGGTGCAGGTGATTGGCATGTATTATGAATACAATTGATACTGACATTCACACATTCATAGTATATATTCAATAGCCACGAACTTTACGTGGGCAACTGCTTCTATGTTGCTTGTTTGCTGCATTTATTTTTATTAATGAGATGATATTTATTTTTCATGCTGACCAGATCACTGGAAGTCTTGATGTTGCTAGTAATGCCCTTTCACAAGTAACTTTCCGCTTGAGAGCTAATATATTTGAAAGGGAGGGAGGATTAACTGGATATCCTCCAGTGCTTCCTTATGTCCCCATCTCAGTGGACATGTCAGATGGTACAAAACATGGAAGTCGTGATAGTCAATCACGTGGGCATGGGTATTCATATGCATCTGGTGATGCTCCTTCTCGTGACAATTATGGAAGTTATGGTGGCTTACTGGTATAGCTTGTTTTTATATGCATATCAAATTTTGCTTTTTATTTTTTAAATACTCTAGTTGCAATTACCTAGTGCAGTTAAATTTTTATTCATTTTCTTATTTTAATGGGTACATTAAGGGAAAGATGTTATTTAAGTGTGTATTCATATTCTTAATGAGCCAAGTGATTAATTTCCATGCCATTTTTGTGCTTGATTTTTTTTCTCAAAAGTTTAATGTCATTGCCATTTTTTAGAGTGGTGGCGAAAATGTTTATGGAGCATATGGTGGCCACTCTTCAGGTCGTGGGTATGATTTACTCTTTTTTCCTTTTACATAGCAAAGACCTACCAATTATTTGTTCTGTTTGCTTATAAATGCGTTACTTGTCATCTTTGATAATCTTATTCAGCCTGATTCTACTTCTCTTCTTAGATTATCTGGTCAGAATTCAACATCTCAAAGAAAAAATCATGGGCATTAATTCCTGATTGTGGGCCCTGCAGGTAGATTTTTGTTTTCCTCCCTCTTGATATTTTTTGGATTTTACTAAAGAATTTTTGTTTTGATATTTTAGCTAGTTAAGGAGACACGGCAATTAGCTGATGGCATCTTAACCCTAGCCAGCTGTTGTCCACCTAGTAGTATCTAATGCACCAATTTCCCTTTGTTGCCTTCCCTCTCCCATATAAACAGCTGTGATCTACGAATCCTGAATTCAGCCCTTTGCCATTTTTGATGGAGCCTCCTGCCTAGACCAGAAGATCAGCTGCACAGGGTTTGACTAATTTATGCTCCAGACCCTTGATGATTTGTTTAGGGTGACCTATATTATCAGATGGTGCAATTCAATGTACAATCTTTTGTGCCCTTGACTACAATTATTGGGTTCATTGTGCCTCCCAATGGTTTATTCTAGCAGAGTGACTTGAATGTCATAGCACAATATGTATTCCCCTGTAAAACCTGCATGATTGTTTGCCATGACTTTGTTTCCTTGGATTTATGAGGCGTTTTTTTTTTTTTCAGTATTGGAGTTCTTATTTTGTTTCTAATAACATAATTGTGGCTCTAGATCTTTAAACTTCAATTTTATATTCTAAAATGTTACTGTACCATCATGTTGTAAGTTTAGTATTTTGATTTCATCTGCTCCATTTATTTCAGTTTAGTTTGTGTAGCCCACATAACTGTTTTTTTCTTGAAGTCGTCGTGGAAGCAAAAGAGACGCTTTTGTTTATCTAAAGCAAAAGAGGAAACTTCTCTCCTAGTTATTTCCTTAGAGATATAGAATTTGGTTTCTTAATTCTAGTGTTAGTAGTGTGCTTGAATATGGGTTGGAAATAATGGTATAAGATTGCTCTTAGGTCAGGCATTTTCAGTTAAAATCTTTGTTCAGGTTTGTGTTGGTGGCTGTGTTATAAAGGGAAACCATCGATGCAAGCTAGTGATAGAAACTCCTGCTTGGATTGATACACAGATTGTTGGTGTAGTAAAGATAAGAAAAACCCAGTTCAAGTGGTAGGTTCACTCTCTGTGTTGAATCATCACATGTTATCCATAATTGGGATTGTGTGAAGCATTTTTAGTTTTCCACTATTAATTTGGCAGGTCTGATGTATCATTGATTTCTTCAGGATTAGCTGGTAAGTTGTTCTGTGGCTAATATATTAAGGTGAAATTGTTGCATCAATTGTAATTTATTGACACTTGTGAAATAAGCAGATAAAAATTCCATATCAGGATATATAGCCATGTGTCATGATACCAACTGAATTTGGTAAATAATAAAAAAACTAGCAGTGAAACTTTATTATATCTTTTTTTCCCTTTTTTGCACGCACTCTCTAAAATGCACACTTAAATGTACAGGATTAATTTTGCTTTCTTAGACATGCTCAGCTGTAATCATATTTGCATGCCATCCTTTGGCTGGTGTTGTCAAATGCACTTAGATAAATGTAGGTTCACATTTTGAATGTGCCTATTTTTTGATTCCAAGAAAGTTAGCTGTTTATATTCCTTCATTGTTGAAGGAAAATAAGTGTCCTTTATACGGGAAATACAATTTTTGAATATTGCTCTAGTTTATAGCAAGGGAAAGAGATTATAAGTTTCTTCTCCTCACTGGCATCCTTTTTCTAGTTTCAACGAGAAACACCATATGTTATGGGTAAGTTTAATTAGAAATCCTTTTGTTCTTGTGTCATTGTGTTCTGTTTTAGATGTAACTGAATTTTGCCATCGAAGTTACTTATCACTGACAGTAGTAACTATTTGAAGCTTCTTTAAACAATCAGGTGGGCAAGAATTGACTCTAACATCAATTTTTGTTATGTTCTTTGTTTATGTTCCCCAGTTTTTGGAAGCACCTAATTTATTTGTTTGTATGTAATCTGTAGAAAGAGATGTTTGGTTTAGGCCAAGGTATGTTACTTGCACTTTTGGGATATATGGTGATGTTTTTCCGTTCTTTGGTGGTGGTATCCTTCAATATTGAAATGTTACTTGCACTTTCGGGATATATGGTGATGTTTTTCGGTTTTTTGGTGGTGGTATCCTTCAATATTGAATAAGCTAGAGCTCATTGAATTAAACCTTTCCTTCCGCAAATTCTGTTCATCTATTTTGTTCATGAATATGCACTAATTGCACAACTTTCACCTTATGGAATAAACTAGATTTATGCTAAGAATTTTTTCCAAATAATTGAATCCTAGAATCAAGTTGTCGAAAATGATCACTTGATTCACGAGGATGTCATATTTGATTGCTCTGTTTGATGAAGGTAGTCGTTTCGATAATCAATTGTGGTCGAAAATGGTTGGAACAACTACATGATTATAGAGGCAGCTTTTTTTAATTCTAATTTTTTATTTTTTTTATATGTTTATATTTAGATATTAAATTATATTTTAGGTATAATTTTTTATTTTTCTTTAACAATAGTATTTTTGTTATTTTATTAAAAATGTTAGAAGAATTGGATGAAAAATAATTAATAGATAGGTGATTGGGTTTCAAACATTTGAAGGGTGAGATTTTATCTTTAAACTATCCGATCAGTTAGGGTTGACTGGTTAATATGGGTAAAGGTTTTCGGATTCTTAAAAAAAAAAAAAAAAAAAAAAAAAGTTTTTTGGCCTTATGGTAATATGTATATCAAAATCGCAAATGCTTCATTTTTGGCATCAATTGGCTATCATCAAATTGGTGAGGGGCGACTGAAATATGAGGCAACCTTAAGTCCACATTCGTTTGTAAACTAATGTGTTTTTATTTTGTTTGTTCCCTAGTATTTGGTCCATACCAATCAGTTTTTGTGTATTTTTATTTTTTGGTGAGTGCAGTTTGTGTATTTACATCCATCTTTAATCACATTTTCTTGATTGCCAGCTTGAGCATAGCCAAGAACTTTCATGTATCGAAATACTGAATTGTTTTTATTAGTTATGATCACTCTTCATTTGAGTTTCAATGCTGGTTGGTCTCAAACACGGAGGGAAGGAATGCAAAAATTTAACAGATTACTGTAAAAGCAACATTTATGCTACACAAACCGTAAATATTCAGTGGACAGAGCCTAACACGAATGTACCAGAGTGCACACAGTTGATTGTTATTGCCGTCATTTATGAAATGGGTTGATACGGCAATTAGTGGGAACTCTTCTCATCACCAGTAGTGTCATTATTTTGGAAGCAATCTACTGCACAGCTTTGACCCTCTTCTGAACAAGTGTTGTTATCCTCATCATCTCCACCTCCATCTCCATCTCCATCTCCATCTCCTGTAAAATGTAAACAAGAATAATCATATGTTATTTCACAAGCATAGGGAAAGCTGCTAGTAAAATCCACCATCATACCATCCTCTTCGCCCGCAGGAGCATAAGCTGAGCGCCTTGAGCGCACTTGCTGGTGAGGCGTGGGCTGAAACATACAGAAAAGTTTGTTGAAAATTAATAACGCAGCATTAAAACTATTGCTCCTTATTTCAGGTTGCATCAATTATTCAATAACCTGCAATTTAGGGCGTAGAGCTTCGAGAGGTCCTTTAGGCTTCTGTGCTCCTTGCTGTTTGTGAATATTACAAGGAGTTAGTAGGAATTCTGGATGATATACTGAGCAAATTCAAATCAGTACCTTTCCCAACGCCCAATCAGCAGAATCAAAGAAAGCACGCTCATGATCCTGGCAGAGGTAGACATGTATATAAGTTAATAAATTACACTTCACGAAGAAGATGAAGCGAAAAACAAATCACAGTTACCTTGGAAATTAATGGAGGTTTCTTCGGCAGTATTCCTCCATACTTTTTTTTGATAATTTCCTCCATGCCATGGTTTTCACCATCTTGTTCTTGCACACACTTCTCTTTTATTTGTTTTTGAAGAGAATCAGAATCAGCTGCCACCTCTTCCTCCTTCAAACCCTCAACGTTCGTGTCCGACATCTATGCTTTGTCACCTAAATACTTGCTAAAACAAAAAGATTTCATGCCATACCATAATTCCGATTCTGTTTGGAATCAACATCCTCTGAATTTACACTCATAAATTACTGATTATTAAATATTATCTTCGTAAGCTTCTAATAACATACTGGATTTCTTTCGACTAAAATTATAGTTGTTCATTCAAACGATAGCATCACCAAAGAAATCAGCAAGCTCAGCAAATACCAGAGATGGATTACTTACTGCTATTATTGAATAAGAAAGTAAATCACTTGAGTAATTCAGAGTAGAACAAAGAAAATTCAAACGGCAAATTATGACTACAAGTAGAGAAGTACCTTATGGAAGCTCCGGCTGCACTGCAGAGAGAAGGAGAGTCCGACACAGAAGCGGGTCTTACCCAACTTCAGCGTTTTATCGTCAAATTTAAGCCTAAAATTGACGCATAGCATTTGTCCTCTATGGTGGGTGGGGCAGAGATCCTACGATCCACGGCCCATTGTTTTGGGCTTCAAAGTCTTTTAAATGGGCTTCCGAGTTAAGTATACTTCATCTTCTTAAATGGTTGTTACAATTATAAATTTAATATTATTATTACAAATTAAATTTAAATGCTTATAATTTTTAAATAATTAAGAAAACTCCTTGATTTTTACATGTTTTTATTTGAATCATGACAAAGTTAAGGTATTTTTTTAGAACAGAAAGATAGTTTAATAGAAAAAAGAACTTTTCGATTGGATATATCATGTTATAAACAATGCAAATAGATTTTTACATGTTACACCAAAACTGTAATTTATTAAGTTTAATAAAAAAAAATAAAATTCTTTGCATGTTTTTACATGCAATGAGTTGAATTAATTTCTAAAAAATAAACTTTATTTATTTATTTATAATTTTCTTATCTCATTTGTTCTGTTTTTCAACACGAATATTGAATTGGATAATTTATAAAGGCAAAACGACATTTACATATTCGAGTTTTCTCTCATTGACACTTTTCACCTGTTAAATTTTTAAAATGATATTTTTAAATTTAAACGTTAGTTTTAATGTTCAACAAGTGTTTTGTCAATTTGCATAATATATACTATAGATTTAATATCACTTATAGGCTTCAAATATAAACAAATTGATTTCCTTAAGTAATTTGAAAATTAATCACTTAAACCTTTATCTTTAATTGAAATAACCAAAACCCTAATTCGTAGTAGTGTTCTATTCGGATGGTGTGATATGGTTGGAAGCACATCTAGGATGTCGTGACCAAGGCAAATTTGGCTTGAGTTGTCTTGTTTTATGTGCGATTTTGGTTATGATAGTGCAATCCAATCTTATTGCACTTGGAATGATATGATTTAGGTCAAATTGCATCATCTTGAAAGTAATTTTGACATAATTGTGTGATATTTAGTACAATCCAATCAAAAGCCATCATCCCAAATGCGATTTCAACAAAATCTCATTACGTTAGATGCGATTTAATCGGGTTCATACCTAGATAGTTCACCAATGGTGAATGTTGTTGGTATTTTTTTTATTTTTTATTTTAATTTTATAATTATTAATCCTATAACTAATATAAAATTAGAAAATACATTTGATAAAATTTTGGGGACTAGTCAGTAACCAATTTTTCATATTTTCATCAACTATAGCATGATTTCAGCTTTAATATACATCACCTCTCTTTGCAGTTAATTATTAAGGTATTCCGAGATGAGAGGGGATATCCTGTTTTGAGATTTTCTTTTTCCTTTTTGTGTTAATTATTTAATAAATTGTCATTTTTCTTATTTAGGGTTAGGAAGTAATTATGTTGGTGCTAGTTTATGATATCGCTTTATAACCAAAAACTTTTTCGATTGTAGACTAATCGATATAGCACCACAATACAACAATCTTACAAACTTTACTTAGTGTAAGGTCGAATGTGTTCTTTGGAAGCTTTACAAGATGTGGGCAGTGGAGAGGGAGAATAAAAGATGAAAGTGCGAATATTAGTGTATTCCAAGATGGGTTATTGCTTTAGCATTAATTATTGGCTTATTTTAATCACAAATGTATTTGTATATGTATGATAACAATGTTGTATTGCTTTTAAATTTGTGAATTATGTTGTTAAATTGTATTTAACATTGAAATTCAATTGACACTTACCTATTCAAACATAGTTATATCTTTGTATCTATGAAACTGAATTTCAAAATAACTATGTAACATAGGAACATGTATCAACATACATCAGAGAAGATGGCCACTGTGCAATGCCAATGTCATCTTACTCCTAAAGCTTATGGAGTAATCAGTTTGTACATGTAATGGTTGATGACTCCATGATTTTTAATGTGAACACTTTGCAATCACTTAATTTTGGTCCCTAATATTAGATGTTGTCACTACAAGAGGACAAGCTCTTATTGATATTTATATAGACATTTAGTGATGTTTTTAAATGTTATTAAAATTTACATCAATATTTGCCCAAACATCATTGAAACTAATTAATTGTGGTTAAAAAAGTTTAAATTTGTAAAAATTTTGTTATAACCTATTTACCCTCTTCTAGGTTATTGCCATTAGGCTATTGGGTTTAATAAATATCAATTAAAACTCAACAATATTTTACCTTTGTAGAGCAACACCTTGAAATTGGTAGTCTTTACTTACGTGCTTTTCACAATTTACCAATACTTTATTGAAATCTATCAACCCTATCATGGTTCGACTCTATTAGAGAAGGCTAAATAAAGGGATTTATTAAGTTTGGATAGTTGTCATGGGTTGTTTTTACAATTTGATGTTGGTCGAGGTTGATAAAATAGCAATAAACTTGAATAAGTTGTTTCCATTCCTTTTAAGGATGAGCTCTGTAGCTTTTGATCTCAGTTGTTGCATCAACTCTTATGCAATTTAAGGTTTATGATTTTTGGTGCTCTTATAGTTGATAATGAGCATGATTTTCATAATCACAAAACCAACCGTTAAACCAATTGACCAATTGACTACTGATTAGATCAATAGTGGAATTAGAGATAAACCTCAAAGGGGTTAAGGATGAATAAAAGTAAAATATAAGAGGTTGATTATGAAATTATAAAATCTGATTGAGGCTAGTGTAAAATTTTAGAAGTTATATTTATATTTTCCATCTATTAAACTAAGATTTTTCGAATTTTTCCTTTGTGTTTGGATTGGATTAATGAACTATTTAGGGGGTATTTTTTTTTCTATTTTGCTTAAAGGTCAAACTAATAAATACTTTGGGGGTGATTTTTTTGCTTTTGTCTTGTATAAAGACTATAGTAAATTTTTAAGCGAATGATAAAAAGAAGGTAAGAGACCACATAAAAACCCAAGTTGTGTACCACACAAATCCTAATTGTTGAACTCCTCTTCAGTAGCTCCTTTAACTTTGGTCTTATAATTTTTTGCTCCATACCATGTCAGTCTTCTTTCTAACAACTCTTTCTAAAGTTAATCTTGTCATTTTCAATGTCTTTCAATATTGATCAGCTTGTATTTCTAGCTTCATTTCGAGTCATCTTCTCTCTAATAGTTTTTCCTAGCACTAATCTCATTATTTTCAACTTTTTCCAATGTTGATATTGTCACTTCTAGTGACTCATTCCCATGATTGATTTGATAGTTCACTAGCAATCCGACACAACTTTCTTGGTTGAACTAGTACCCAATCTATGTTTCAAAACCAGTATAGTGAGTGTAGGGTTTCTTTCAAGCCTCTAATTGGTAATAATGTTTATATAGATTTAAAATTGAGATTTTGTTTTCTACTCTTATTTATTAATAATACTGTTTGTATTAATAACTGGTATAAGCATGAATATAAATACAGATTTATCATTATATTCTTAGGTGATTTAAATTTGAAATAAAGTAAGATTTAATCATATGATGATATATTAGTTTTTACTCACGTTATGATGTATCAACTTTCATACTTATTATTAATGTATTAATATTTCTCTTTGTTTATATTTTTTGATGGCAACGATCATGCCAAAAGAGAATTTATCATCTCTTCTCTATGAAAAAGGAAAATTAGAATACAAGGGGGCATAACCATCTTCCACAAAATTCGAATATGGCTCAATGAATCTATGTCCTTTGTGAATACTTAACTTGCAATGTTTTGTGATGGTATGCCAATAACACCCCTTGATACTATAAACTTTTGTATATTTTTTCTTTGAAATTGAAATGGAAAATTTATCAGTTTGCTGGTAGTACACTTTGGTTTGGTCTCCAAGAATTCGATAGGAACGTTGTTTTCTGCCATCCAAAGTCATCAAGAAGAATTCTCCTACATTTTATGCTCATAATTGGAATTTATCATAATGTAAAATTCTTCCACGTGACAACAAATTAAGATTATAACAATTTGTCATATATTTAAATTAATTAATCATACTGACAGCTAGAAAATAATAAAATATATATTGAATAATAGGATGTTATAGATTATAGAACGAAATGACATGAGCAAACAAATTCCTATAACTAAAAAAAAAACACAATATTTACTGAGGTTGCCAGAAGTCCATGGCTGAAATCACATAAAAAAATGTAACAAACAGTTGACTAAATTAAAGATTTATTAATTGAAATATAAAGTGCATATCATGTATATCTCCGCAATTCAAAATAACAAATTTCACAATATTACTATACTGGCAACAAAATAGGGTTAAATTTAAATTAAATATATTTAAATTTATTTTAAAATTCAACTCAAATAAATTTAAAATGAATTATTCAAATTCAAATATGAATACGAATTCAAACTATAATTTTGAAAATTTATGAATATAATTTATATGAACTGAATACAAACTCGAGCCCAAACTTAAATTAAAAACTTTTTAATTATTTTTTATTAATTATAATTTTATAGTTAAATATAAATATAAATTATATAAATTGAATACGAATATGAATCGAATATGAACCTTGCTCTTAAACCTAAACTCGATTTCTAATTTTATTGTTGAACCTTTAATGTTTTGATAATGATAAAAATATGTTCTAATGACTAATTTATCTTTTGCATGAGTGATTTTATGACAAAGAAAGGGAAACAGTTTAAATTTTGTAGGTTTTAGGTCTAACATGACTGTATGTTCTTTGAGCACGACCGTGTGTAATTGTTTTCCAACTCGTGCTGCGAAAACATAGGACCGTGCAAGCTCACCATGCTAAGTCAATAAGCTTAAGTCAAATGCATGACCATGTCCAAGTATGACATACGGTCAAACTGAAGTATTTGTTAAAGAAGCATAGGTCCTTCAATCGTGTATTTGCATCGTGCTAAGTTAAAAATAGAAAGTCAAATACACAATAGTGTCAAAGTGAGACACACGACCGTGCAACTACACCTTAGGAGAAGTAGGAGACCTTTAATCGTGCAGTATCATTATGCAAATGGTCAAACAGAGACAGTCAACATACGACCGTGTTATGTGAAATATGAAGCACACCACCATATCAACCGTGCAAAATTGATTGTGCGAACGTATGTTAAAGGCATATCACAACACACGACCATGCACATAAGGCACATAACCATGTACAAACAAATTAGTTGTCGTGTAAGTATCGTGCGGTGATAGTGCTTAGAAGTCGTATGTTTTTGAAATTTCAAGCATTAAACATGAAGAAATAAAGCACGACCATGAGTCATAAGCACACGATCATGCGACATTGAAGCAAATCTTAAATTCGACCGATGGGAGTCTAATCAAAGTCATAAATATAGTAAGCATAACCATGCATTTGATAAGTACAACTATATACCTAAAAAATTTATTACATCTGCATCTCTTTATTACAACTACATTTTTTCCACCTACCCAAACAAATAAAAATTTATAAAAATTGCTCCTTTCCAATTTCAACAAGATTTCAAGTACAAAAGGAGACTATTTTAAAGTAAGGTTGGAGAAATAGATTGCACACTCAAGCTTATTTACTTCACTGTTTGCTTACTTATTCTTCTCTCCCAAGCTTACATTTCCATACATTGGAGAGATTCATTCTTAAACTTGTGTATCAGCCTATTTAGAGGCATTACCACAATTCTTTTCTTATTCAAAATCAATTATAAAAAGAGCAAAATTCTCTTTATTCAAATACTATTATATCTTCGAATTTTGAAAGATAATGAAACTTCAATTAATTGGTAATTGAAAAAAAAGATGTAAAAGACTTGTATTCAAAGCTTCAAATCTCTATAAATTGGTTAAACAAACTATTAAGCCACGACGTTCGCAGCGTATGCCAATTAAAAACTCAAAATACATGTAAGGAAGGCAGAAGAATGATGTGTTGTCAAGAATTAGTCAAGCCAACGTTCAACAAATGCATAAGAATAGGTCATGCAATAAAAAGTGGCTTATTTATTGTAATTTTAAAGTAGTTGTTGAATCCTTTTTTTAAGTAGTTGTGGTCTTGAGTTTAGGAGCAGCAGTTAAAACTTTATATATTTAAATCTTTGAAATCTAATAAAAGGGAGAATCATCTTTATCCAAATTATTCAAATTTTGTGGTTCATTCCCATTCTAAGAGAATCCAATTCAGCTTTGACTGGGACCTATAATTGGTATCATAGCATGAGATCCTGGCCAAGGCCGATTTGAAAATGAGCAAATTCTGCTCCAGGGTATTCCCTTCTCTCTTACACTTTATTCTTTACCACTAATCGGGTTGGACTTGGTTTTAGGCGTGCAATGGCTAGAACAACTTGGAACTGTGGTGTGTAATTGAAAGAAGATGACCATGGAGTTCCAATGGCAGAATCAATTCCAACGGCTACAAGGGATAGGTGAGCAACCCATTCAAGTTGCATCTTCGGAAGTTGTCTTAAAAGAATTTAAGCGAGGAAGTTCCATGTTTGCGGTTTTCTTACAATTATCGAAGACGGATATATCACAAGGCTGCCATCCAGATATGCAACAATTATTAAAAGCTTCCGAGGATCCTTTTCAAGAACCAACGCAATTACCAAGTGGATCACCGAATTACTCTCAAGAAGGGAACTGAGCCTATCAATGTGAGACCCTACAGGTATGCCTATTTTTAAAAAACTGAAATAGAAAAACAAGTTCAGGACATGTTAAAATTGTGGCTTATTAGACCAAGCATTAGTCCATTTTCCTCTCCTGTTTTATTGCTTAAGAAGAAAAATGGAACCTGGTGTTTTTGCACTGATTATAGAGCCCTTAATACCGTGACCATTAAAAATCGATTTCCCATTCCTATAGTTGACGATATGTTAGATGAGCTTCATGGTGCAACTTATTTTACAAAACTTGACCTTAGAGCTGGTTACCATGAAGTGCGGGTATATCCTAATGATATTTCTAAGACTGCATTTCGTACTCATAATGGTCATTACGAATATCTAGTCATGTCTTTTGGTCTTTGTAATGCCCCTGCTACATTTCAAGCCATTATGAATTCTATATTTCGTCCTTACCTTCATAAATTTGTACTAGTTTTTTTTGACGATATCCTGATTTATAGCCTTAATTGGACCATGCATCTTGAACATGTTAAAAAAGTTTTTGAAATCTTGAGGTATCACCAATTTTTTATTAAAAAAAGCAAATGTGCTTTTGGGAAACAAGAATTAGAGTACTTGGGCCACATTATCACCCCTCATGGCGTAAAAGTAGATGAAAAAAAAATTGAAGTAATAATTAACTGGCCTCGACCTACTAATGTTTCATAATTGCGTGGATTTTTAGGCCTTATAGGTTACTATAGGAAATTCGTACGCAATTACGACATCTTGGCTTGACCACTCACCAACTTGTAAAAGAAAGACCAATTTAGATGGACTGAAGAGGCAGAAAAAGCATTCACAATACTTAAGCAAGCTATGATGTCTACTCCAACTCTAGCAATGCCAAATTTTAATGAGCCATTTGTGATTGAATCAGATGCTTCGAATGAAGGAATAGGAGCAATTCTTACTCAACAAGGCAAGCCGATGGCATTTATGAGTCGAGCTTTGGGAGTGTCTAAGAAATCATGGTCAATATATGCTAAGGAGATGCTAGCAATTATTCAAGCTATTCAGACATGGTGACCTTACTTACTGGGACGAAAATTTTATATTCAAACTGATCAATGTAGCCTCAAGTACTTGTTAGAGCAGTGTATTGCAACACCAGAACAGCAAAAATGGGTGGCTAAGTTGCTTGGTTATGATTACAAAATTTTTTATAAATTAGGCCGCGAGAATTCAACAGCTGATGCATTATCAATAACAGTTGGCAGCCTTAGTCTTGATGCATTATTTGTGTCACAGGTTGACCTATGGAAGGAAATAAAAAGAGCAGCAGTTAAGCACACTTACATGGAGAAAATTGGAAAGTTGGCAACGGATAATCCAGGTACTCCATATTCTTGGCGCCATGACAAAAATCGGGTAGTTGTGCCACCAAATTCCCAAATAATTCCTCAACTATTATGGGAATTTCATGACTCATACTTTGGTGGACACTCTGGAGTCTTACACACCTACAAGAGATTGGCACAATAGTTTTATTGGCCTTCCATGCAGTGAGATGTGCAACAATATGTTTCTTCTTGTGATGTTTGCCAAAGAGCAAAGGCTGAAACTCTCTCTCCAGCAAGTCTCTTTGTAGGACCCACCGCCACGAGTACCCCTGCTGCTGAATAATATCGGGAAGCTTTTATTAATAAACTGAAAATAAGGGTACCCGCGACGGGAATCCTACGAAAATAAAATCACTGCCTGAAACTATACAATTTTACACACGCGGAAGCTTTTCTAAATATACATCATTAACATATATAGACTGTTCTGTACAATGGGCCCATTAGCCTTTATCATATACATACATAGTGTTTCTGTACATCTGGATACATACAAAAGTACATATGACCACACAGGTCCAAAACTGATACAAACTGAGATCGAGGTGTGTGTGCGTGCCCTCTCCGTCAGCCTCGATCCAACCGCTCCTCGAACCCAGCACGAACACCTGTAAAACTGGAAGAAGGAGAGGGATGAGTGATAAATATCACCTAGTAAGCGCTCCTTACTTCCCTCAATACCCAAGCAAGCACAAACAATCATATAAACAAACACATACCTGGGCCTCGGCCCTAATCATACATCTATGCGCTTGCTGGAATCTGGAAACTGTTCATCTGGATCTCATTCATTTATTAATATCATATGTATGCACGTCATGATGTGTATGTCATGTCATGCTCACTGAAAACTGGATGCATGCATCTGAATACCTCTCT
>JAJEJH010001980.1:0-13921 GCA_026122585.1 Anacardium occidentale
GGACACACGACCGTGTGCCTAGGACACACGACCGTGTGTCTGCCCTTTCAGCCGTGTATTAGTTTATTTTCTTCCAGTGCGTGCAGATTTCAGTTTTCCCAGCTCCCAGCTTATTTTCTCTTCTTCTTCCTCAGCTTCAGTGAACTCTAGAGTTCCAGAGAGAGATCCCCCAGCAGTTCAGCTTCAGATTAGAGATCCAGAGTCTTCCAGGGAGAGAGATAGAGCTTCCATGGCGCGAGGTAAGTGTTTTCCTTACCTCCTTCGCTGAGTTCAGAGCCTGTTTGGCTATTCCCAGCTTATGTGAACTTGATGTGTGCTTGATTGAGTTATTTTCAGCATGTTTGAGCTGTGAGATGATGCATGATTGATGATTGAGTGGTCTTTCATGATTTCCATGCGTATATACTGTTTCCAGATTATATATATATGTTTCATGTATGAGTTATGGCGTGTTGAGATGATGATATGATGTTTATGGGCATGTTAGTAGCAGTAAAGTTTGTGTATGTTTGATGATTTGGAGTGTGGAAGTGCTGGTGTGGGAATTTTTGGATTTCCAGACGCCATCTGCAGTTTCTGGGTCGAGCACACGACCGTGTGTCCCGGAGGCACGCCCGTGCGTCCTCTTTTCTGCATGGCACACGGTCGTGCATGCTGCCCGTGTGCGTCTGAAAACCCAGACACACGCCCGTGTGCCCGAGTGACACACGCCCGTGTGTTTCCTCCCCCAATTCCACACGCCCGTGTTCGCTGATGCACGGGGAGAAGAGAAGGCAGACACACGCCCGTGTGCCCGAGTACACACGCCCGTGTACCTTGCCCAGCTTTCATGAAATGTTCCAGAGCCTTGCACGCCCACCTGCACGATGGCCACAAGGTCCCGTGTGCCTTGACACACGCCCGTGCGTCCCAGAACACACGCCCGTGCACAGTAGAAATCAGCAAAAATGAAATTTAAAAGAGAATTAAGCCACTCTAAGCCAATTCTAAGCACACAGAACTCAGAATTAATATCAGAAATCAGCATTTCATGCATGATTATCAGCATTAGCATGGCATGCCACATCAGATATTTTCAGACTGGATCCAAGGATCCAACAGCATGATTTTCAGTTATACATATATGATTTTTTTTCATATATCAGATAGGGGTGGATACGAGGGGGCACCTGTGAGTTCGCACACCCGCTAGAGAGGGAAACCAGCGTCCACCAGAGGACATGGTCACTGACCGAGCTCAATAGAGAGTGCTGGTTGTGCATCAGTAGATTCATTAGGATTTGAACTCACACGGCCAGGGTGCGGAATCCCTGTATTCATCAGTCTGGCTAGCACAGCAGATATTTTCAGATATTTCAGAGATTTTCAGTACTTTCTGATACAGATTTCAGATATACTATACGTATATATTCAGAATCTTCGGATCACAGTTTTATTATCAGAAAGAGTTTTCAGAAAAGACAGTTTTTCAGAAAAACAAGCCTGAGGGCAAGTTTTTACAGTTTTCAGCATACATGACATCAGCATATACATTTCATTATCATGTACAGCATCTCATGAGAAACAGATGAGAAACAGAATAGTATCAGAACAGAACATAACAGAATTCAGTAAGAAACTGTCTAGCAGAACCTCCTACGTGACGAGTCACGTAGTCAGTGATTTGTTTGACCCACGAGCGTAGTGTTTGGAAACGCTTGCTGAGTGACTTTGTCACTCACTCCTTTCCCTGTTTCCTTTTTGCAGGTCAGTAGTTCGAGGCTGAGCTGGAGCGAGACCGCTGCGAGATTTTGGGGATATGGCTCGGCAGCAGCAGTTGGCATGTTGGCTCGCATGCTTTAGTTTTCTCATGTATATGTGTGTATTACATATTAGTATACACTGTATGACAGTTTATTTTTTATACATGAGTAGCCTGGGATTTTCACGCTTACATTTCAGTATATTTGAATACTGAATTATGTTTCAGTTCATTTTATTAAGAAATTTTTTTTCAGTAGCAGCAGTTCTTTTCTGTAGAGATCCCCGTCTCAGGTATATTTTATTATTATATGAACAATATTTTCCGCAACGCACAGTAACTGGGGCGGGGGTCGCTACATTTACAGTACTCTAATATTACCTTTTGTGTTCATATATTCATTATTTTTTGGGTTGTAAATAAAAATCTGAAAGCGTGGGTTCTTCTCTCAGTTGGGTTTTTTTTTTATTTCCTCCCTCTTAAGCCCTATCTCCACTAGAGCCCAGATAGGCACTCAAGAGGATAGGTCTTTGGGGTGTTCGAGTTGTGCTTTTGCTTATCAGTGGGCTTTCCCGTGATGCTTAGGTTATTTTTAGCTTGTCCGACTTCTTTTGTTTATACATTTTTTTTACTTACCAAAAAAAAATTGCATCAAGATTACGATACTAGATAGTTGTAATAACCTATAGGTTTAATTTATTGCAAGAATAATCAATATGAATAATCAATAATAATAATCAAATTGTTATTTTTGGGGTAAAAACACCCTTTAAATAAGTTCTAAACCTAAAATTGAAAATTTCCTACAATGTTTAAAACTCTAACATTTATTCATCTCGATAAATTACGTACTCTGAGCTCAATTTCTTATTGTTCAGTCAAGAATAACCCTATTTGCATGTCTATTCTTCTTTACGCCTAAAAGTGTGCTGCTAGAATGACCAAAGGTGTTTTGGAACAACTTTGGAATGTGTCATTCTATTATGGAACGATTAAGGGTGTTTTTTGAACAACCACATTTTGATTTACAACGTATGAAATATTCGTTCCACTATTTCTACATCAATTATAATATATTAACTCTTTGAAATTTAAGTCATAAAAGATTAATGGTAAAATACCTAAAAATAATATACTAACGGACAATAGAATAAGTAATTTTGAATTAATCGTTGTAGTCTTATGAGAACCCAAATACTTGTCGTTCAACAAAGGCAACACAAGTATATTAGGTTTATGTGAACCCAATTCTATCATATATCATAGCAAAAACAAGCATCATATTAAAAATTTGATCACAAAAACCTCATTTCCAAGATCTAACGGTATTATTATACATATAATTAAGAGGGTTTTGAGGCCCTTATATGTAGAAATCTACCTCAAATTGATCTCAAATTCTTTTAAAACTCCCTACAAAGCATTAGGGTCTCTACTCATCCATATAAAACCAATCATAAATGTAATACCCCGCCTGCTATATATTACTGTAGACTTTTTTTTTTTTAATATCCCTAATATATATCAGTGGGTATTACTCTTACTGCTTACTGAAATTATGCGGAAGCTAGTTTAAATATCTGTGATGGGACACTAAAACCCACTGTACAGTATCCTGAAATAAAACTCATGTTTATAAAATAATAATAATATCTGAAAACATAAAGATATTGTACATCCGAATGCATGAGCAATCTAAAGCATGCGAGCCACAAACATGCTATCTGCTGAAACTGAACATATACATACATATATCTGAAAACTCGGGTGAAAACCCGATCAAGCCATATCCCACACACCAGCCATCTCTCGTGCACCAAGCTCAGCTCCCCGAAACACCAACCTACAAAAAGGGAAACCACGGGGAATGAGTGACAAGTCACTCGGTAAGCATCTTCTACCTCTACCCTCGGGTAGGCTTTAGACTAAGTTGTTGCTGACTATCAGCTATCTAGGCGAACTTAACTAAGCTCCTGATAACCTAATAGCTTCTTCTAATCCTCTTGTTTTTCTTAATAAATTTATGTGTTATGATAGGATTAGCTGAATTCTTTTATTTCTTTATTTTTGACGTATATCGTGTAGCTAAATCTTTCTTTTATTTCTTATCTTACATGATTCTGATTTTACTGTTTGTATGTTCTGCCATGTCATGTACTATGTATCATGGAATGCTGAAATCATACTATTTACCCTTAGGTCTGCTTACTGAAAATATGTTTCTAAAAACTATTGTTAGGATCTGAAGATCTAAAACACTGAAAAGTTGAGTAAAAATTGTTTCTGAAATCTTTGTATCTGAAAATACCTGTTATACTAATCAGATTGATGAAAACAGGGATTCGACATCCTGGCCAAGTGAGCTAAACCATACCAGTGAAGTGCCAGTAAACTGAAATGTCCTACCATACTAATCCTCAGACCAGTAAGCTGAAATCTAACTAATCTGACTGAAGTCAGAAAGTTGAAATCTCACAGATACCCCCTTGAATTCACCTTCAATAATTGACTCGGATATCGAGCCCTGAATGCTGAAAACTAATGTAAATGGATCACTTGATCCTTTTTCTGAAAATACTGTTTAACATGCTATGCTGAATGATGTTATTCATGCATGTTATCTTTTTAATTCTCTTTTCTTTCTGTTATATTTTTGTTTCTGTTTCTGTTCTGATTCTGTTTTCTGTTTCTGTTCTATTTCTGTCTTCCTGTTTCTGTTTTCTAATCGTAACCTATCACTAGATTATGCTACTTAAGTCTGGTGATGAGTTCTCGTTCTGTTGGGAGATTAAAATGTGATTCTGGAAAGATATATTATCTCTTATCTCTTTTCCTTCTTTTCTTTTCTTATCTTTCTTTTCTTGTTATTGAAATTCTGCTTATTCTCTTATTTCTGCTTATTTCTCTTCTTTTTCTCATTCTACTAAGGTGCACGGGTGTACATGCTAGTGCACGGGTCGTATGTCGGGCGTGCAGCCTAACCATACAAGCTTCTGGAAATTTTGACTAAAAACTCACTCTTGGCTAACACACGGGCGTGACTCCCTCTCAAAGCTGATCGTGCATGGCTCGCATGCACGACCGTGACCTTGCTTAAAACTAGAATGCACGGGCGTGCGCACACAAATACACGGGCATGCATCTAGCCCTTTTTCGACACCCACGGCCGAAATCCGTAAGATCACACCAAAACTCATCACATTTTCAATCAAACATACTAGCATGCAACATACAATGCTAATAAGCTAAAAACATACACAAATCTCTGAAATAACCTAACCAAGGAAGCTCAAATCCAAGGAAAAAGGGAAAATGTAAGAGAATACTTACCTGGAGCTGTTAAGATCTTCTATCTCTCTATCCTTGACTGAATCTTGGTTGGAATGGCTATTAAAGCTGACTAATCTCTCCTTGAAAAAGCTAGGGTTTCCTGGAGAGAAAAGAAAAGGGAAAAGCTGACTAAAACGGGCGGAGGAAAACATTAGTTTATATACCAGCAGGCATGCACAGGCGTACATACAAGACGCACGAGCATGCATGGCGAGAAAAGGACGCACGGGCGTGCGCACACAAACGCACGATCGTGCTCCTTCCACAAGCTACATATAAAGCCAACAAAAGATCGTTCTACCCTCCCTATCTCACTAGAACAGATTTCTAACTGAGAAATCTCTCTTTTAACCTCGATTCAAGGCCCTAAAAGACCAATCTAACCTCGGGTTGTTACAATGAATATACAAATATATGAAAAGGTGTTTAGAACACTTGTGATTGTTAGATCACAAAATGAGGGTGAATAAATTATTGGATTTGAGTGAAAATTTTTCCTCTTGATTATTAAGGTGGATGGCTAGGGTTTATATAAACCTCTAGGATTTGTTAAAGATGTCTCAATTTATATGAGACATTTTATAACCACTAATTCCCTTATTTATATACTCCATCTTTTGACTTAGGGTAATTGTACTTTTGGCCTAATCCTTTAATTTTTAGACTTTCTAATGTCTTTAATATTTATTTCTCAATATTATGGCACCTTTTCAAATATATAAATTCACCATTTTTGGGTTTCACATATACCACCATACATTAAAGGACATATTCTATAAATATTAAGGTTACCATCTATGTGAAATCCTCTAGAAAGTCAATTTAATGAACATGCAGTCAACATACACCATGTGTTGCACTAGGTTAATATCAATAACCTTGTCATATGAGATTTGTCATTACCTTTCATTAGGTTCATTCAATATAATAATAATGTTACCATATTATTTGTGCCTAGGTCAAGATAATAATTAGGCTCGTTTTTAGATTGGACACCATAGTGCTTATAGGATCTTCATAATCAAGTTACACATTAATCCTTTCGTCACAATTCTTTCAATCTAAGGATATTTATCTAAGCATACATGCAAACATATGCACTTATGGATAATTAATGTTACATAAATATTTAAATATGACTTAATATAAATTTATATCGTTAAAAGACTAGCTCTAGAGCACCAACTCCAACAAAGCAAGGATACAGCCCCAATATTACCCAATTAAGTGTTAAATGTAAATTAAATAGATAAATATAGACTTGGCAAAGAATTGATTAGATAACCAACTTACATTTCTTCATCTTATAATTGAAAACAACATTCAAATTCAATAATAAATAATTAATGAGTAATAAAGGTAATAACACTATGTAACATCCCCTTCTCCTCTTTTGGGCAGATACCCTCTAGGTATTCGTAAACAGCAAACCGATAAGATTCACATTTAAAAGGAGAATGATAATATGAAACATAACTTTAAAACTTTACAAAGACATAAGTAATATAGCATTTCTTAAAATAATACTTAGTTTGCACTCATACATAGATAATTGTTCTTCTGAAACTATTTGTAAAAATAAACTTTTCCTAACTTACAGTGGAAAACATATAAATATGTTTTCAAAACAAATGATTCACTTGTCCTTATAAACCATAAATCCTATATGAAAAATAAATATAAACAAACTATCACTTTATTATTGGAATTTTTTCCACTTTGATGCTTCGTCTAAACATATTTTTCTACCTTTGTTTACCTATTACCTATAAAACATTCACGATAGTGTAGTTAGTGTCGGGCACTTAATAAGTGGATGTTTATCTAAAACCATTATCGTAAACATCGTATATACAATTCTATTATGATTATTCATCACATTTCTAAGTCACATAAATCCATTAACTTTTAATGACTCTATAGGAGAAATGCAATGCATAAATGAAAAATATTCTTATTAATACATTTCTTTCTCTTGAAACTTTTTGACAATCTATCTTGGTTAAGGATGAATTTGGAATCTTGACCATATTGAGCAAAACATAGTCATGCAATTCTCTCATTCATGGACACATCTAATGGATTACTCTACTATGACAAGTGTATGCACAATAGAGCTTAATGGAATCCCTATCATAATAACCCAAAAAGAAAATACAAAACTCTCTTAGCATGTTCAAAACTCTCTTTAAGCAAGCACTTTAACTTTTAAAAACATCTATGGAGGCTTGAGTCCTTACTTCACACATATGCCTAAAACATCTTACTGAGAATAAGCAAACGTTGTTTTAATGCTCCTTAGAGTTTAAATGAATATGTGGCATGCCTTAACTCATATCTATCATGCTAATAAGTTATGTAATCTATACATGTCATCATACTTATAAATCTTGCATTACTTATCATAAGTGTTATCCATGTTTATATGACTTACATGCAATGACAAGCATCAAATCTCTACTATTATCTTAACATGTCATAAAAACTTCTAACATGCATTTATAATTCTTAAACTCGTCCTAAAGCTATTGAAGATGTGTTACTACTTTCTTATATCTTGTATAAACATTGTACTTATGTAACTTTATCTCACATAGTCTTTTATTTGGCTTTATAAGTATTTAATAACAAAACATTGGTGTGTCACAACATCACCTTTTCTTTTTCACATCATGAAGTTTTTACCCTAACGGGTTATGCCTTCCCATAGTCATGTCATGCATCACTTTCTTGTATCGTAACTAGGTTGTTCAACCTTAGTCATCCTACAATATGACTCTTCTCTGCCATGACATAGAGGTTCCAACCTATGACAAATTAACTATTTCGAGTCTTTAAGGCATTCTAATGCCAATCTAACATCTTAAGACAGATTATAACCTCTCTTACATTCCTAAATTGCATAAAAACAATAATTTCTTGTCTAATTCATACGACTATACATGTAATTAACCATGACCAATCAATTAACACCAAAACTTCAACCACATGATTCATCAATTGATGAAATATATAGCAACTCTCTTACTTATAAAACCTTAAAACTTGAAATTTCTAGGAAGAAATGGAGATTTGCACTTATCTTGTTCTAAAATTGACACAAATTGTTAGAAAACAATTAAATTGAGACAAATCTATAACTCTACGACACAAGATTTGGGGTTCTTTCAAATTAAGTACATTTAACCAAAATTGAAACACAAAAGGCTAGAATGTGTTACCTTGAGTCTTAATTCCTTAAAAATTAACCCTAGTTCTACCCTATTACAACCTAGAGGCACCAAACTGTCATTTTTTTTTCTAGTTAAGAGATTAAATTTTTTATTGTTATTGAAAGGATCAAACTTTTTTATTTTCCCATTGAATGGATCAAACTTTTTTTATTTTTTTATTGAAAAGACCAAACTTTCATTATTTTTTATTGAATGTATCAAACTATCATCTGGCTTCAAATGACGTTAAATATTAAGACATGACAATTTTCTTTAATAATCCTAACGTGGTCATTTGTTGTGTTGACGTGGACTAGTTACACAATGGCATAGACATTAAATCATACAAAAACAATATCCACTAAACAATAACTAACATAAATAAATAATGGTTCAAATTTTGTTGATAAATAAAAACAAAGATGCATTTTTAACTTTAATCTTGTCTTGACTAAAGAAATTAGTAGTAATAATCAATCATCAAATGTTGCCTAAAGAAGAAAGTTATATCATAGAGCTTAAGCAATAGTTGGGGTAACCTAACTCTTCTTAGCCTCCTCAATGATAGACAACTTGATACCCTTGCCCTTGGGAAGTGATACCCATGGCTTTGTTCTTATACCAATGGTAAACACATTACTAAGACAAGCTACAAACTTATAACAAGTGGCATCTTAAATATGAATGGTCTTAAAATTTTCCTTCTACTTCTCCATGTTATTTATTACTTCAACACAACATCTATTCCTTCCTCCAATGACCATGATACTGTGAGATTGAAAAAGTTAAAAATCGTGAAGATTCAAATAATGAAACAAGAGGGCTAGATTCAAGGGATGAAGATTGATATAGATGTGAAACCCTAACTATGGGAGTAAATTGCTCGCTACTGTGAAGATGGAGATGTAAAAAGAGGGCTTAATTTTCAGTAACTTATTGTATTCAATGTATAAGCATGTCAATTTGAAGATTTAAGTGTGGATGGTTTTTATTTATGGTTGAATTTTGCTTACTCTAAATAGGTTTTGCTTATGCTGAGTGAGTTTGGTGTTTTTTTTTTTTTTGCATAAATAAATTCGGGGAAAGGGCTAATTTGGGATTTTTATGAAGTGCAATTATTCACATCAACCTTTAAATTGTTCATGTCAACTAAGAATTATTTCAATCATTACTTTTGAATTAAAATAAAAAATTCAAATCAATAATTTTTAATAATATTAAAAATTAGACCTGTTTGATTTGATAACATAAGTTTAATTTTTTTCAATTAAAAATTTCAAAAAGTTTGATCTTTTTTCTAAAAAACAAATTTTATTTTCTTTGTAAAAAAAAATAATAATTCAATATTTTTAGACATTGTTATCTGACATGTAATACATTATATACAAACTCTTGAGCTAAACTTTTTCATACAAACTCGCGTTCTAAAATGATTCTGTGACTTTGAATAGGTATTATATGCAATTGTGACTGAATCATTTTTTAATGGGCCTTCTTTTTTTTTTCTTTTTTTTTTAATGGAGGCTAGGGTTAGAATGGTTAAAGACAGATATTAGAAGACAAAAAATTTAGCAGTTTGATGCCTTTTTCCTTTTTTTTTTCCCTTTATAAAAATAAATAAACCTTTTCGTTTGTGCCCTAAAATCCAATGTCATAAGGTCCATCCTTCGTATCCTAACCTCTGCCCTAACAGAACGCGAGACTTCCAGCGGAATAAGTTTCAGATACTTAACTGACTCGCGCCCAACACTCAAACCCACCAGATCAAGTTAGCAAGTGTTAACCGATGCCAGTCTTATTTAGTCATTGACCCAACACAACCCCATTTTTTGGGTCGGTTATTATTTCCTCAGCCCGCTTCTTTCTGTTCATTGTGGAAGCTGTGACCGAGATCAGATGAAATATACAACCATCTGCTCTACTTTTCGTATACAAGCATTTCTGTGTACATCTTGAACAGTAATCAGCTATGCCTTTCAATGTTTCAGTTGTATTCATTTGCTGTCATAAGTAGCTCAGTGAGAGAAACGATGAAGCTACAGGGAGTAGATAACATTATTGGTGTCACTTTGTAGCTGCCAGATAAGCAATTGCGAGAATATGTACACTCACAAAAATTACCCCATAACTCTAGTGCGCCTATGTATTTCTACCTGGAGGGTTCAGATCGATTAGTGAAAAAGAAGGCAACATTGAGTTACCAAACTCGTTCAATCAAGAAAAAAATATCCGCATTGAATTCCGGATTGGCATGCGACAGATGGGACACTTTGGTGATATTTCACGTTCAACTGATATGGCACATCGATGACAACAAACGACATGCCCACATGGACCAAATACAAATGTCCTCCTCCTCATCAGGCAGATCACACAAAGTTGCCCATCTGGAACATCTCCAGCCATTTCATCGTCCCCGACCTGAGAATTGGCATCGCCTCTAGAAGCTTGGGTTGACCGCTGCAAACGTCTCAGTTCCCTACATTCTTTCCATCTGTTCCAGTTTCTGGAGACAAATGTTGATTAATAGGTTCAAAACTAAATTAGCAATGATCAGAATAATGCTTCACACTAGAGTGCACTCATTAAAATTTAACAATGAAAGATGAATGGTAAGATACTGTCCTTCAAAACTGATGTACCTGAAAATAGCATACCCAAGGGTACCAAAAGACAGCGAACCAAGAACAACAGTACTCCAGAAGAGTACTTGTGACTTGCAGGCAAGATCAGATACCATCTGAGACTTAGTCATCTCAGTCCTGCAGAAAACCAAAATATTAGTTTCAACTAAAAATTGAATCTCCCAACTGACACCTAAAGTATGCCGAAATTGTTAAGAAAACGCCAGCATAAAAGTTGGTTTATAGCCCCAATTGCTGGATTGTATGTTAACAACAAACCTAGCACATTGATAGGTTAGCATATAGATCACCACATGTTCAAATATGCTGAAAGTGGACACTCTTATTCTCAAATCTATTCCCTAATGCTAATACCAGATTAAAATATGCATGGAATAAGGGAATTGGTCAGTAACCTTGCCGGAAACTCAACAAACCTTCAAGTGTCCTTAGTATGAAGGATAGTATGATATAATTGAACTAATATCAACACTATCAAGGAGGAGAGCAAGATTTAATTCAATTAATATCATCACCATCAAGCAAGAGAGAGACTGCATCCTAGACATGCACAGAATTTTTTTTGCATTTCCAATTTCCAACAAAAAGACCTAACAGAAATTGCTCTTGAATAAAACACTAACAGAAAATAGGGAAGATCTTTGCATGACTGGATCTCAGGGATTCCATTTTTTAAAGTGCAGATGCCAATGGCACTGATATTTTCTCCCAAAGGAAGAATCTTCTCTTCATCAAGCACGCCAACCTTCAACAAGCAAACCAAGTAGAACATCATACTTCTGTGACAAGAATAAGCTCATCATAAGACAGACAAAATGCAACAGCAGAACCAGATCTTTCAGTGTTGGGATATCTTGAGATTCTCTATAATGCATTAGGCAGTTTCAATTTCACAAAATCTGAACTTACAGGGCACTCATGGCCAAAAATTGTCTGAAGAAGTGCATAAGGAGAAGCATTAAAGGGTTGCAAATCATGGTAGACTCTAACAAGAGGTAAGTGATGCTTGGACCCATCCATGTCCACAACAACATAATCAACTTGTGGCCACCAACCCCCTTCAACAAGAATAAAAGGAACCTGAATAACACAAATAAATTAGATGAAACATAGCTAAAACAACCACAAATCAACTCAACAAGAATAGAACAAATACATACAACCATCCAAAACAGTTTTAAGGATTCAAATGGCTATGAAGGAAAAGTTGATAAAATCTAATGGAAACTACTCAATCACAATTGCAACACTACCAAACTTCAACAAAATCTTAAATACACCAACCAGGCCAACAGAAATAAAACTCATAAAAAATGAAGCAACAAAAGATCTTATAACAAATTCCAAAATCAAAAAATGTTCCCAACTTAAGGCTAAAGAACCACTACTTATGTTACATCAATACTCAAGTACATGTGAAGTAGCAGTGTCAGCAGTAAAAGGAAATCAACATGGGAGACTACAACATATTGAATGAATATGAAGTACAGCACAGGATTGGAATGGCTATCTATTGGAATCACATGAAAAATACTCTATGTATGCCAATCCTGACAGAAAAGTATTATTTGCTTCAACAACATTCTTACTAAAAGCAACTAGGCAGTAAAAGTATCAATTTGAATTGCAAAAGAATTAGTTTACCATCCTCCAAGAGGATTCCTTTTTCCTCCAAGATCTCCTAAAAATTGCATGTATATCAGGAGTCCATCCCAGAAAGCCCCTCCATTCGTTGTATAGCCACTTTCACCATGAACCGGAAAATCAGTTGAGTTGTACATAAATTAACAAATTGAAATTCAAAACGCAAAGAGAAAAGAAGTACGCTCTTGTTCTGCTACTTTAACAATGAGCAAAGGTTGCTTCATTGGGGCATATCAAAAAAATTTATATCTGTCTATATAAATTACAAGTAAAATAGTGAATTCTCTGCTTACTAAACAAGACATTCATATTGTTGCTACAGGAGAAAGTTGTCCCAGACTACAATAAGCAAAACACCAACCACATCAACTTCATTAAGCATAAATAAAAATGAAAAAAAAAATCGCTCATACAAAAAATAAAGATAAATAGCTCATCCACAAATTATATAGTTAATTTACAAAACGTTTCTTATAACTTGGAACACTGTCTTTCATAATATATTCATGAGATCCAATAGCACACATGAATTCAAAGAAACACATGCACATGCACATACACACACATACACACAGAACTCCAAAGTTTTGGTCTGTTAAATTGTAAAATTTCTATTTTCGATACTGTCTAATAAATATATGTCCACAAACCCACCGTAATTTGGCCTGATTAAAAATAAATAATTTAATAAAAAATATTTCTGAATACTATAAATTTAAAATTCTGAAGAATCGATACAGTTTGAGTTCGTTGAATTATAACAGCCTTGTCTCCACTGTAATGAGAAACCAAAACGCCGGTACCATTCGTCCAGCTCTTCCAATTCTTTCCCTCAACTGCCGATTTTGCTTCGACGTGGCCACGCACGATCACAAGGCGACTTTTATTCTGCTCGTGAGCAGACAGCTGTGATTTCTCGTCATCGTCTGCCAGAAGCGCGCGAAGATCGGAGACTCTAACCTGCGGAGCATTCTCGACTTTGCGTAGGGCGTGGGAAACACTGCGGAATTTAAGGAGTGTACGGATGGCGGTGTACGCTAGGGTTACGCCTAAAACAGCGCCGTCATAAGAGAGGAAGAAGTGGCAGAGGATCGCCGCGAAGTCGTTTCCGTGCGATGACATTTCGATAATGTGTTATCTGTCTGTTCTTGCTCCATTTCTTCTGGTCCTTGGTCGCGTGAGCGGCAAGTGATGTGGCAGTGTTGGATTCACGTGATCTGCACGTGAGCAGAGAGTCCAGAGAATTATTTTGTAAAACAAAGAAGAGAGTGACTGTTTGGATATAAAAATATAATAAGAAGGGGTATTATGGAAACTTCAAATTGTTCAGTTTGACCGATTTGACGTTT
>JAJEJH010001981.1:0-13893 GCA_026122585.1 Anacardium occidentale
ACAACATAAATTGATCAAATGACAATCAAAGTAAAGTAAATTAAAGCAATATAAACAATATAAAGAGTTAGGGAGAAAGAAATGCTCAACCAATTTTAAAATGGTTCAAAGCTTTGACTATAAGCCTTCTACGTCTACTTTTTTAGGCAAATCTACTTGAAGTTTTCACTAGTTGATTTAGGATTATGCCCAATCTCTTACACTACTTATCTAAAATTATGCCTTTATAATAATTGATTTGAGATTTTATTCTTTACAATAGTTATACGAGATTATGCCTAAAGTGTTCTATAAGCAAATTACAAGAGATAAAATACCTCTCAAAGGCAGATAAACAAATTAGGTACATATAAATTTCTCTCAAAAATATACAATGAAAATAGAGAGAGAAATAGAGTGAAAATAAGAGAAATTTATTGCTTAAGTTACTTGTACACGATCTCCCACCTTTTTCACTTCAAATAGACTCCAATTTATAGACTTGAACTTTTTAAAAAAATAAATAATTCATTGGAGAAGAAATAGAGTCATTTCACTTTATAAAACACAAATTTTACTTTTGTGTATAGGTACACATAATGTGTCGTAGGTGTGACCATGTTTTTTAATGCTTCGATCAACTCTTCTGACAATCAAATTTTCTTAGTGACAACAAGTATTTAGGTGTAACTATATCACACACGAGTGTGACTCCTTGAACTTTTCAAATTTAAAGCTAGATATAAAGCCATATATGAGATCCTATACGAGGATATATCTGTACCAAAATTGACTTAGCACAGGTGTACATAAAAAATTTTGAGTTTTAGTATTTGAGCCTTCACAAACAGAGTTGGTCATAGCTAAAAAGGTGTGACTCTTTTTTACATTGTTATGGGCGTGAATCACCTAGGCTCACAAGCATGCATCATGTTAGCTTCTTTGTTTGACTGTGCATAAGAGCAAGTGAGCGTGACTCTCTTCAGTATGGTCATGACCATGGCTCTTTAGTAGTTAAGGTTGTACATGACAGTTAACTACTGACTTTTCTATTGACTCTTTTTGATTCATGCACAGGGCTACTTTACAAGATCACCTTGGTCATGATTGGATTGTAATAGGAATGTCACAAACATACATATAACATGGATGGGTATACATGACCATATCTCAAATTATAGTGTTGAGTACGAGTAGCTTCATAGGGCTATGCAAATCCAAGAACAAGCCCAAATTGAACTATATATAGGTATACGTGTTCAAGTCATAGTCGTACGTCTTACTTGAAAAACACAAAATAGATTTTGTCTTAATTTGGTGATGATTCCAATCATCTCATGCCAAAGACACATTAGATATTTTAATATTATTTTTATTATTATTAAAACATCAAGGGGTCTAATAGAAGGGATAAGAAGTATTCAGTATTTTAGAGTGGTTTAGAGTTTTTTAACCCAAGCCTTTTATGTTCTCTTTTCCAAACAATTCATTTAAAGTTTCTGTTAGTGATCCGAGAATGCATCTGAATTTATAGTAGTTTATTCGAGATTTCATCCAAATGAGTTTAAAATAAGAAATTACAAGATAAAATGCCTCGACATAGGTAGATAAACAAAAATAAATTATAAATTGTTATTTCAAAGATATTCAATTACTTGATTACTTGATCACGGGTGCGACCTCATCATTAATGACCTCAAGCTACTTTTCCAATGGTCAAATTAATATTGGCACCAGCAAGTGTACAAGCTTGATTCTTTTATGCATAGTGTGACCTCTTAAACTTTTTGACTTTTAAAAGTACGTGCAAAGTTGTGTATGATCAAATGTACGAGACTTTGTATGTCTCAATTTCGGCTTGCTCACAAGCATACATAAAGTCTTCATAGACATATAATGTTCTTTGATTTCGAAGCTTTGACCATTCATGGCTCTAATGTATGTGATTTTGTGATCATAACTTCTTTTTGTATAGTCACAAATGTGTATTTAATGTTGACTTTGTTCTTTTGACCATGCATAACAACTTATGTATGTGAACCTCTCATTGTGACTCTCTTTAGCGTTGTCATGAGCGTGCATGATAAATGTTCACAGGCATACATCTAAAATGTTGACTTGATTTCTACTAACTTTCAATGACCATGTATATGGCATACATTCATGAGAAGAGCTTCCTTGTGACTGGCTTGTAATTGAATACTTATGAGCGTACACTAATCATGTCTATATATGACAATATATATCAACTCTTAAAAGGAAAAAACATATACAAGTTCCATGCATGGTGTCATGAAAAAAAAAAAAAAAGAGATAAAAAACAAAGATGTACAAGAATACATCTGTAGGACCCGTCGCCACGAGACCCCTGCTGCTGAATAATACGGGGAGCTTTTATTAATAATCTGAAAATTCGGGTACCCGTGACGGGAATCCTACGAAAATAAAATCTGAAACTATACATCTCTGCACATGCGGAAGCTTTACATTAATTAAAACTGAAATATACATGATCTGTCATGTACAATGAGCCCAATGGCCTTTCTCATATATATACAAACTGTTCTTACATCTGAATACATAAAGCATTTACAGTATGACCACACAGATCCAAAACTGATATATACATACTGAGATCATGGTGTGGGCCCTCTCCCGTAAATCTCGAACCACTCGCTCCTCGGACACAGTACGAACACCTGAAAAGGATGGAAGAAGGAGAGGGGATGAGTGATAAAGATCACCCAGTAAGTGCTTCTTACTTCCCTCAAAACCCAAGCAAGCACAAACAATCACAAATATACCTGACCTCGGCCCTATTCATACATCTATGCGTTTGTTGGAATTTGAAACTGTTTATCTGAATATCTGATTAATCTGATTCTCATTATTATTCATGTCATGATGTGTATGTTATGCTATGCTACTGAAAATACTGTGGATGCATACATCTGAATAACTGAATATCTGAATGTACCCGTAGGTACCTGCTGTACTGATCAGACTTGGTGAACACAGAGATTCGACATCCTGGCCATGTGGGCTGAACAGTCTAGCTACTGGCTAGAAAGCTGAATAATAACTGCTGGACGATCTGACTGGTGTCAGAAGGCTGAAACTGAAATGCTGCTGAACATTCTGACTGGTGTCAGAAAGTTGAATCCCATAGATGCCCCCTCGAGTTCACCCTATACTCTTACCCGTACATCAAGTTCTGAATACTGAATACTACAGAATTTGGATCCCTTGATCCTTTCTGAAGCTACATGTCATGCTATGATATGTATATGTAACTTTACTAACTGAATTCATGCTTATCTGATGCTTATCTGAAGCATTTAGCCATTATTCTGAGTTTGCATGCTTAATTAAATCAATTTCATGCTTTAATTAAATAAATTCTTAAAACTGCTGCTGCACGGGCGTGTGGGCAAGGCACACGGGTGTGCATGGCTTCACACATGGGCATGCATGTCATGGACACACGGGCGTGTGTCTAGACACACGGGGCCGTGCGCTGGTCATGCGTCTGACCGTACAAGCTATTGAAATCTGGGCACTTTCTCTGAAACAACAGGCACACGGGCATTTTCCTCAGGACACACGGGAGTGTGTCTGCTATTCTTGCCTGTGCACACATCGTGCACACGGGCGTATGCCTGGAAAAACAAAGGCACACGGTCGTGCCATGCAGGCACACGACTGTGCGTCTTGTTCTTCAACAAGAGCACTTGTCGAAAAATGCACAATTCTCATCCATTTCTCATTCAATCACCAATTCATTTTAAACACACTTTCCCAACACCTTAAACAACACAATTGCAACATCCAATTTGACATGCATCAACCCACAAAGAATCTACCATGGAAGCAAGCTCTTTCTCTCACTAAAACATGATCAAAGCAACATGCAAAGATTCAAGGATGGAAATTCATCATCCAATTCAACATGCAACATCATATAATCATTCCCAACATTCATCAACATGCAAAGAACTCATCCATGACATCAAAATTCACAAAGCAAGCCGGGAAACTCAAGGAAAAGGTAAGCGAACACTTACCTCACGCCATTGCCGGATTGGGAGCAACCGCTAGCTGGATTTCCTCTCTAAGGTTGGGAGGAACTGAAATGAAGAGAGAAACTTTGGCTAAAATGAAAGTGGGTGAGAAAAATGAACTCAATGCACTCGACTCACTTATATAGGAGCACATGCACAGGCGTGCACAAGGAAAAATGGACTTAATCCATTTCCTGCTCACTCGCCTGATCGAATCTTTCTGAAAGGATTCCCACGAAAGCCACACAGGCTCCGAAAACTTACTAACTCATCCCTGAACTTCTCTAGACTCCCAATCTATGTCTGAATTTCGTTTCTAACCCCAAACTCTTCCCCTAAGGGCATTTCTAACCTGGGATGCTACAACATCTTTCATTTACGGTAGTACATACACCTTAAAATGCATAAAACAATTTGTTTCCTATTTTGGTCATAAATTCAATCATGCCACAGACAGATTAATAATGTTAACAATGTTTTTGTTATCATCAAAACACCTAAGGGTCGAACAATATCAATTTGAAGTAGTAGAGCTCGAGCCTTGCTTAAGCTTAATGAGTTCCGTTTAAACTAGCTCGCTTGATTTGCCTTGAGAAAAGTCAAGTTTAAGTTCAAACTTAACTTGGTATTGTAGCTAGGCTAAAATTGGTCAAGATAATATTGTTTTGAAGTATATAGGTCAAAATAAAGTCATTTGATCGATTCAAATTAAGCTCGTCCAAGATCATGAGCTTGATGAGTTGAATACCCCCAAACTCGAGCTCAAACTCAACAATACAAAACCCCTTAGGCTTAAATTTAAAATTAAGATTAAACTTGTCTTTCAAATTTGATCGAGTTAAATTGACAATCAAACTCAAGCCAAATCAATTTGATTCTACACTAACAATTAATAATAGAGATGACAATTCAATCAACCAAATTAAATCCTTAGTCTCGTCTCTCCTTGAATGGGGAAGAGATTCCCTAATAGGAACAGAGACATGGATGAGACTAAAATTTTTACAAACAAATATGTGGTTTCCACTTAGTTTGTCTCATTCCTTACATATTATTTAAATCCTTAAATATTAAAATACTCTTAAAAATTTTGAGTTATTATAAATATGAATGAATATATAATAAATATTCTATTATTTTGTAGAGGTGTTAAGAAGGGAAAAGAGAGAAAATTTTTTCTGGTAAAGAGGGGACAAAGATTCTCTACTATCCTCGTATCATGGACGAGGCAGATACAAAAAAAAGTTTCTTTGTAAGGACGAGAATAAGGATAAGTAATAAAGTATTCAACCTTTCTTCACCTCGTTAACATCCCAAATAAAAATAAGAAGAAAAGACTTTTTGATAATTTCAAATAAAGTGGAAAAAATAAATATAAAAATAATTATAATTATAATCATTAAAGAGTAAATTAATAAACTAATCTTTATTTTTAATAAATTTTTTTTTATAGTTTTAATACAATTGAGAGTGTATTAATAATTTATATTTGTATCAAATATTAATAACATTTTCATTGCTATACTAATAAAGAATTAAATAAATTTTTAAATTTAAACGATAAAAAAATAATTTCATGAAAGTTTGGGTGGGATATTATTTAGCCAAAATGTAACAAAAACTACCAAAAACAAAAAATAAAAATATATAGTTATCTTCTCCAATTCCTCCTTGCATAGATTCTCTCTCTCCTTTCTCAATCCTGTGCTACGTCTTCATCAGCATCACTCCAAACCCTTCATCACAGCAAATCTCAACCATTGACTGCTGTCCGTACAATCACCGATCTATAAATCCCCCGCCTCAAATCCGTGTATGTTGCCCTTGATCGCTTACCTTTCCATTTTCATTCAATTTTAGTTTTATGATTCTTTCTAGCACTTGAATTATGATTTTAATTAGATTTATACGTTAGGCTTTTAGTTTTTCTTTTCTTTGAAAAAAAAAAAATCGATTTTTATATATAATTTTTAAGTTTAAAATTAAATTTAATTGGTTGTTGATAAATTGAGGAAGAAAGAAAAAAATGGTACAAGAATCTCAAAAGGGAAAGCTTGATGAGACTAGTCATGAGATTGAGCCTCAAAATCCTCCAATTTTATGTGCAAATAATTGTGGATTCTTTGGGAGTACAAGCACTAATAATCTTTGTTCTAAGTGCTACAAAGATTATCTATTGAAACAATCCAAAATTCTCGAAGAAGAATCGAAAAAGAGTGATAAAAATTGGACTGTGAAAGAAATTGAGACAAACCCAGTTCGGAAAGAGGGGGTTGTTGGGGTGGAAGAGGGAGTTGCGAGCGAGGGGGCGTCGTCAGGGAATGTGGAGCATGAGAATGGGGATGGGAATGTCGTGAAACGACCTGCAAATAGGTGCAATTTTTGCAGGAAGAGGGTTGGGTTGACGGGGTTTAAGTGTCGCTGTGGGCAGACATTTTGCTCAATGCATCGGTACTCAGATAAGCATAACTGTGTGTTTGATTACAAGAGTGCAGGGCAGGATGCTATTGCAAAGGCAAATCCAGTGGTGAAGGCAGATAAGATTGAGAAGATATGATGGTGAACGGGATGGTTGTGGTGGCAGTTTCATCTTTGAAGAATGGTTGTAGAGATAATAAGTTGCTACTATCACTTTGGTAATCATTTGTGTTTGTGTACAGTTTGGTTGTTTCAGTTCATTGCATATGGAATTTGATGTCAAATACATTTGGTTTATATATATCTCTTAGTTGTATTTTGTAGCTTTGAGTTGTGAATGTGGTTGTGTATAGTTCAATTTTAATCCTTTTTCTCTTGTTTTGTTAATTTTGTGTTGGTTCGTTGGATGAACAGAAAATATCTTTTACTATACTATGATTATGCAACTTGTGAGGACAAATTGAGGGTTTAGGGCATGTATACATTCTTTACTGTTGAAGGGCTAGAATTTGATAGAATTTCATGCATTGAAAAAGTGTTGGTGGATTACAAAAGTGCTTTCCTGCATTTTTTTTTTTTTTTTTTGTGTGTTAAATATCCCAATAAGAACTTGGTATGTGATGTTCTCAATAGTAGCATCTTATGATAGGAATTTCATATCTGATAGACGGATTAATATTCTTGATGCCTCATGTCTCTATTTGTTCAGGTACGTAGTTGCATATCAGCTAGCTAGGTTCATCCAAGGTATATGTTTGTTTAGGAGCACACTTGCATTGCAGGGTTAGGTTCATTTTAAACCATCCGAAATTTGTTGAGTATGCTTGTGGTGATATGTTGGTATTATAATTCAGCGTATAACTAGTGGTTTTTGGTTGTATTTTGAGTACACAATCCTTATTTTTATGCTTTAGTGGTCCAATCAATCCAAGTTAGTGCTAAAACTATGTAAGATTTTAGCATTCTCTGTTGCATGGTTTCAGCATTTATGTTATGGCTATCCCATTTGAAATCTTTATTTGTAACAAGAACACAAACCATTTGAAATCTTGCTGTATAATCATGTGATTTGTATGCGGGGGTTGCTCCCTTCTTGGCCTAGTAGCATCATAGATTTGGCTTCAACTTGAGAGACTAGCTGGTATAAACTTATCCAATGAAGTTACATGCTTACAAATTAGCACTATGGATTGAACAATTCCGAATACTTGAATGTTTTTAAGCTTGGATATTGTACTTACAAGTGATCAAATCTAGGGTAGAATAAAGGTTGCATGGGCAATATGGATATTGACAAACATCTTAGGCGGCTACAATTTTCGTTTTTGAATTTGTTTACATTCTCACTCATTTTAATGTATTTGGGCTTGGATTTATGCTTGTATGATCAAATACTAGTGAAAAGAAATGGTTGTGCCTATGATGAGAACAGGAAATAACCAAGACAGACATTTAAATGATGTTCATTACCATTTTAGTTTTGATTTTTGCTTCCGTTTCTGTTTTTCGGAATAAAATACACGAAACAGAGTGGATCTTTTCATACTTGCTGATCCATTTGGAACATATAATACATGATTTTTCGCTTTTCGGAATAAATGTATTTATGTATAGAATTTAAATACAATTTTTTTTCAAAATAAAAGTACAAAATATCAAGAACAATGTAATATAAGCTAGAAACATATTTTTAAATATAAATAGTTTGTAGTGCATTGTTATTAGGCCAAAGGACAATTTCCCACCCATAGTTTCAGGCGGGGACAAAGTCTCATCCGTTTAAGTTTAAAAGTCTGGATTCTCATCTATTACCTTTTTTTTTATTATTTTTTTTATTAAAATTACTAAATTACTTTTTCAAAAATTAAAAATTTATAATAAAAATATAAAATAATTTTTAAATATAAAAAATTTTAAAATTGCGGGTTTCAAATTCGTGGCTCTGGATCAGCTTCACCGCCAGCGGCGGTCGCCTTGCTACTGTAGAACCGTGGTCGAAAATGGTCACTTCTTGGTTCTATTATATACTTTACCATCGCATGCTCATGCGGGTGGTCGGGCCGAAGTTTTTTGAAGTTTCTAAAAAATTTTTTAAAAATTTTTATTTTTAAAATTTTTTATTTTTAAATTTTATATTTATATAAAATTACTTATTAATTTATAAAATTTTAATATTAAAAGATAAAAATATCTCTGATTATTACTGTATATTTATTATTTTAATAAAAAAATAGGTAATGAGTGTAAATCTAAGCTTTTAAATTTAAGCGGGTGGGACTTTGTCTCCGCCTCAAACTATGAGTGGGAAATTGTCCTTTGGCCTTGTTATTAATAAAGATGGTCATTTTGAGGTTCCTTGCAAGCATAAAAATCACTTGCTTGACCCATGAATAATAAAATCAAAGGTGGGCCAACTCTGTCTCTTTGTAAATTTGGGAGCTTGCGTAACGCCTTGGAAATTTGGCAATATCTCATCCCAAGGAACAAAATTGGCTAATATTTTATTATAAAAATAAAATTTAAGATTATAAAAAAATCAATTTTCGACATAAATTAATATTCTTTTACATCATTAGTATTTAAAATATATTAAATATTATTTTAATTGAATGCTTTTGTATGTTAAAAGTAGGAAGAGACGGGAATACCATGCCAAATTATATATGGAGAGTTGTGGTAGAAGACACGAGGAAAATTAATTTAAATAATTAAAATTTAAATATAAAATAAAATTTATTCATTTTTTTTTTGTTTCTATGATTTTAATAAAAATCTGTTTGCACCCAATTATATGCCATATGTGTGGCATACATACCCAATTGATGATTTTGAAAAAAAATTGTGTATACATGACAAATATAGTTATTGGTACCATGCATCTTGACCATATTTATGCGTAGTGATGGATTCTGATATTGTTTATGATTTTATGTGATTTTCGATTTATTCTAATGAGAAAAATGGTCTAACATGGTGACAAGATAATTATATTTTACATTGAAAAATGGATTACAGTTTTGATTCAAAATTTATTATATGCACGAAATTTAATGATATTTTAGTTGGAATCATATAATAGGAAGTCCAAATTACGATGGAAAGGAATCGGGTAGTGAAAGGGGTCATTTCTTGCTGATTTGCATGGTACATGCAATTTTTCATCACCACACGGGATTTGCACTAGTGGCATGTTGAAGATTAGGGTGTGAAGTAAATTTTTAAACTCGAACAAGTCGAAAATTCAATATTTGGAGGGTTTCTTTTTTTTTTTTTTTTCTTTTACAAGTTTATAATATAGTGCTAGGTTTAGCGAAGGTTGGTTATGTGAAATTGACCATGAATTTTAACTAAAATATCAATTTTACCCCTAATAGCTCTTTATTTTTTTTATATAAAGTCACTATTATTAAAATTTGAAACACACTATTCTCTCAATTTTTTAAAAGTCTACTTTGGTTAAATTCTAGCATTGCACGTTTTAGGGTATTAAAAAAAGTTCAATAATCCAAGTATTTATACATATTTTTAATAACAACTTTAATTTTGTAATATTTAGAGGGGGTATAGGCCCTAACATATAAATGGTAAAAGATATAGATTTATATATATATTGATATGCTGATACAATGGTAGGAGTTAATTGAAATTTGTGATATATACAGTTTAGATTGGTAGGTCAGTAAAAATTAATTAATAATTTTGTATATGGTTTTTAAGGGCAATATGTTGCTAATATGTGAGGTTAAATAAAATTTATTATATATATATATAGTAAATATTGGTATGTTGATATATCGATGAGAGTTAATAATTTTATAATATATAGGATTTAGATTAGGCCAAAGGACTATTTCCCACCCATAGTTTGAGGCGGGGACAAAGTCCCACCCGTAAGTTTTCAAAAACCCGGCCTCCCACCCTTGGACCAAAATTCAAACATATTTTATAATTTTTCAAATGAAATGACTAAAATACCTTTTAATAAATACAATTTATAATAAAATTATAAAATAATTTTTAAATATAAAAAAATTAAAAAATATATTAAAATTTAAAAAAAAAATTTTAAAAATTTTAAAATTAAAAAAAAAATAAACTGACCACAGTCGCTGATGCCGACAGCGGTGGCCGTTGATAACCACACCAGGTGGCCATCTCTGGCCACTGGTTCCAAGGGAGGCCAGATTGAGCCTCCCCGTTGGGTGGAGGCGGCCCTCTTCAGCCATTTTTGGTGGCCAGATCTGGCCGCCTCTTCCAAAACAGTAGGCGGTTGATCTGGCCGCCTCCACAGAACGGGGAGGCCAGATCTGGCCTCCCTTGGAACCAGGTGGCCGGAGACGGCCACCTGGTGCGGTTAGCAATGGCCATCGCCGCCGGCATCGGCGGTTGTGGCCAGCTTATTTTTTTAATTTTTTAATTTTTTTTAAATTTATATAAAATTTATTTTATTATTTTATAAAATTTTAATCATAAAATGACAAAATTGCCCCTGGAATGTTACTGTTTTATATTTTATTTAATATTAAATTGTTTTCATGGGTGGAAGACCGGGTTTTTAAAAAACTTGCGGGTGGGACTTTGTCCCTGCCTCAAACTATGGGTGGGAAATAGTCCTTTGGCCTTTAGATTAATAGGTGGGTAAAGGTTAACTAATAATTTAATATTTCTTAGTGAAGAAGTTAAATAAAATGAATAAATTATAAACTAGAAAATCATAAATTGTAAATCGTAAACCTCTAGACATAAGCCATAAATCATAAATTACAAACCCTAAATCATGATTATTAAATCGCAAATGGTAAACCAAAAACTAGAAAATTGTAAATCATAAACCAAAAATTAGAAAACCGTTAATTGTAAACCAAAGACTCAAAACCCAAAATCATTAACCATAAATTGTAAACTGTAAACCATCTACCCAAAATCGTAAAACATAAACTCTAAACCATATATTGTAAGCTATAACTCATATACCCAGAACCATAAATCGTAAATCATAAATCATAAACTGTAAACACTTAAACATAAATAGTATATCCTAATTTATGAATCATAAACCTCAAACCCTAAAATGTAAATCCTAAAACGTAAAACGTAAAACGTAAAACTTTACATAAACCTTATAAATCCTAAACCTTAAAATGTAACCCTTAAATCATAAATTCTAATTGTTAAATCGTAAACCTTAAACTGTAAATCATAAACTTTAAGACGTAAACTATAAACCGATGATATCTCTTTTTGATTATAAGATCAACCAACATGGTGAGATATGTGTTTATATCATATAAAGGCCCATGGGTAGGAGAATTTTAGAACATTAAGTATGTTGAAGGGCAAGAGAAGTTACTAAAAATTCCAAAGGACACGAAACTTCAAGAATTTATCCAAATGTTGTTTGAAGTTCTTCATATTGATTAGAGGTATAATATGAAACTAAACAACCTCTAAGACAAAGATCCTTTGGAGATCACATGTGATAATTATGATCGGACTGTAAGTTAGATTAAAAGAGTGCATTGCAATTTTTGTGGCATGTATTCATTAGTTTGATTTTCCATGGGAAAGCACCAATAAGCATGCTTTCCATCAATAAGAAGCTTCATATGATAGGTATGTAATAAGCTTATCATATACTATGAAAGGAGTGAAAGCATCGGGGGGTTGTGAAGAACTTGATGAGTCATTATTAGTTCCTTTAATAGAAAAATATTATGATCAATGTTTTGAGTATGAGGATGAAGATGATGATGATGACAGTTATGTGCATAAGGGTGAGGTTATTGATGTGGTCAATAATGATGCCATAAAGGGTTCCAATTGTTAACTTTGATACAAATCCTAGTGTTGAACCTAAAATTGTTAGTGGTTTATAAGACATATAATGGCAAAATGTTCCCAGTGGGTCATTTCATTGGTTACCTCTATTTGCTGAGCAGTCTTTCATATGTACCAGACCTTTAAGACAAGGAATTAAGGTAAAAGTTATCTTCGACAATAAATTTAGTAATGGATGCTTTTGTAGGGATATCTATTTGAAAAGTTACCAATTCAAAGTGAAATACTCATCAATAGATAGATGAGAGGTTTTATGTTTATATGGAAATTATGTGTGGCAAGTGTGAATGGTTAGGATAAAGCCATTTGATTTCTTTATTCACAGTCAGTATGTCTCGATTTACATATACACATTAGGGATCAATTAATGTCACATCGCTGAACTTTGGGTCAAATCCTCATATCCAAGTTTATAATGATTGATTATATATACTAGTTTAAGAAAATCATCTAGGATATAGTGCAAAGGTACATAATCAATATATCATATGCGCTACAAAAAGTTAGGTCCTACAATCATTCTATAGCTTACCGAGGGAGTTAATTCTGTTACTTTTGATTTATTGTTGTAATATTATTCTCCATAACCATGGATCAATGGCCCATGTAAAGACGGGCAATCTAAATAGGTTCATGTACTTCTTCATGGCCTTGGGATGTAGTATCAAGGCATTACAACATTATGAGCAACTTGTGTTGTGCTTTGATGGTGTACACCTAAAGGCTATTATTAGGGTACTTTATTTATTGCTATAGTGAAGGTGAGAATTACTAGATTTAGATCATAGTCATCGAAATTAATGGATGGGAAAAGCATGCTTCATGATCTTGTTTTTTGTCTAAGATTAAAGATCACATTAGAAAGGTTCCTAAAGTAGCCGTCATTTTAGATTAACATGTTAATATTATCTCAATTGTTGTTGAAGTGCTCCCTAGTATGTATCACGGTTCTTGCTGCCATCACATACATAACAACATAAAGACCAAGATTAAGCGACATTTAAAGATCGCAACACTGTATTGAAGGGCGATCAAGGCATATATAGTACATGACTTTGGGAAAGCAACACAACCATACAAAACCTTTACCTAGAAGCTGCACGTTTTCTATTTAACATCAGTATGAGAGATGGTCTAAGACATATTTCTTAGAGATATAATACAATATAATGACAAAAAATATACTCTAGTTCTTCAGTGCTTTTGTCCAACATGTATAAGCTTTCCCTATCACTATAATTATCGAATTCATTAGGAGCACTTCAATGGTGTTTTATGAAAGAAGGAACTATGTAGGTTTGTTTTCAATGTTTTACATATTTTTACCTTTATTACTTGAACGTTTGCTTCATTTTACAAGTGCTTGTAATAGCCCTATCACACGTTGGGTTGAAGACAAGCTTACAAACTATGTTTTAAAGTCAATGAACTTGATTGTGTGACCTATCAACAAAAATTGGTTTGAGGTTGTAAGGAGTGGTTAACATAATACAGTTATAGACATCCAATTGAAGGAATACACATGTAAGAAATTCTAACTATAACAACTTTTTTGCAAGCAGGCCATAATTGTCGATAAATTTATAAAAATGTTAAT
>JAJEJH010001982.1:0-13867 GCA_026122585.1 Anacardium occidentale
AAAAGTTGCATGATATTTTAATTTTATCTTGTAACACTTATACTAAGATAATGTTCAGATTGAAAGATACATTTTTTTTATTTATAAATATAATTTGATCTTTCAAGAATTTTAATTTATTTTTGAACAAGTGGTGGATTGTTGGAATCATTTAAAATATAAATTAAATAAAAATGAAATTTGTTAAAAAAAAAATGGCAACCCTTTATTATGACTATTGAGTATATATATGACATTAGCATATGCATATCATGTCATGTACAACATCCTTTGAGAAATAAAACTATATAAAGATAAAAGATACTACAGAAAACAGAAACATTACAAAGATAGAGAATAAAGAAAATACTAAGCAGAACATAATATGACAAGTCACAAACAAGATAGAGCTTGAAACCTATTTGTGTTAAAAAAAGAAAACGCTTGTTGAGTGATTTTATCATTCACTTTTTTCCTTGTTTCCTCTTTTGTAGATTAGTGATCTTAGGGCTAGATAGAGACGAGAAGACTATTAGATTTTGAGGATATGACTTGGTAATAGACAACATGTTCATGGCTTGCATGCTTTATATAGTTTTTCATTTATGCATATAAATAGTATGCTTTGTTAATGAAAAAGCCTTAGAGTTTCTAACAAAAAATTAGTATTTTTCTTATTATTATTAATAGCATTTCTCAATTATAACTTTCGCATTAAAAAGTTTAAATTCAGTAATAGATTTTACAATAGGGATTCCTGCTATTGGTACTTTATTATCATAAATATAGTATAAATATATAAATAGTAGTATATAGTGGCCTATGGTGGAGGTCACTACACTAGTGCAATTCAACTTTCAAAAAATCTCATGTTGCATTCAATAACCAAGCACATTGACATTAGGCATCATTTCTTGCGTAATCATGTTAGCAAGGGTGATATTGTACTTGAATTTATTGATACTAACCACTAGTTAGCTGATATTTTTACCAAGTCTCTTGATAAGGATATATTTGCTTATATAAGGAGAGAGTCTGGAATGATTGATGCAAGACAAGCAAATGCTTAATGCCTTTTTTTTTTTTTTTCAGTTTGCATAATGGTTTGTGCTAGATTGATTGATGATGTGATTGCTTAATGTATTGCAATATGTTATGCCATATGTTGGATATGTTTGATCTTGAATCAATGAAATTTTATAGTTGACATCAATCAACATTTGAATTCGTATATCAAAAACCTCATTGGATCACAATATCTAAGTTTTGTGGCTTGAATTGTTTTGAGAAAATTTTGTTTAAACTACAGCCTTTTAGAAAAATATATAGGTCTATGTGTTTTTGGTCACACATGACCATGTGTCATAATTATACACAGATGTGTCCTTACATAGCACACACAACAATGTGTCTAATTAGTGCACGATCGTGCAAGTCTTTCAAATTTAGCAATTATTTGCATGCATGACATGAATAATACACACGGGCATGCATTTTAAAATTTTTTTCACAAACACGATCATGTAACTATTATTAGCGCGACTGTGTAGAATTGGGATCATCACAAAAATAAGGTTGACACATGACAATGCTATCGAGTAACATGGTTGTGCATGCACAAATATTTAAGTGAATCCCAGGTTTCATTTCATTTTCACGCTATTCTTATAACCCTAGTCGTGACTAAGTTGATTTCTCTCTCAACTCTTTGCCCTTTTTACTAAATTTTTTTGCATTTTGTGCTTTTAAACACTTTTTAACAAGTTTCTTTTGCATTTTCTTGAATTTTTAACTTTTTTTCACACCAAATCTACTTAAACTCACTCAATATTCCTCTATTTACAAAAACCTTCACAATGTCGCCACACATGAAACTTCCTACAAAATCACGAAAATAAGTGATAATCCATTGGAATCATTTGCGCCAATTGTCAATAAAAGGTACTTTTGTCTAAATTGATATAGTATTTGATTTACATAAGTCAATGCTTAGACGATCGTATTTTTAGGGAAATTGGATTGTTGAAGGAAATGATGAATTTGATTGATGTTGTTAGATTAAACAAATTGTTTCATATGAGATTTGATGCTTACAAAAACCTAATGTATGAGTTTTTTAGTTCTTTATCGCTAAAAAAAAATGTGAGAAGGACCATTATGGATCACATTATAGTTTTTCGTTTTTCTAATAAGGATTGAGTGGTCATTCTAGATCAGTTGGCTGAGTGGTTACAATGTAAGGTTGTTAGAATTCAGGACCACCAGCATGAGTAGAGTTTCTAGGTGGTATGGGTATTATTAGGCAGTTTTGGCTACTATATGGCATAAAAAATGAAGGCCTCATCTTTGACCAACCCGACTATGCAGATATTCCAATGCATCGTCACGTTTACTCTCAATGTTCATATGATCATAAACAAAAATGTAAGTATTCATGATATGGCAATAATGAAAGTTGCCATGACAGGCTAGTAAATGGACACAACGTGGTAGATGATCAATAAATTAAATGATATTCAATCAAATAGCGACAAATACAAGGTGCCAATTAACTTTGGTATGTTTATTACCTTTCTAGCTATTAATCTTGGGATTTCGCTTGAAGAATTCAATTAGTATCACATTCCATTTGAAGAAGTACACATGTTAAATGCAAAACCATTATATAGGATGCATGTCATTGAAAAAAGATGGCACAAATGGATGGTGACTACTAGCTGGGTTTGAAGAGCATAATCGTTCTATTAGGCCTTCAGTTAAGCACTTAGCTATATCATCTATTGGTGGTGAAGAGACCAATGCATGTAGGGGGGACGAGCATGCACAGAAGCTAGACCCAGAGCTCAATCCACCTCAGAGCTTTAGATAATGATGAAGTTTTTTTAATGTATTCAAGGGGCTGTTGATCAGCTTACGGGGGTTGTTGATCAACTTGTAGGAAACATTGTTCAGCTTTTTAGAGATCTTCAAGATCACCAACAGGAATTCAGAACCTTTCATGACACCATATCTAATCGGATGGCCATAATCAAAGCATGAGTTAAAGTCCTAAAAGTTGAATCTCTTGCCACCCGATCACCTATCCAGTTGTCTCCATAGATGCCTCCGAAGCCATGATTTTACTTATCTCATGCATTGCATTATTTGGCACTTTTTTTTATAACCTTTTAAGGAACATCATTTGTTTTGCATGATTTATGCCTTCTTATTTACTTTTTTTTTTATATATTTTTTTAATTAACTTAGCCCTTTGATTGTACGTTGATGAATGTTGCTATGATATTTTGGTTAATAATATGTGGTTGTTGTTTTTGATTGGATATTGATGAATATTGCTATGGCATTTCTATGATATTTTGGTTAATGATATGTGGCTATTATTTTTGCATGGATTTTGATGAACTTATATAATGAGTGATATATTGATTGTTATGGCTAGGAGTAGTTAGTGAATGGACAAATATTTTAGGGTGTTTTTTTTTTTTTTTTTGTCTCAAAATTGTGAATTTCTAAAAAATAGAGGAAATTATATCAAATTTTTATAATTAATGTCAAGAAAAGGGAGAATGGGTTAAATTGAGTTAAAATTGTTAAAATTGCATTGAATGAGAGTAAAATAAAGGTAAAGTAGAGCTTAAAGTAAGAAGGAGTTTAATTTGCAAATTTTTATGAACAATTTTAACAAATGTTTCCATATTTTTGTCATCAATAAAAAATGGAGATTGTTGAACCTTTGATGTTTTGATAATGATAAAAATATGTTAATATAGATAATATATTCATTGCATGAATGACTTCATGACAAAAAAAGGGAAACAATTTAATTTTTACAGATTTCAAGTCTCATATAACTGTATGCCTTTATAGCACGACCGTGCGTAATTGTTTCCTAGCTCGTATGGCTAAAACACGGGACCATATTACTAACCATGCTAGGGCTTGTAATTTTGTTGGAAAATTTTAAGGCCCTAAACAATTGTGCTTAAGTATTGTAGGTATGTGTGTATGCACTACATAGGTCCAACATGCCTAGCTCAATCGTGTAAGCTCACCGTGCCAAGTCAACAAGCTAAAGTCAAATGCACAAACATGTCAAGTTTTAATTGTAGCATCCAAATTTAGAAAAGCCCCTAATGTAGAGTTTTGGGGTTAGAAATGAAATTCAGAGATAGATTGGGAGTCTAGAAGAGTTTAGGGGTGAGTTAGTAACTTTTCAGAGCCTGTGTAGCTTTCGTATGATTCCTTTAGGGAGGTTTCGATCATACAAAGCATGGAAAATTAATAATCTTCATTTTTCCCATGTGCACACCTGTGCACATTGACTTGCACGCCCATGCAAGTTGCATAGAAAAGAGTAACACGGGAGATTTAAGTTTTAATTCTCACCCATTTTCCCATTTTTAGCCATTTTCTTCTCTTCTCTTATTTCAACAGTTCCTCCCAACCTTAGAGAAGAAGCTCAGCTTCCAGTAGCTCCCGATCCAGGTAGAGAGCCAAGAGATTAGTCTGAAAGAAAGCTTTCCAGTAGTTATGGCGAGACGTAAGTGTTCGCTTACTTATTCCTTGTGATTCCCAGCTTGTTTTGATGAATTGTGATGCTTGGATAAATCCATTTCATGTTGATGAGCTTTGTGTATGCTAATGTGTTGAGATGATGATGAATTTCCACCCTTGAACCATGCATGCATGTTTGTGTATATTTTAGTGAGAGAAAGGAGATGCTTTCATGGTGGAATGGAATGTGTTTGATGCATGTCGAATTTGAGTTGAGATTCATGCTATTTGAAGTGCTGGAAATGTATGTTAGAAGTTGATTTGAGATTGATTAAGAAATGGTATGTGTATTGTGCATTTTTCCGGCATGTGTTCTTGTTGGAGAACAAGACACATGGCCGTGTGCTTGCATGAGCACGACCGTGTGCCCTTTGTTTTTCAGGAGCACGCCCGTGTGCATGCTGTATGCACGGCCAGAAATGCAGACACATGCCCGTGTGTCCTGAGGGACACGACCGTGTACAAGCTTATTCCGTGATTTTACCCAGAATTCCAGAAGCGTGCATGACCAGCTGCACGGCCAATGCACGACCCCGTGCGTCTGGGCACACGCCCGTGTGCCTTTGCCATGCACGCCTATGTGTGCCTCATGCACGACCGTGTGCCTTGCCCACACGCCTATGTAACAGCAGAAATTTCCCAGAATTCAGAGAAAATGAAATGTAAAGCATGGGTAATCTTTCTAAAGGCTAAATGACATCAGATAACAATGAATCCAGACATTAAAGGCTACATGAGCATTCTATACCATGACATGTAGTAGGAGAGAGGATCAAGGGATTCGAAATTAGTAGATTTCAGTATTCAGAACCCGATGTAAGGGTGAGAGTATGGGTGAACTCGAGGGGGCATCTGTGGGATTCAGCTTTCTGACACCAGTCAGATTGTTCAGCATTTCAGATTCAGCTTTCTAGCCAGTAGCTAGATTGTTCAGCCCATATGGTCAGGATGTCGAATCTCTGTGTTCATTAGCCTGATCAGCACAGCAGGTACCTTCGGGTACATACATATATTCAGATATATGCATCATCATCCACAGTTATTTTCAGTTAGCATGACGTGACATATACATCATGACATGGATAATAATGAAATCAGTAAATGAATAAAATTCAGATAACTAGATTAATCAGTTTTAGATTCCAGCAAGCGACTAGATGAATGTTAGGGCCGAGGCCAGGTATGTGTGATTGTATGTTGCTTACTTGGGTTGAGGGAAGTAAGGGAATACTTACTGGGTGATCTTTATCACTCATCCCCCTCCTTCTTCGTTCATTTTCAAGTGTGCGTGCTGTTAGCGAGGAGCGGGTGGACTGAGGCTAACAGGAGAGGGCCCCATACCAGAGTTTCAGTATGTATATTTTCAGTTTTGGACCTGATGAGTCATTTTGTAAATGTTTCTAGTTACTCAGACGTAAAAGAATAATGTATAGAACAGTATCTATATACGAAAAAGGCCATTGGGCCCATTGTACAGTATATTGTATTTTCAGTTTACGCTTCCGTACTTGTATTCAGTTGTATAGTAATAGAGTTTATTTTCCTAGGATTTTCATCGCATGTACCTGTATTTTCAGATTATTAATAAAAGAACCATAGTATTCAGCAGCAGGGGTACTCGTGGCGGCGAGTCCTACATTAACACATAATCATGTTGGATGATTTTTTGAAGAAGCATGGGTATCTTAGTTGTGTGGTCATATCGTGTCAGGTCAAATGTAGAAGGTCAAATGCACGATTATGTTCAAGTTAGACACATAACTGTGCATATGCATCTTAGGAGAAACACGAGACCTTCAGTCATGCAGCATTATCATGCAAATGGTCAAGTAACATCAATTAACACACAACCGTGCAACAAATACACACATGACCATATTATGAGAAACATGAAGTGCACTACCACATAAGTCATGCAAGGTTGATCGTGTGAAAACTTTATCAAGACATACTAACAACACACGATCATGCATGTAGCATCCCAAGTTAGAAAAGCCCTTAGGGGAGAGTTTCGAGGTTAGAAATGAGATTTAGTGAGAGATTGGGAGTCTAGCAGAGTTCAGGGGTGAGTTGGTAAGTTTCCAGAGTTGTGTGGCTTTCGTACGATTCCTTTTGGAAGGATTCGATTGTACGAATGCGCGGGAAATGAATTAAGTTCATTTTCCCTTGTGCACGCCCATGCATCATTGGTGCACGCCCGTGCGTGGCCTAGTATATAAGTGAGAGCCGAGAGAAATGTTATTCTTTTCTCACCCTTTTTGCATTCAGCCATTTTCTCTCTTCAAATTTCAGTTCCTCCCGTTCCTAGAGAGGAGATTCAGTAGCCTTTAGCTCCCGATCAAGCTAGAGAGCGTAGAGAGTAGTGATTGAAGCTTGTTTTCAGAAGCATGGAGAAAGGTAAGTGTTCCTCACTTCTTCTTGCATTTTCCCGGCTTGTTTGATGAGTTGTGATGCCATGGATGAATTGATTACATGTTGATGATTGTTTGGAATGCTTATATGGCCTTGCATGTGGATTATGATGATGAATTTCCACCCATGAAGCATGTGTGTGTGTATTTATGGCTTTAGAAAGAGAAAGAAGGAGTTTCCATGGTAAACTTGTGATGAATGAGTGCATGTTGTATGTGAAGCTTGGATTGCAATATTTGAAGTGTTGGGGATGTATATTTGAAGTGTTATTGCAATTGGATGTGTTTTGATTGGCCGTTTTGTGCATTCTCCAAGCGGTGCTTTGTTGAAGAACCAGACGCACGACCGTGCGCCTGCATGGCACGGCCGTAAGCCTGTGTTTCTCCAGATGCACGCCCATGTGCACGACGTGTGCACGGCCAGAAAATGTACATGCACGCCCGTGTGTCCGCATATGCACGCCCGTGTGTCCGCATATGCACGCCCGTGCGTAGGCATTTTCAGTGAAGGTGAATAGTGAATTTCAGTAGCTTGCACGACCAGGCGCACGACTAGCGCACGGTCCCGTGCGTCCTGGCTCACGCCCGTGCACTTTGATGCATGCCCGTGCATCAGCAGTTTTTCAGAAAAAGAATTAAAAATGAGAAATTAAGCATGCGAATTCAGAAAAAAAAAAGGCTAATTGGCTTCAGATAAGAATCAATTGAGCATAAAATCAGATAATAAGTTGCATGTGCATATCATGACATGGCATGTAGTTTCAGAAAGGATCAAGGGATCTGAATTCAACAGTATTTAGTATTCAGAACCCGATATACGGGTAAAAGTATAGGGTAAATACGAGGAGGCATCTGTGGGATCCAGCTTTCTGACACCAGTAAGAAATGCTCAGCAGTATTTTAGATTCAGATTTTTACCATCTGACACCAGTCAGATTGGGCAGCAGTTATTATTCAGCAGCTTTCTAGCCAGTAGCTAGAATGTTCAGCCTACATGGCCAGGATGTCGAATCTCTGTATTCCACCCAGTCTGATCAGCATAGCAGGTACCTTCGGGTACATTCAGATTCAGTATTCAGATGCATGCATCCAGTGTTTTCAGTTAACATGACATGACATACACATCATGACATGACTTTATATGATAATATTAAATGAATGAGATCTAGATGATCAGTTTTCAGACTCCAGCAAGCGCATAGATGTATGATTAGGGCCGAGGCCCAGGTATGTTTGATTTATATGATTGTTTGTGCTTGCTTGGGTATTGAGGGAAGTAAGGAGCGCTTACTGGGTGATTTTTATCACTCATCCCCCTCCTTCTTCCAGTTTTCAGGTGTTCGTGCTGTGGCTGAGGAGCGGTTGGATCTAGGCTGACGGAGAGGGCATGCCCACACACCCCGATCTCAGTATGTATAACAGTTTTAGACCTGTGTGGTCGTATGTATCTTTTGTATGTTTCCAGATGTACGAAACATTATATGTATTTGTGTAAAGGCCAGTATGAGCCCATTGTACAGAACAGCTATGTATATTTCAGTGATGTATATTCAATTTCGCTTCCGCATGTGCAGAATTGTATAGTTTCAGGAAGTTTATTTTAATTTTCGTAGGATTCCCGTCGCGGGTACCCGTATTTTCAGATTATTAATAAAAGATCCCCAATATTATTCAGCAGCAGGGGTGCTCGTGGCGGCGGGTCCTACAATGCACACGTTGTACACAAGCAAAATAGTTGTCGTGTGAGCATCATGCAGTGATAGTGCTTATAAGTCATGTGGGCCTCTAGAACTTCACGCGTTATATGAAGCACCACCATACGTCATAGACATACGATCATGTAGTTATGGCACGTATCTTAAATTCGACCATTGGCATTCTATTTGAGGCCACAAATGCAGCAAGTATGACCATGCACCTGATAAATATGATATGCAACTAGAAAATTATTTACAGATGTATCTTTTTTAACCTACCCAACAGATAAAAATTTATGAAAACAGCTCATTACCGTTTCAAGCAAGAAATCAAGTATAAAAAAAGGCCATTTTGAAGAGAACAAGGTTAGAGAAATGAATTGCACACTCAAGCTCATTTTCTTCACTGTTTGTTAACTTTCTCTTCTTTCCCAAGCCTACATTGGTATGCATTTGGGAGAGTTACACTAAATTGTATGTATCAACCTATTTAAAGGCATTTTCGCAATCTTTATTTGTTTCAAAATCAACTGTAAAAAGATTAAAATTCCCTTTATTCAAAAAACTATTGTATCTTCAAGTTTTGAAGATAATGAAACTTTAATTGGTTGGTAATTGAGGAATAGGACGTAAGAGGCTTGTGTTCAAAGCTCTGAACCTCTATATATCAACTGAGCAAATTCTAACCCTTTTCTTTATTTTATGATTAATTGATTTGCATTATACTTGTTGTTGTGAATTGTTGAATGCTTTAAATTTTCTTGTTGTATAAATAGTTGTGTGATTAAGAAAATTCTCAGAGTTATAAAATTTTAATAATCTTAGTCACCCCTGTCTAGGATTATTTTACTAGCCAAAAGGTCTTTCACTTGGCATCATGTATGTTAAATCTTTTGATGAGGTCTTGGGTGTATTTTAACCCTTCAGTTGCTTGATTTAAAGTCTAAGGAAGTAGTTTAGCTCTCCCATCATGCTTATTTTAAACTCTCCCTACATTATCTTAGAGAACTCTCTACATAAAGATTTATTGGTAGCACCGAAGATAATGTCATCAACTTAAATTAATACAATTAAAATATCTTGTTTATGCCTTTTAATAACTAAGGTGGTATCCACCTTTCCTTTGGAAAAATCATTTTCAATTAAAAAGGAACATAGTCTTTCATACCACGCTATAGGAGGTTGTTTTAAACCATAAAGAGCTTTCCTAAGTTTAAAAACATGGTTTCGAAAATTAAGATTTTCAAAACCAAGAGATTGTTCCACGTACACCTCCTCTTGGATAAAACTATTTAAAAATGTACTTTTAACATCTATTTGAAATAATTTAAAGTTTAAATGGCATGCATAAGCAAGTAATATTTTAATTACTTCTAATTTAGCTGCGAGAGCTTAGGTTTCATCGAAATTAATACCTTTCTCTTGAGTATAGCCTTAAGCAACTAACCTACCCTTGTTTCTCACAACAACTCCAAATTCATCCACCTTGTTTTAGTATACCCATTTTGTATCAATGGTGGGATGATCTATTGGCCTAGAGACTAGTTCCCATATCCGATCCCCCTCAAATTGATTCAACTTCTCTTGCATTGCCAATAATTATCCTTCAAATTCCAAGGCTTCATCAATTTTTTTGGGCTTTATTTGTGATAAAAATGCCACAAATTCATAGGTTTTTCCCATTGAAGCCCTTGTTCATACCCCTTAGGATGGATCACTAATGATCTCTCCCTCTTTTACTTTATTCTTAACTCTTAGAAAAGAGATCTCTCTTCACACTTCTTGAGGTTGCATTTGTGCTTCCTCTTGTTGTGTCTCTTCAACTTGAGTTTCTTCTTTTTTTAGAGTGGGCCATCATTAATTTTAAAATCCACCATAAGCTCTACTACTAGATCATTATTTAACCTATCTAAAAATTTAAAAGAAAACTCATCAAATATCACATGTATAGATTCTTCAACAACAAGTCCTTTTGTTAAAGACTCTGTTGTTGAAGAATCTATATGCTTTAGAGGTGGAAGATATCTTAAAAAAACTGATTCATTTAATTTGGCATCAAATTTTTATAGGTTGTCCTTACCATTGTTGAGTACAAAACACTTACATCCAAATGGATCAAAGTATGCAATATTAGGTTTTTTTTTTTTCCCTTTGAATAACTCATAAGAAGTTTACTTAAGGGTTAGCCTAATCCTAGCCCTATTAATAATGTAGCATGATATATTAATGGCTTTACCCTAAGATGGCTTAGGTAAATCATGCTCACATAACATAGACCTAACCATTTCAACTAAAATTCTATTTTTTCTTTCAACAACTCTATTTTGTTGAGGTGTCCTAATGGTTGAAAAGTTATGCTCAATGCCACACTCATCACAATATGCTTCAAATTAGAATTTTCAAATTCTTTTCCATGGTCATTTTTTAATGCAAGTAATTGCATAACTTACTTGGTTTTGCAATTTCTTAATAAATGGAACAAAAGTTTTAAAAGCATCATCTTTTGTACAAGTAAAAAAACCCATGTAAACCTAGAATAATCATCAACAATCACAAAACAATAACGTTTTCCACCTAAGCACACAATCTTAAATGAGCCACATAAGTCCATATACAACAATTGTTGAGGTTTAGGGGTTGAAACACTGTTTTTGCTTTTAAAACTTGACCTAGTTTGTTTACCCAAGGCATATGCATCACAAATCCCATCCTTTTTGAAAACTAGTTTTGATAACTAAATCCTTTTTAGACAATTTTTCCAAAACATCAAGACTTGCATGACCTAATCTCTTATGCCATAGCCACATGTCTTCCTCCTTGGTAGACATGAGGTAAGTTATTCGATGCAATATCATGCAAATCAATAACATACATATTTGAATGTTTATGTTCTATAAATGCAATGTTTTTTATGCTAGTATCAATAATTTCACAACAAAAAGCATAAAAGCACACTTTGAATCCCTTGCCATATAATTTACTTATATTAAGTAAATTATGCTTAAGACCTTCAACATAAAACACATCATTAATAGTTAGGGAGGAGTTGCCTATAGTGCCAATTCCAGTCACTTTTTCTTTTGAATTGTCAACATCATTTAAGTTTCTTTGGTACCCAAATGATTTTGGGTCCATATAGGTTAGTTTTGATTGTCCCCTTAGGAACCCAAACTTTTTTCATTTTTTAATGTTTGTCATTCCTAATTGGACATCCCTTTATAGTATGTCTACTATAATAACAATATTTATATTTCATTTGTAATGCTTGATGTTTTTTTTTTAAAGGTTTATAATTATTTATGAAAGGGTTACCCCTATTATAGCCTAAATCTTCTTTATTTAATTCATTTCCTCGAGATGCAAGCATCTCATCCAATCTCTTAGTTTCTATTTTAACTTTTTCTAAAATTTCATTTGAACTAAGTATTTTGCTTTTAATTCATCATTTATTCTCCTAGGTGATTCTAAATCATTGCTACCTTATCTTTCTTATCTAATGCTCTATTTAATTCAAGTTTAGTTACATCATGTTCATTTGTAACTTTTTCTAAACTAAGTTTCAAATTTGCTAAGTCTTTCTTCAAATTTTTATTTTTAGAGCTAACATTTTTAAATTCTACTAGTAATGAATCAAAGACATCCTACTACTCATAATAAGAGAAAGAATTAGATTCACTTACTCGTTTTTAGAGTCACTCTTAGCTATAAAGCATAAATTGACCCTTTCTTCTTCCTTTTCGCTTTTATCACTTGAATTGTCACTACCACTTCATGTGGTTGCAAAAGCCTTCATCTTGAACTTCTTCTCATTCTTCTTCTTCTTCTTTTTCTTCAACAATGGGCAATCTTGTCTAATATGTGCAAGTTTCTTACACTTGAAACAAATGACATCCCTATCATTCTCTTCTTTATTCTTGCCCTTTGATTTAAGGTTGTTCTTTCTCTTTACCTTCTTGTTTTGACAAGAATTTACTAAATCTTCTTGTCAATAAGGTTATGTCTTCTTTATCCATTGAGGACTCGTCTTCTTCTTCTTTGATTGCCTTTAAGGCAATACTTTTCAGTTTCCTTTTAAGAAGTTTCTTTGATATTTTAAAAAATTAAAGTGTTTTTGAAGTTTTTAAAATATTAATATATCCCTAATAGTTTCAAAAATGACAATTACACATGAAAAATGTAACAATTTAAAAGGTGTAAATATCTTATAATAAATTATTAAGGTTATAATATATTTTCAAAATTATAAGTGAATATAATAATTTTTAAAATAAGATAAAAAATTAGGGGTAAGTGGGTTTGGGTATCCTACCAAAAATGTAGAAATTAGAGCCGAAACTAGAACTGATCGATTCTTATATTTTTGGATTTAGAACCAGAATCGATATCTCAAATTTGATTCCAAGTACTCGAGGTAAGTTTTATTTGTAAATAAGTTTAAAATTGTTCTTTTTTTTATTGAAAAAAATATAAATTTAGTAGTTAATTTATCACATAGGAAAACATAATTTTCATATATTAAATCATCTGAAAAAACCATCACATATCAAAACATAAGATAAACAAAAAAAAGTTAAAAAAAATCATCTAAAAGAAGACTCTTCATTAGAAATATAATTATATTTTTCATATGTAATAAATCATCTGAAAAATCGTTATGAATCTAAAATCAATAAGTAAGTAATTTATTACATATAAAATATGAGAAAAAAAAAAATGTTTAAAGGTAAAACCCAATTAGGTACCCAATTTATCTCTTGGTTCTTGTTTTTAGGTTTTGGTTTCAATTTCACCAATTTAGAACCAAATTAAAATCAAACCCATTGGGTTCTAAAAAAATAAAACCAAAATCGGCACTATAAACGTCAGTTTTGGGCTGGAACTGAAATTGGATCACCGGGTATTTGATGGTTTTAATTCGGTTCATATTTTTTGCTCATCCCTAAATGAAATTATCTATTTATCCTTATAAGGTAGCAAATAATATTTATACTCCAACTACATTTATATCATAGTATTTGATAAAATGATATATGTGGGGGTAAAGAGTACTTTTTTAAAATTTTTGGGGTTTTTAATTTGAAGAAAAATTAGGTGTTTTTAAAGTTTTAAGAAATTTATTTGATTTGAAAAAAATTTGAGTATAAATATCATATTATAAATTATTAAAATCATAAAATAATTTTGAAATATATAAAAGAATATGATAATTTTTAAAATAATAAATAA
>JAJEJH010001983.1:0-13863 GCA_026122585.1 Anacardium occidentale
ACCCCTGAATTCTTCTAGACTCCTAATCTATTTCTGGATTTCGTTTCTAACTCCAAAACTCTACCCCTAAAGGCTTTTCTGAATCTAGGATGCTACATAAAACTCTGTACCTGAAGGTACATACTATACTGCGTAGACTGATGAATACAGGGATTCAACACCCTAACTATGTGAGTTTTCTATGCAAACACGGGCCATAAACTGTATGGGTCACATGATGCCTCTGAGTCTCATACTGATCTGAGTGCCTCGTGCTATATTGCATCTGATCCTCAGATCAGAAAACCTATAATCTACTAACTGAGCACCTCTGCATATACCAGTATATAGGACTAGTAATGAGCATATAGCTCCTGATGCAACAGGTGTGCTGAAACTCACAAGTGCCCCCTCGTATTCACTCTTGAAATCAATGTTTTTCTACTGAAAACATGAATTCAGATCCTTGAATCCCTTTCTGAAAACTCTGTATGGCATGCCATGCTATACTGTGTATATGATGCATCATGTAAGCTTAACTAAGCTTATTTTACTGTTTCATATTCATTTGATGGCTTTTACTGTGCACATTCCTTATTTTAAGCTTATTTTCTCTTTTCTGCCTGATGCACGGGCATACGTGTTGTGTGGATGGGCGTACGTGTCGTGTGTATGGGTGTGCATGAGCCTGCACGGGACCGTGAGTAAGTGGTGTATATGGTCGTGCTCAGTTCTGTGATTTTTCTACATATTTCTCATTTTCTCTTGGTGCACAGGCCTGACCCTACATTTTAGGTCATGCACGACTACGTGAAAACAACCGTGACCATGCAGAAAAGGCAGTATGCACGGGCGTGAACTACGCATGCATGGGTGTGCGTCCTGCTCTGCACTAACATGACCGCTTGGAATCAAGCTGATTCCCATCCAAATCTCATGTCAAATGTAAATTAACCATTTCCCACACGTAAAACACTTCATATACACATATTTTCCCTTTCACTAACTTCTAATCGCATACTCATCATCCAACCCATCACAAAAGCATGTATATCATACATATTTTCACACATAACATATATATATGCATCAATCATCATTATCATCATCTCAAATCGTCAAACATGCACGGAGAACATCACAAACATGTTGGAATAAACTCACACACATCTAAGCATGCATCAAACATATCAAAAAACATAAGGGAAAGAGGTAAGAACCGTCTACCTTTGGACATGCTTCTCTCTCAAGAAAAATGTAATGACCCAAGGGGTAAATTGTCATTTTTGAGAGTTCAGAGGGGGGGGTAGAAGAGTCATTTTAGAAGTCCTTTGGGGCTTAGTTGTAGTTTCTACGCATGTGAGGGTGGAAATGGTTATTTTTCACTACACACGACCGTGTGCCCAGGACACACGACCGTGTGTCTTGCCCCAGTTAGATAAAGTGTTTTAATTTCTTCAGTTGCGCGAAGATTTCAGCTCCCAGCTTATTTCCAGTTTTTCTCTTCTTCTTCCTTCAGCTCCAGCGAACCCTAGAGTTCCAGAGAGAGATCCCCCAGCAGCCCAGCTTCAGATTAGAGATCCAGAGACTCCCAGAGATAGAGGTTGAGCTTCCATGGCGCGAGGTAAGTGTTTTCCTTACCTCTTTCGCTTGTTCAGAGCCTGTTTGGCTACTTCCAGCTTATGAGAATGTTATGTGTGCTTGTTTGAAGTATTTCCAGCATGCTTGAGCTGTATTATGATGGATGATAACATGATTGAGTGGTTTTCCATGCTTATTTGTGTATATGCTTATATACATGAGATTTATGCTTGATGTATGTTATTTGGCGTGTTGAGATGATGATATGATGTTTATGGGCATGTTAGTAGCAGTAAAGTTTGTGTATGTTTGATGATTTGGAGTGTGGAAGTGTTGGTGTGGGAATTTCTGGATTTTCAGACGTATTCTACAGTTTCTGGGTCCCTGAGGCACGCCTGTGCGTCCTCATTTCTGCATGGGACACGGCCGTGCATGCTGCCCGTGTGCGTCTGAAAACCCAGACACACGCCCGTGTGCCCGAGTACACACACCCGTGTGCTTTCCCCTAATTTCACACGCCCGTGTTCGTTGAACACGGGAAGGAGGAGAAGGCAGCCACACGCCTGTACAGTGCAATACACGCCCGTGTGCCCTTGTTGCACGCCCGTGTGTTGTCCCACACGCCCGTGTGCCTTGCCTAGTTTTCATGAAATAATTCCAGAACGTTGCACGCCCAGCAGCACGACGGGGACACGGTCCCGTCTGCCTTGACACACGCCCGTGCGTCCCAGAACACACGCCCGTGCACTTCAGAAATCAGCAGTGATTAATTTTAAAAGAATATTAAGCCACTCTAAGCCAATTATAAGCACACAGAACTCAGAATTTACTTCAGAAAAATAAGCATTTCATGCATGATTATCAGCATTAACACGGCATGCCATATCAGATATTTTCAGACTGGATCCAAGGATCCGACAACATGATTTTTCAGATATATATATATATAATTTTCATATATCAGATAGGGGTGGATACGATGGGGCACCTGTGAGTTCGCACACCCGCTAGAGAGGGAAACCAGCGTCCGCTAGAGAGGGAAACCAGCGTCCGCTAGAGGGGACGTGGTCACTGACCAAGCTCAATAGAGAGTACTGGTTGTGCATCAGTAGATTCAGTAGGACTTGAACTCACACGGCCAGGGTGCCGAATCCCTGTATTCATCAGTCTGGCCAGCATAGCAGATTTTCAGATACAGTACTTTCTGATTCAGTTTTCAGTATATATTATACGTATATTTTCAGGATCTTCGGATCGCAGCTTTATTATCAGAAAGAGTTTTTAGAAAAGACAGTTTTTTCAGAAAAACAAGCCTAAGGGCGAGTTTTACAGTTTTCAGCATACACATGACATCAGCATATACATTTCATGTCATGTACAGAAACAGAACAGTATCAGAATAGAATCATAACAGAATTCAGTAAGAAAACTGTCTAGTTGAATCTTCTACGTGATGAGTCACGTAGTCAGTTGTTTGACCTGCGAGTGTAGTGTTTGGAAACGCTTGCTGAGTGACTTTGTCACTCACTCCTTTCCCTGTTTCCTTTTGCAGGTCAGTGTTCGAGGCTGAGCTGGAGCGAGACCGCTGCGAGATTTTGGGGATTTGGCTCGGCAGCAGCAGACAACATGTTGGCTCGCATGCTTTTATTTTCTCATGTATACATGTGTGTATTACAGTATCGTATACACTGTATGACAGATTATTAGCATTATACATGAGTAGCCTGGGTTTTCACGCTTGTATTTAATTTACTTTCGCAGTAAATTATATTATTAGTTTCTTTATTAAGAAAATTTTATTTCAGCAGCAGTTTTTCTGTAGAGGTCCCCGTCTCAGGAATATTTTATTATTATATGAACAGTATTTTTCCGCAGCGCACAGTAGCCTGGGGCGGGGGTCGCTACCACAAGCTTAGTTGGATTGGATGGTCTTGGATGCTTCTCTTTCCTCATAGGGTTGATATCCTCTGAAAATGAAATGGGAACTTTAGGTGAAAATGGTTTGAAAACAGATAAACTTAACTTAAAACCAAGACGGCTGAAACTTTACACACGCACGGGCGTGCACCTCTCATGCATGGTCGTGCATGACAGGAAAATTATAAAAATGTCATTTTCCCGCCCTCGCATGCAAATCCACTCAACGGGATCCATGCACAAGCCACCGAACTCTAGAAAAACACTTATTTCACCCCAAAACTTTCTTATAACCTTAGAATTCTCATAAATCTCAATCTAACCCCAGATTAGAAGCTTAAAAGACAAATCTAACCCTGGGATGTTACAATCTCAACCGACTCTATCCACTCCTCAGCCACAGCTGGATCTCTAAAACCATTGAATTTAGACAACTGATGAGCACCAGACAAATTATAGATCGAATGCAACCTATCTGAACTACTTGTACTAATCGTGTCTGTCCCTGAACTTATATCTGTCTAACGGCCAAACTTTGACATCTGATAGGGCTCTTTAATAGTCTTTGACATACCCTGATTTCTATGTCCATATTGACCTCTGACTCGCCCTTGATGGGCTCTCTGTCTCTCTGGCTTAAAATCCTCGGCTCTGGTTGTCGGCTGAAAACCCTCTCTGATCATCTCTCTAAAAATGTCTCTTACATCTTCAGGTCAAAGAGATACTCTAGAGTGTCGAGACCTCCTATAATCACTAGTACTTATAGGCCTAACCAAAGCACTACTCTCTTCCTCTACGATTAGGGGTAAAGAGGCTTGGAATTTTCTATCTAAAACAACACAACACAAGGGTAAACATTCAAAACATACAAAATTCACATACTATACTTACATTGAGAAGAAGCGAACAATATCTGTTAGGACATGTTGGCTTTGGCTCATGCAATTTCTTAGAAAAAAATTCATTTAAAACTAATTTTCATTAAAATATATCTCAAATCCTTTCTTAACAGCTTAAAACATTGCTGATAACTCAAAACAATGCTCTAAAAATTCAAAATACTACTCTGAAAATTCAAAAATGCTACTTTGATACAAAACCTGTAGTGACCCCCGCCCCAGGCCTACTGTGCGTAGCTGTAAAATATATATATATTTTTTTAATAATAATAAAAATGTGCCTGTGACGGGATCCCCATAAGGGAAAATGACACTTAACTACTGCTCAAAATACTTTAAAACTCTGAATACGGAAGCGTAATACATTAATATGATAGTAAAATAAGTCATAATAGCTTTTCTGAAAATCCCAGGCTACTCATGTATAAAATCATGCTATCAATACAGTACATACTACAATATAATACACACACATAAATACATGAGATGCGAATTATCAGAGCATGCGAGTCGAATCATAAAACTAGCTGCCGAGCCATGTCCCCAAAACCTCACAACTGCGTCGCCACATCTCAGTCCCCAACTCACTGACCTGCAAAAAAGAAAGGAAGGGAAATGGGTGAGTGACAAAATCACTCAGTAAGCATTTCCTATCTCTTACACAGACAGGTCATCAAGCAAAAGCTGATCATAGATCAGACCTCGAGTTCTTTGCTTACTGTTTTCTTATTCATTCTTATTATACTTGCTTTATAGTAGCTTATATCATTCTTTTCTTATCTCTTATTTCTTTACTTTCTTTAATCATTGAAATCTTAGAGTTTTCATTTATTTTATGCTTTGTACTTTGCTTTTATCTCATATGTTTCTCATGAATGCTGTACATGACATGATATGTATGTTCTGATGTCATGTAAATGCTCATTTATCATAAAGCTTGCGCCTTGGGCTGATTTTTTGAAAATTCATTCTTTTCTGAAAACTCTTTCTGATAAAAACCTCTGATATGAAGATCCTCATATATATACATATAATATATCTGAAAACAGTATCAAAAGTACTGTATCTGAGAAATATATTTGCTATGCTAGCCAGACTGATGAACATAAGGATTCGACACCTTGGTCGTGTGAGCTCAAACGTATGAGAAAACTACTCGTACATGACCATGTCTTCTCTGGCGGATCATGGTTTCCCTTTCTAGCGGGCGTGCGAACTTACGGTGCCCATTCATATCCATCCCTAACTAATGTCTGGAACATCGTATATATATATATATACTTTTAAAACATCTCTTGGATCCTTAGATCTCTTTTTCTGAAAACATCTCATGTGTGGCATGCCATACTCAATACTTGATAATCATGCATGATATGATGTTATATCTCATTGTTCTTACGTTTCTCATACTTAAATTTCGCTTAGGGTTACTTAGGGTAGCATATCTTTACTTAAAATTTTCTTTTCTGTCTTTCTTAAGCCACACGGGCGTGTGTGTCAATGTGCACGGGCGTTTGTCAAGGCACACGGGACCATGAGACTCTTGTGCTCTTGGGCGTGCAAGGTTTTGGAAAATTATCAATCATTCATGAAAATTGGCTGACCACACGGGCGTGTGGTGCAAATACACGAGCATACATGACTAAGCACACGGGCGTGTATCGCACTATACGGGTGTGTAGCTACCTCAACACCATCCCGTGTCTTACCTACACGGGTGTGTAGATTTGGGATTAGACACACAGGCGTGTGCACTCTGGTACACAGACGTGTGTGTGGATTTTCATACGCACACGGGCAACATGCAAGACCGTGTCTCATACAAATTTGAGGCTATAGGGCATGTCCCCTCGGGTACACGGTCGTGCGCTTAACTCAGAATCTATAGATGCATTTGGAAACCCAAAAAATCTCACTCAAACACATCCAAATCTCATTCATTCTTCAATCAAACATAAACACAACATATTCTCATGCCCATAAACATACTCAACTCATACATTCATCATAAAGCATGCCAAATCTCATGCATTTCTCATCAAAAGCATACCCAAGCAATAAATCATCCTACATTGCATATTGAACTTATAAATCATCATGCATTTCATCATATCATCATCAAATTATATTGGAAAACATACTCATCACACAACAACCATCCAAGAAGCTTAAAATCAGAAAAGCTTGCTAGAAACCTAAGTAAAGAGGTAAAGAAATACTTACCTCTAGCCATGGCGTCTGGATCTCTCTCTCTCTAGTTGCTCTTGGATCTTTAATCAGAATAATGGCTGCTGGCTAGACGGATTCTGGTCTAGGGTTCTCTAGAAAAGGAGAAAAGAAGAAGCTGATGGAAAGAAGCTGAGCAAAAATACGAGAAAATTAATCTTATAATGCATCTCTCTCCTGGCACACGAGCGTGCGTCTCAGACACACGGTTATGTACCCCTCAAAAATCTGAAATCTCTCTCTCCTCGTGGCATACATGGAATATTCTTCCCAAAATATCCACGTATAAGCCACGAAAGGCTTCTAAAAGACTTTTCTAACCTTAAATCCTCTTGGAACCATTTTCTAACTGAAAATCTCTCTTTTACCCTTTATCTTAGAGCCTTAAATGACAGTTCTACCCCTGGGCTATTACAACTAACTGAAACCTCTCAACTAATATCTGACCTAATGCCCGAGCTCTAGCTTATTGATGATGTGATATTATTGAGTCTCTTATATATATGTACTCAGTTACCATGTCCATAACTTGAAGAACTTTGAGTCTCTAATTTTAGTCGTTCGCACATGTCATGTACGCGACTGATTAAGACATCTCACCTCCCATCTATCTGTTGTTGATTTACTCACTTTGAATTGGTATTCATTTTCTAGGGAGTGTCTTTTAAATACATCTATAACATTTTGTTTATTGGGAAATATGTCTTTCGCTTTATAATTATCCCCATCGTGAGGGACTATTGGGCCTCATGACAAAAAAGGCAGGTCAGGGTGATTAGGCAGCCACTAAAGCGTACAGTAGGTAAACTTTGCATATCTAGTTCTACCATATGTAATATTTGACTTCTGCATATGATTTGGACTTGTTATACCATAGTGAACATGTAGCTTATGTTCAAACTCTTGCTCTATGATGGGCATATCATCTCTGTGATTCTCATGTCTAAAAGAATCTAATGTAGGTACATCATACCGACTATAGAAGTAGTCATCATTAAATGCTTTATATTGTTTTCTACTATAGGAATCCCTTTCGTGTCATCAATATAATCATCCTTATCCTCATTTAAGTTGTCTACATCACCTTTTTGTATAACATATGTAAGGTCCTTGTCAAACCCTTGGTTTGTTACATGTAGTTTCCACAAATCATGATAGTGGTCTGATAGTGATGGAAGAATAATTAGATAAGTGATTTTATATTCTTTTAGGTTAATAAAGAGTCCAACAAGACATTCAATATGTTGATCATATGTAATCAACAAAGGTTTCTTATGTTTAAGATTTGTGATTCTCATGTATAATTCAATCTCATTTACTCTCTAGTTTATACGAAAATTTTCACACAATAATTGTATCAATTCTTCTAATGTTATGTCATCTGAGACTTTGATGACATTTTTCTTCCCTCTAACAGAAGCCAATATATTTTTATTTGTATCTTCTACCTGTTCACTTTTATAACAAACCAAAGTATACCCTGATATATTGATCAACCCTACAATAACAATATAAAGATAGTTAGTTACAATTTCGAGTTTACAATATATATAAAGCAACATCAAGATGTATAAAGGGAGGTCTCTTTCCCAAATGCAAACACAAAATATCCAAATAATAAAAATCTCATTTGATTAAAACATCCAAGTTTTGTAGTTTATGAAATCTGGATTCAGTTTTTGAAATCTGAAAATTTCTGCATAAAATTTATGGGTATGCTTAATTTTGGTCACATACAACTGTGAGTCCAAATGCATTGCACAACTCATGAACACGACCATATGGTTTGAAGTTTTAAAAAATTCTGGAAAAATACGTTTGTGTAACTGTTGTTACCATGAACGTGTGTAGTTGGAGGCTTTCTTAAATAAGGCAGACACATGACCATGTAGTTGACAAACATGATCGTGTGCGCGCATCTATGTATGAAAACCCAAATTTTTCTATTCATTTTCACGGGATTTGTAAACCTTAGTCGTGAACTCTAAAATCTCTTCTAACTTTTCATTAAGATCTCTCAAATTTGTTGTAATGAACGTGTTTTAAACCTAAAATTAGCACTTTTTCTCACTTTGTCGCGCGATTTCACTTAGGTTTTAGCCTTAAATCATTCACAATCACCTAACACCCAAAAACTTCAAGCTCACCCAAAATGCCTCCAAGAATGAATTTGTCTACTCGTTTAGGATCCTCAAGGAGTGTAGGACAACAGGAAAACCCTTTTGGGATTATCTGCTTATCTTGCTCGTAAAAAGTACTACTTGTAAAACTCATGAAACATGTGATTTATGTAAGACATTGTTTGGATAACCACATTTTAGGGCAAATAGGTATATTGAATAAGGTTATGAACATGGTTGATGGGGTGAAATTAAATAAGCTATTTTTCATGAGGTTGGATGCTTATGAGAACTTAGTTTATGAGTTGTTTAGTTCTCTATCAACAAAAAAAGAAAGCTCGAGGTTCAATTATCGATCATACTATGTTCTTTAGATTGACAAATAATGATTGGGTTATCAGTCCCGAATAATTGGCTGTCTGGCTTGAATGTGATATTGTAGGCATACTCGATTTTGTGAATGAACAGAGCTCCTAGCTAGTATGGGTTTCATTGAGTGGTTCAAGGTTCTATAAGGCTCAAAAGGTGAAGGTCTTATCTTTGAATAACCCGGTAATGCAAATCTTTCACTGAATAGTCATATACATGTTTAATGTTTGAATAAACACTAATGGTAATGTCAGTGTTCGAGATATGATAAACAGTGCTCGCTGGATGGTAAGCAAGTTGAGTGATAAACAACGACAAAGAGAAAGTTTTCATCGACTTCGAGAAAACTTTAGGGCATATAAGATCCTATTTGAGGAAGCTCATATGCTTAATGTTAATGCTGTATATTGGATAGGAGTCATTGAAAAAGATAGAGCCAGAGGTTGGCAGTTGCCTGTGGGTATTGACGAGCATAATCCTTTAGTTGGGACTTTAGTAGTTGTTAGAGAGATGAGTGGTAAACGAGATTGCCATGCTAGAACTAAAGTTAGACTTGAAGCCCAATCTGTGTCTGACCAACAACGCATGTTTGAGTTTATTAAATCATTTCGAGGGGCATTTGATTGGTTCAATGATAACTTAGAGGCTTTTCAAAGTGAATTTAGCAAGTTTTGACAAGACATCATGGGAGAATCGAAATCCTTGAAACTCAAGCACTTGCTGCCAGAGTACCCCTTCAATTGCCTACACATGACATCCCTCCCGCTGATCAATGACATTGCATTAACTCATTCAGTTTCACTTTATGATCAATTTTTTATGCATTTTTAAGGAATATCTGTTTTTTTTTTTTTTTTTGTGCCATATTGCTTATGTTGTTTTGATCATTTGGAAAGTTGATGACTTATGTTGTTTGATATTGCTTTTTATTCTTTTGATCATTTGGAAAGTAGATGATTTGGATGATAGTCTTGTTTTGATGATCATGATGATGGATATTGCTTATGTTTGACGGTATATTATAGTGATGATAATGGTGTTTTTTATGTAGATATTGCAAAGTAGTTGGTTGATACTTGATTGTGGATATTAAGAGTGTTTTTCACTTGTTTTGAAATGGGAAATTATCTGAAAAATAAAGAAAACTCTGTCAAAATTATTTTGATTTCTTTCGACAAGGGGGAGAATAAATAATTGGTAAAGTTGCAAGCCAATTTAAATCAATAGCACTGTTGTAATTTAATACATGCATCGTAAACACGACATCATACTCATGCTCAAGCTAAGGTCTATAATTTTCCTAAGAAAAATTTGAGGTCCAATGCGATTGTATCAAAAAACAACATAACTATACTTGCACCTTTTAAGTCCAACACAATCATCTTTCAGTTGTGCAACCTCGTCATGCTAAACAACAAAGTTAAAGGTTAAACACACGACTGTGGTTATAATTAACACATAATTGTGTGTCAAACCCTGTGTAGACTCTAGAGGCCCATATGTTTATAACACTGACTTAACAATAATTTTTATTTTTCTAAACCATAAACCCTCAAATAATAACTAATAATTAAAAAAATGAAAATTTTTTTAAACAATATTCTCTTACTCATCATATATCTTTATGAGAAGTATCACTTCAAATGAATTTACCCTAGATGCTTGAATAGACCTTTTCTCAACTGGAAGACTTTATTTCAAGTTAAGTTTCCTTTTATAGACATCCAAGAGAGGAAGAGAGAATACATGTGCCTTTAGAAAATTATCTTAGTGATAACTTGATTAACTTTCTTGTTATAAAGTTTAAACCACCAAAAAACTTGCTCAAAGTTTACCGATCTAGTATGAATGTTGCTTGTAAAGGTGTCAATTTGTGTTGGATTTTTGTCAACAATATATATATATATATATATATATATATATATAAAAGAGCACTTGGAGGGTTGAATGATACAAAAAGATGCATCCAGACTGCAGCAATATCCTGAAGCTATGTTTTTTTTTTTTTTTTTTTTAAATTTTAATTGTTAGATGCTGGTGATGTTATCACTTGTGATGAATACTAAATAAAGAGATAATGCATTTTCGATAATCTGCAATGTTAGTACCTGAATTAGTTTCCAAGTTCATCGAGGGATGGAATCAATGCAAGCGAAGCTTGGATCAGCTTAAACTCAATTTAAATTCATCATATCTAACTCAAATTTGTTTGACTTGGTATATAATATTATTGAAGAGATATTGACCGGGTAAATAATATCATCAATAAGATTAACAATATTACCAATTAAACAAACGAACCGATTTCAAATCCAGTTAAAACTCTAATTTAAAATTAACTTATTCACATCGAATAATGGATTTGAACTGAGTTAACTCATACTAAATCCACCCCTAAAGTCATCAGAGGTGTGAAGCTGTCAAATTCACCAACTAGCTTAAATGAAGATAGTGGATTTAAAATTGAATTTGACTCGAACTGTCTAAGTTTAAATTTCAGTTCGAATTGAATAGATTGAATTTGAACTGACTCGAATCAAATTAAAAGTATTGTTCTTTAAACTAAATTCAAGTCTCTACTAATTAATCTCAAAACGAGTCTTATTTGAACTTAATCCAAATCTAATTCAATTTTAATGGATCTATAAAACCCAAGATAATACAGACCCTTATAATGAATATCAATTTGAATATTAATAATTATATGTTGTTACATAATATTAAATAATTTTAAATTAAGAATAAAGTAATACTTAATCATATAATAACACATTATTATTAATACGTAAATCGATACTCATCATAGATACATATAGAATTACTTTAAAGATTTTTCACATAAAATTATGTATGTGATTACTAGACAAAAAATGTTTCGACGATAAAATTTGAATGCTTTCTTTCATCGGTCTAAAAAGAGTTGCTATAATATATTTGATTTTGAACAAGTCTAAAGATTACAAAGTGGTGTAATCACTCTCTCGGAACACAACCGCAGATTGCAGAGAAAAATCCAAATAATTTAAGGATGGATTCTATTCTGACTCTGATGCTTTTCCAAAAACAAGATTGAGTAATACTATATACATTAACAATTGATACAAATATAAAATAAACACTATCGTGTTATCATGTGATTGTGTTATTTTATCTTTAAACCAAAACCGTCCAAGCACATAATAACACATTAATATCTAGATCCATGTTTGTATCCAATGTTTGCATATGAAGAACTATCATAAAGTTTATATCCTCCTCTGTGATGTTTTAATAATTGTACTGAAGCCAGTTATACAAATACCGTACCTTCTTTCTCTACCTTGCTTAGGATTTCCCTCATCTCCATGAGAAATTAGGAATCTATTTTTCGTTCGACAGAAATCTCCCTCAGGTTATCCAGAGCCACTTTCGCAGTTGAAGATACATCCACAAGCATGCTTGGAGGAGCAAAATACATGTGCAGTGACATCATACAAATAATAATGCCCAGGAAAAGCTGCAGCATTGCAAAAAAATGCTAATGTCATATAGGGAAGAGTTGAAGAATGGCAAAAAGAAAGGGCACGAAGACCTGCCTGTAATGTAGGCTTAAAATTGAAAAGATATACGGATAATAGCATTGTTAGCAGCATTGCCATTGACGTGGAATAAACCTGAAGGATACATAAATCAGTGTCAAATGAAACAAGAAATTCCTGAGTGCATGGGCATTTAGGACTGAAGATCTAATGTTAAACCAAAAAAAAAAAAAAAATGTCTCCTCGGCAGTTAAAGTTACTTCGGTGAGGTTAGCCAAAGGATAAAGCTCTACAATTTTACTTGAGGGACAAGCCTAACTTCTTAATTAGTTTAAATATAAAATTAAAGCTCAATTAGCTATCAACCAACACTAAATATTCGTGTTCACAATTCATGTGCTGATCAAAATCATGGATATTCCAAAAGAAAGTAAATATTACCTTCACAATATTGTCAGCATACTTCATCAGCCATGACACCAACAATCCAGTGGATCCAAGGTTCAAAACAACCATCCAAGTTGTAATACTATATCCATCAAAAAGGCGTTGCCACCAAGGTCCCTTCTCAAACCCTACTCTAAAATCGTCCATTAGAAGCCGGAACATATTAAACATAGAACCAAACCTGAAAGAAGCAACAATGCCCACATAGCACCATTGTAACGAACAAAATTTGACAGAGAAGATACATGATACAATCAACATATATTCTATGCACCTATACAACAATAAAGATACGAGTAATACTGCATATACAAACATTTTCTTACTAACATGTACAAATAAACCAATGTGTTATCATGTGCTTAAGTGATTTAATAATTTATTTTATCTATAAATTAAATCACTCAATCATATGATAATACATCAGTTTATTAGTATATGTTAGTAAGAGAATTTTTGTATATGAAGTATGATTCCAAAGTTAATTAAGCATCTACATGTCCCACAAGTCTTTTGAGAAGCTGCTAAAAGAATTAGCTAATAATTATTCATCTACTCTATACAAGATTTAAAAAAAAGAAGGCAAATAAATTTTCACTAGCAAAAAATTGCAATTTAACAAAAGCACAACAGGCCTACAATCTTTGTGATTATAACATCGAAAGACAGCTAGGTGGGATATAAGAATATCTACTCATAATGAATCAGGATAGTAAACAACTGATAATATATAGAAAAAGCAAGACATTATGAAGATACCTACGTATACAATTGTACATTCTGCCAATATAAGCTATCATTATTCTT
>JAJEJH010001984.1:0-13850 GCA_026122585.1 Anacardium occidentale
GGAAACCCCTAGCTGATCTCTTAGTCGACATTGGCCTCTTGCCCTTATCTCTATCATCTGCTCTCTCGGCTGTTCGGCTCATGGCGCCCATCCTCTGAAGACCAGCCTCTGATCTGAGGGCTCTCCCCAAAGCATCACTGAACTGTTGGGGAGGATACGGTCCAGTCAAGACATCCTTGGCTATTGCAGGATGCAAGCCATGGATGAACTTCTGCACTCTTCCCAACTCTGTTCCAGCCAAACTAGGAACAAATCGCGCTAATGCATTGAACCTTGTCGCATACTCCTTAACTGAGCTGGACCCCTGAACCAAATTGATGAACTCCTGGGCCTTTACATACATCAACTCTGAACCCCGGTACTCGGCATCAAATAGCCGTCTGAACTCAGCCCACGTCATCTGCTGCTCACTGATGGTAGCCTTAGCTAGGCCCCACCAAACCTTGGCGTCACCCTGGAGATGGAACGCCGCAAATCTGACTTTTTCTCTCTCTGATAACGTGAAGAGACCCATAATACTCTTCACTGACTCAATCCATTCTTCTGCCACTGATGGATCTCTAGACCCACTGAATTTCATCGACTGATACGACCCTGGTAGATGGTAGATGGGATGCAGCCTCTCTGACGAATCAATACCAACTGTATCTGTAATCATGGCCTAGCTGTACACTGTAAACCCAACTGGATACTGATAGTCTTCTCTGACAGGCTGAGGCTGAAACTGATAATCTCCTCTGATTGATTGAGGCACTGAATAATATTGTGGCTGAGGCTGTGACTGTGGCTGTGGTTGTGCTGTTCTTCTTCTTGAAGACTGATAAGTTTCATGCTGAGAGGGATTAACTCTAGCTGGCTCTTGAACAATACCCACCCCAGCCTGCTGTAAACTCTCTCTGACCACTTCCCCAATCATCTCTCTGAGCTGATCTTGCTTGACAGTCACATGGGAGGAACTCTGAGATCGCCGCCCCCCACTCACACTCATGGGACGGACAGGAGGACTACTACTGGCCTTATCTATGAATCTAGGGACATATTCTTCTTCTCTATCTATAGCATCATAAGAAAACGGGGTTAGAAACATAAAACACATCAAAACTATAAAGAAATACCTGACTGTGCTGTGAAGAGGGTTTGGATGATGGCTGCGAAAGAGAGAAAGCAAACACCACACATTTACAACTTAAATTTCTACTGAAATGGCACATAGAACACGATCTGATATCAACAATATAGGACCCGCAGCCCCGAGTACCCCAACCGCTGAGAATCACTGTTCTTTTTATTTATTAAACTGGAAATTGGGTACCTGAGACGAGAATCCTACGAAAAAGAAACCTGCTACTAGTTACATTGCATGCGGAAGCTGAAACTGAAATTTAAGTATACAATGAGCCCATAATGGTTTTTTTTTTATACAACTGTTCTTTACATGGTTCTGTACATCTGGTTACATTTACATTAATGTACAAGACCTCACAGGTCCAAAACTGAAAATAATATACATTTGAAAAGTGTGTGTGAGGTCCCCTCTCGCAAGCCTCAATCCACCCGCCCATCGCCAGTAGCACACAGACCTGAAAAGGAAGGAAGAAAGAAAGAGATGAGTGATAAAGATCACCTAGTAAGCATTCCTTACTTCCCTTGACCCAAGCAAGCAACAAACAAGGGCATACATACCCAGGCGGCCCTATACATGCATCTAATCGCTTGCGAGCGCTGAAACTGATTATCTGATTGATTTCTGAGTGTTGATATTCATTATTTAATGCATGCCAATATGTATATGTAATGACATGCTGAGCTGGAAACTGAAAATAACTGATGATGCATGCATCTGAATCATCTATATGTATCCGAAGGTACCTGCTGTGCTGATCAGGCTGATAAACACAGGGATTCGACATCCTGACCAAGTGGGCTGAACATTCTAGCTACTGGCTAGAAAGCTGATAATTGTACTGAGCAGTCTGACTGGTGTCAGAAAGCTGAATCCCATGGATGCCCCCTCGAGTTCACCCAAAACTTCACCCAAAACTGTAACCCATACATTGGGTTCTGAATACTGCAATCTACTGAATTCAGATCCTTGGATCCTCTTTTAGGCTATATGCTATGCTATGAATGCATGTGCATCTGTTCTTAGCTGAATTCTAGATTATCTGATGATTAATAGCCTTTGGATGGATTACCAAACCTTAATTAAGTCAAATTCTGAAATTCTGGGAAAAACTAGCTGACACACGACCGTGCAAGGAACACACACGGTCGTACACGCGACACACATGGTCGTGCTGGGCAAGGGCACACGGGCGTGTGCCCCAGCACACGGGACCGTACGCTGGTCGTGTGCCTAGTCGTGCAAGCTTTTGGAATTTCTGAGCTCTTTCACGTAAATGGAGGACACACGACCGTGCCCCTCAGGACATACGGTCGTGTCCTCAGCTTTCCAGACCGTGTGCACTTCGTGCACACGGCCGTGCCTTCGTAGAGACAAGGGCACACGGGCATGCTCTTGCGGGCACACGACCGTGCGTCTTGTCTTGCTCAGACATGGCTCGTCTGAAACTGTTGGAAACCAATCAAATTCTCATCCAAACAGAAATTAAATGAAATCAACCATGCAAAGCACTTCAAATAACACATAGCATGCATCAATTTCATCATCCATCCCGAACTATGAATTCCACCATGGCAAATCAAACTTTCTCTCACAACATACACACACAAACAAAGCATGCATGTATCTGGGTGGAAAATAAGCATTTCAATCATCATTTCATCACATATAGTTAACCAAACATGCTGGAAACGAAAACACACATTTCCAGGCATCATCAAACATCACAAAGCAAGCTGGGAAACTCTGGAAGAAGTAAGAAACACTTTCCTCTTGACATGGCTGCTGGAGATTTCTAACTCAAGCTAATCTCTCTGATCTCTAGCTGGATTGGGAGCTGCTGGAAGCGGAATCTCACGCCTAGGGCTGGGAACTGCTAAAAACAAGAGAAATCTGACTGAAAATGGGTGAGAAATGCAATAACTCTCCCGTCTCTCTCTTTTCTACCCACCTGCACGGGCGTGCAGGCATGATGCACGGGAGTGCACCAAGGGAAAATGAAGGAATTCATTTCCTGCACTTCGCATGATTGAAACCTCCCTAAAGGCATCATACGAAGGCCACATAGCTCTGGAAAACTTCTATCTCACCCCTGCACTCTTCTAGACTCCCAAACTATTCATGAATTCTATTTCTAACCCCAAAACTCTATCCCTAAGGGCTTTTCTAACCTGGGATGCTACACTGTTAAAATTCTGCTTCATGCCATATTATAAATACGTATATAGGTATATGTATACAACATGGTATACAACTTAACACATACAACTCTCTTTTTGAATTTATTATTTTTTCACTTCTTAATTTTGTATCTGGGTTCTCTGATACAAAATGATATATCTTGAATCTTATCTGATTTTCGTTTATGTTTGTGTTTATAATGTATATCATACAGTAGTACTTATAACTTGTCATGAATTTTTATCTGATTTTGAAGTTATTTCATCTGATTCTTAGTTACTTTGTTTCTCATTTGTTGTTTTATTTATGACTTATTTCGTATAATTACTTATTCTCTCATATATTTGGTATTTTGTATGTATTTATATCTTTGATGTTATATATTCTAACTTTTTTATTACTTATTTATTTGTCTGATAAGTGCTACTTCATTTTTTATTATTTATCATCATTTTTTCTGTTTTGTTTAGTTTTATGCTACATATGATATGAAGTATGCTCAAATCATGTTGAAAATCATGTTTATGTATGCATAGTAAGGAAGAAAAGTCTCTTATGCATAGGTCATGAGGACATAATTTCACCACAAGATACATAATTGATTGGTTTAAGGCATATGATCCATTGTGGACAAATATCTATGCATGTGACTATACACAATCGTGTTAGAGGTAATTTAGGAATTTTGCAAGAAAAGTTACATGGTCATGGCTATGATAGTTATGTCTATATGTGTTGTATAACCATATGATCCTAACTAGAAGAGGGTTATGCTCATGTGGTAGCAAGGAACACATGCTCATGTGAGAGTAAAGCATGATCATGTGTTGTAGTCTAAACTTTCTAATTTACCCCTTGTACATGAATAATTAAAGAGAAGTTAAATTCTCAAGGATACAAGGACTCCATTAAGTATATTTAGAGGATAGAATAACACTAAGTGTCTAACAAAGTGAATAATGACATAGATCCTGATTGAATTAGATTCAAATAAAATTTAAGAAAAATATTACTTAAGTAATAAAGGAAAATGATATTTAACCCTAGCTATGTGCTAAAAGGGATAAATACTAAACATATAAACCTATTTAGTCAAAGTTGTGTGCGGAGTTTGACTAAATATGATATGCTAGCTTAGTTATATGAAGAGTTAGCTAATAATCTAGTTTAGCTATATGCAAAGTTAACTAGATACTTTAGGTTGACTACACTTATGTGTAGAATTAACCAAGGTTCTAGCCTATTGTGTGCAGAGACTAGAACACATGAATGTGGAACTTTAAGCACAATTGAAATTTAAGTATTAGACATCTAAGATATCATACAAATTCTTTCATAAAGATTTGGTGCACATAACAATTGTCTGAGATGTTAAGTATTACATGGGAGAGCATATAAAATGCCTAATTATGAACACCAGTTTAATTCATTATTGAGTTATTTGCTTATTGAGTATTTTATCACTCAAGTGTTCATTATTGATTTTGCAAGGAAGCATGACGGTAGTGTAGTTGAAAGCAGTAAAGGTCAACTAGGTTGAGATGCATGGGCAACACTGCATGAATTTTAGTTTACTTTTTGATTTAGTTATATATATATATATATATATATATAAAACCAAGGTTCTAGCCTATTGTGTGCGGAAACTAGAACACATGAATATGGAACTTTAAGCAAAACTGACACTTGAGTATTAGACATCTAAGATATCATACAAATACTTTCATAAAGATTTGGTACACACAACAATTGTCTGAGACGTTAAGTGTCGCATGGGGAAGCATATAGAATGCCTAATTATGAACACCAGTTTAATTTATTATTAAGTTATTTGCTTATTAAGTGTTTTATCATTCAGGTGTTCATTATTAATTTTGCAAGTAAACATGACGAAGTGTAGTCGAAAGTAGTAGAGGTCAACTAGGTTGAGATGCATGGGCAAGAATGCATGAATTTTAGTTTACTTTTTGATTTAGTTATACACATACACATATACACACATATATACATATACATATGTTGCATGTTATCTTTATTTTTGTTAACTTTGGATAGTAATTGGTATTTATTATCGACACCTTTTGCATGTGTTTTTATATTAAATAATTATTTTTTTAACATTGTGAATATTTATAAGCTATTCATGATTTTAATAAAACTAATTTAGAGGACACATCTCTTCTAGGATATTATTACTAAGGGTATATTCAGAGAGGGGGTGCTACAACTAGTTATGCATGCTAGGTAGAGAGTCTTTGTACATAAGGTCTTAGTGCATTCTAGATGATTGAGCATAGAGTTAGATTCCCAATCATCACAATTAGAAGATAACATAAATTATTTTGTTGACCTAGTTTATAGGATTAGCTTGGTGGAAAAGACCTAGTTCAGTCGTAGGGCTAGTTGCTTCCATATACTAAGTGATTTTCACTCACTTCTTTTCTTTCATGTTTTACAGGTACTAGTAAGCATGACAAATGTGGTGCACAATAGCAATGTGGAATAGCTATTTACTTGGGGAAGCCGAGCATTGTTGACTTTGTATAAGTTTATGATATTTTTAGTTAGAGGTACATTTTTATTAGCCAATTTTATGATGCACAATATATTGGAGTTATTTCATTGGGTTAGAGTTTTTGTAGGGTTATCTTTTGGGATGTTCTTACCGCGTCTGAGGATTTTGATAAAGGATTTTGATTAGTATTTTATGAGTTTTATTTCCTTCTTAAAGGTAAGTAACTTTAAAGAAGTGTTATACCTCTAAGTAATTCTTAACGGTCACTTATTCCAAAAAGGCTCATCGGCGTTCAAGGTGATAGTATAACTTGGAGTCTTTGACCTTAGCAACCAAAGTTGTCTAGCTTGTAAGCTGGCACTCTTTAAGGCAATCCTTAATCTATTTTTATATAAAAAAGTCATAAAAAAAATGTTATATTGGAGATTGATGAAAGGTGCTTTCTGTAGAAAAAAAAAAAAAAAAATTTCAAGGGTCATCCTTTTAACACTAAATTGTTGATGGTTAAAATTTTATCAACAAGAATTACAAAAAAATAAGAGGTAATTCTATACAAGAAATCATGAACACAAAAAATTTTTTAAAATGATTTAACATACTATTCAAAAGTTTATTTATACTGTTATGTTATTGATATATTTTTATAAAAACTTAGTAGAGTTACATCACAGATATATATATTTAGTCTTTTTTTTTACCTCGATCAATTTAGTATTTATAGGACTAGAAAATACAATAATATTGTAATTTCATAATTAGATCCATTTAAAACTTAGTGCATCAAATCTAAATATCTAAGAAAGTCTGGTAATTATGTTATCAAAATTATAGATAATTGTGTTATCTCATAATAATATGAGATATAAAATAAAATTTGATTAGGTTAATAATAAGTGACAAAAATAGTACATTAGAGAGATCACGAAAATGATTAAAACCGTTTAAATTTACTCTTTTTGCTACTTCCAAAAAGATAGGATTTTGTTCATATACGTATAATAACATGTTTAGTCATTATATGTTAATCTCAATAATCTCTTTTTTACTACAAGTCTCATGCATTTTGCTATCGAACGGAAAATATTGGCAATTCATAACAATTTTATTTTATTTTATATATATATATATATATATATATATATATATATATATACATTCAAAGTATATTAAAAAAGGGCTAAAATACTATCAACTATAGTTAAACCTAATGAAAAAAATTAGAGCACATGATTAATTCCTCCTAAACAATAAAAATTTTAAACAACTTGTTGGGCATTATTTGTCTTTTCATTAAAAACCAACAAAATATACTTCTTTTTTGTTGACTTTTAGATACATTTTCTCAAAGTTGTCCTGAACTTGATAGAGTAATAGTCCTAATAATAATTATGCAAGGAATTCAATTTGGAACTAAGGTTCAAAGTGACAATAACATATCCCCTCTTGACTTACCTGCATAATATATAACTTGTCAAGGCAACGAAATATGCTTATATGATCTCATAGACTTTAGAAAATGCTAATTATGCCACCATCACAAGCATCAATTGATGCAAAGATAGAGGCGGGTCAGCCGCTGTCCAATCATAAGAATTTATATTGCAAGTTTATTACTAGTAAATACAAGTACTTTATATACATTAACTAACATACAAATTCACATCCTTGATGATAAAACGGTCCGCAAGTCAATTTTATTCCCCCTTTGCCTTCGTCTAGTAGGAGAGATCATACATGATGGTTCCTGCTAGTCTGCTCTGAGGTAGGAGAATATATGTCACAAATAAAATAAAGAACATGTTAGCAACTGAATCTAAGATCATAAATGTAAATGCAGTTATAAACACCAGTCATCAATCAGTAAGTTAACAGATAAATCTACAACATACCAAGTATTTTTCTGTTATATCAAATATTTGGATATTGACCACTACAAGTGTCTTTAATTCATTATGCATGCTTGAGTTTTATTTATTAAAAATGTTGTCACATACTTTAATTCAAGATTTAAACAGTTTTTCTCTGAGAAACCACAATGGGCTCTAATACTCGTAAGTCTTAACAGCAAATCTGATGATACACTGAGGTAATACCTTACAACAGAGTTTTCTTTTTCCTCAGTTCTTGTACTTCATGGTTTCTTTCTCAAATCCGATTGTTGGAAATTGTTTTGCATACTCCTCAACATCATGGCGGAGTTTTGCGATCTCAGACTGGAATGTGGCAGAACACTGCATTGTGGTCACAAAGTCTTTCAGCTTTGTTCCTGATTCAGAAAAACAACAGCATGTAACCACATTTTAGCATATTTGAGCAACTAGCGAATCACAACCGACTAAGATCAGAGTGTCATGCAAAGTAAATGGCTAAAGCATGAACATAAGTGACGATAAAGCACAAAATGAGCCTTTGGAAAAAGAAGCATAAAGATGTGATATAATTAGGAACCTTTGGCTTCAGACTTGATCTTAACTGCCAATTTCACAGCAGAATCAAAGTATTCCGCCACCTTGGCAAAATCCTCCTCTACAAATCCTCTGGAAGTAAGAGCCGGGGTTCCTGCAGTGCACTTTGATTCATCAAGAAAAGTTACAAATGAAAAGATCACAAAATTATAATGTTGTCACTGAAGAGCATGTACCCATCCTGATGCCGCCGGGAACCATGGCAGACACATCCCCTGGAACAGTGTTTTTGTTGGCTGCAATGTGAACAGCTTCCAACACCTTTTCAACTCTTGAGCCATCAATACCCTGCAGATAGAAAACCCCGTTAATATATAAAATGATACTTTTCATTATCATAAAAGCTTACGATATCTGGAATGCACTATGAATAATAAATCAACAGTCAAATTACTAGTTTCAGTTATGGTTACAACAAACAATGAAATGGTTTTGCAACTTTCGAAACTGATTTCTTAATTACGAAAGCTTCTGTGTACTTCAACAGTCCAAGGATGAAAAAGCTCTGATACCTTGTTCTTCAAATTCACCAATACTAAATGGTTCTCAGTTCCACCAGAAACAAGCTCATAGCCCCTCTCAATGAGAGTCTGCAAAATGGGTAGTTTCAGTAATTAAAACACCAAAAACATGTCAGAAGACCTAACATACTGATGAGAGAAAAATATTGGCTTCGAAATTTTTAAATATTTGAGTGAAAGGAACCTGTGATAATATGATCTTTGATTTGGTAACAGATCTAGCCACACGTAATGTACCATACCTGTGCGAATTTTGAGCAATTACTGAGAACTTGCTCTTGATAGGCCTTGTACTCTGGAGTGGTGGCCTGCATCCATCCAAGTCAATGAATATAACAGTAGGTTTACGTTGAAATAGAATATTTTCAATTAAAAACCTCTCACCGGTTAAGGAATTAGGCATTGGGCCAAAACTATTATAAATAATTAAATAAAAGAAGAAAATTAAAAAATTGCAGGAAGCATGATTGGAAAGGACAAGGTTCCTCTACCCTCCAACACACAATCATGTAATGTCATTTCAATTCATTCTTGCTTGAAACTGCCTCCTGTACATTAATCTTAAACTAAAATTTATATCAATCAATTAGTAACTACAAGAGTTTGTTATATTTTTTGGAATCCATAGCATGAGCCAAGAGCTTTAATTTAATGATACAATATCACCTGCCATCACTCATTCTGTGGAAAACCCACTGAAAGCAATTCATGCACAAGTAATGTAAAGAAACTGGCTTGCATCCTGATTAATAGAAGACGAATTTGCTCTAAAAAACCATTTTAGTATTTATCATGCTTCAGAACTCCTAGGTGGAAAGTAGAGTGGGAGTCAATTTCTAGGCAATGAGCTGATTTCAATTCAACAAACCTAATTTCAACAAGTAGGGTTATTGAGACACATCCTTTCTCGTTGTTCAGTTGTTTAATGGTGGTCTTCCCTTATGTTTCTGAACTACTAAAGTTGTTTTAGTTTGAGAAAAAATTGCACGAAACACACCTGTTTCAAGGCTACTGCTAAACCAGTAATTGTGTGGTTGTGGGGGCCACCCTGGAGTCCGGGAAAGACTGCCTGATTGATTTTGTCTTCATAATCATACAATACCTTCATGAAGAACTCAGAAAAGTTAATCTTTCCTCCATTTTCAACAACAGAATGTTCATTTAAATAACAAATGAAGAACTAACATTCGATCTAAGTTACTCACCTCTTTCCCTTGTTTGTTAGTCTCTTTTACCCCCTTCCTAAAGAAAATCATAGCTCCACGTGGTCCACGAAGTGACTTGTGAGTTGTGGTAGTCACTATGTCAGCATAATCAAAAGGTGATGGGATAACACCAGCTGCTACCAAACCACTAATGTGTGCCATATCTGCCAACATTATAGCTTTTTGTTTGTTGCAGACCTGTTTAAACACTTAAAAAAGGTAACCTCATCCTCAAGCCATCAAAACAGAAGGAAACCAAGGAATCCTTTCATGACTATGATGAATTGACTATATACATTAATTAATGGAGATTACCTTGCGAATATGAGCATAGTCATACAGACGTGCATAAGCACTAGCACCAGCAACAATTAATTTTGGCCTGAAGAGAGTGGCACTTTTCTCCAGCTACAATTCAATGATTCTGATGTCAGAAAAACTTATATGGATATAGACATAATCATAGATGTAAATACTAATATGAAATCTAATCACATCCAAGTGTAGATACTTCTGTCCATGACAAGTTATAAAGCCTGTGAGGATATTCATCTTTTAGCAGACTTGTTTATATCACCAGAAGGTAGCAAATCTGGTGACAAGGGATAATAAATAGCTAGAAGAATTTGAATTGTGAACTACAATGTAAAAATCTTTTGTAACATGAAGCTTCTATAGCAGTTCTCATGTTTGGCAAAAGACAAATGTTGAATCTCTGAGTGACCATAAAATAGATATCCTTTTGACAGTATCCTTACCCATGTGTGAAAACCAGAAATTGCCATTCAAGCTGTTACCAATAAAGAACAACAAACAAAAGGTAAAAGATAAGCTATGGAATACAATTGAACATCAATTCTCCAAATCTTGTGCACACAACATATAATCATGTTTTTTTCAGAATTAATCTATTCTGCACAGCATGTCTTTGTCTTTGTGCTAATTAAAGGGTAAAGTTCTGTCCACTGCTTCCGTTTGTTGAGGACTACATATACTCTCACCTAGGACATCAGCAATGTGTAATATATGGGATATAATAGAAGCATGCATATGGACCTGAAACTACCACAATAAGAAATTTGCTTCTACCTGGTCATAGTCAATGTAGCCAGTGCTCTCATTCAATCTATATGGCATTGTCTCAAAAAATATGGAAACAGCAGATATCTTTTTGGTATCTGTCTGCACAATAACCACAAAAAAGAGAAAAAAATATGGGATTAGAAGGGTATGATGTGACAATTGTAACTGTAATATGAACAGATAATACTCAAAAGACCAACAGATTTCCTCTGTTGAAAAATTAGATCCAAGAAAGAATAATAGGGTTCATTGGTCATGATACTATAAATCATATAGATTTTACAATCTTTTTTAGTAGAAGAAATTGTAAATAGTGAATTAATCAATGGCAAGCGTGAAAGACAAAGACAGACCCCTCAAGGATCTTGGAATATCAAAGCTCAGGCCTAAGTACATGAGCATGGCTTCTTACAACTGTTGCACATTAACTCACAAGTCACAAAATTAAACACTGTGGGCTATGATACAAGCAAACACAAACCAAAGTGAAAGTTTCCTTACAGAATGTGATTAAATTCCAATGAAGGAGAAAGACAGTTTTTAATAGTTAAGTAAAAGAGATTGATTCTGCAGTCAGAAAGAGTGCCTATGTTCTGGATATTAACCATGAATTTCAACCAAGATTAGAGGAAAGTTTTATGTTTCTTCTGTACCAAAGAAATTATAGTAAGAACATCAATTTCACTGAAAAGAGAATTACATATTATTGGATGCCAAATTATCTTAGAACTGTTTTCAAGTGAAAGTCGTGAGGTGGATATAGGTACAAAGTTAAAATACTGCATCAATTATGAAGCAAAATGAATAAGTATAGAACACACCTGATAACCATGTGATAAATGTCCACCGTGAGGGAGATCAAGTGCCATGATCCTGTCATGGGGCTTTAACAATGCAGTGTAGACTTGAAAATTAGCAGGAGACCCAGAGAGGGGCTGCACATTCACTGCAGCAAAAGGGCATAATAAATATGGGAAAGCAATAAGACAAGTTTCTCTTCCTCATGATGCCATTAAATAACCTCTCTCTTTGTCATCAAAGCATACTCTTAATGCAAAAGTGATTGAAACTCATAAATTCATCACTCTCATAATTTGTAAATGGATCATAAGTTCGTCCAAAAAAAAAAATCAAGAAAATGAGTTTTTCATAATGCCGTGCTTACGTTGGCATTGTCAGCAAATCAATTAGAATCTGAGTTTAAAAGTGAGCAAAGAACAGATATTAGCCAAGGCCATCCTCGTTATACATAAATTAGATAAATATTTACCTCCCCACTTTGCAGGATCCAACCGAAATGCTTCCAGAGCTCGTTTTTGACACAAGGATTCTGCCATATCAATATACCTGAAAATTGAAAGCTCCATCATTTTCAGCATCCAAATAAAACAGAAAATTCTACAAGAAGATATGAAGAACTCAACTATGTAATTTGTCAGTCAATTGAATCAGCGGATGCTTATAACAAGTGTTACAATTAGCACAAAGATAGAGTGAGACTGTTCAACATACTCGTTTCCTCCATAGTATCGTGCACCGGGATATCCTTCACTGTACTTGTTGGTCATAACAGAACCAACAGCTTGCATAACTGACACGGAAGTGAAGTTTTCTGAAGGAATGAGTTCAAGTCCCTTCAAAAACACACAAAGTTTATTCCAGTAAGCTATCTAATTATAAACTAGCAGAGACCTGATAGAAACTTAGTAACCACAAAAGTTGAAATGAAATTAAGCATACATTGATACTTGAGATTATTCCCCATAATTAAACAACTTCATCGACAACAGAAATTCAATTACATGTTGCAAAGTATTAATCCAGTTGTAATAAAAAATCGTCTTCCTCATAGAAATGAACTATCTAAACAAAAAGGTGATATGAAATTACCTTCCATTGTCTGGCCTTTTCGAGTTCAATGATGTCAGCAATCTCAGGATCAACAACTTCAAGTGGGGCATTCAGTTGCTTCGGCCACTATAAAGACAACAAAACAGAAACACTATGAAGGATGAACAACAACAACCTACCAATGAAAATAAACAATTTTATACACACACACACAAACTTACAGTGACACCATTTTTCTCTTTCTCGTAGACAGCTTCATTTGGCAAAGATGACTGGAAAAACGAACAAAATAAGAATCACAAGAAAATGAGCCAATTCTAAGCTAAAAAAGAGTACAAATTATGAAAAGAAGAGAAACCATGTAATAGAGAGTGGAGCCATTGAAGAGAGGACGAATGGGTTTGTCAAAAGAAGAGGAGAGCCTACGAAGCGCCAATGCCATGGCCATCTTTGTTGTTGCCTCTTAATGCTTCAAAGGTGAAATAGTTTTCTTTGTTTTGTTAACGAATGTTATATGGTTACGTTTGTGGTTGTTGAAGAGATTTCTGTTTTGTCGTTTGTTCAGCGTACTTGGCTGGCTGTCTTTCGTTTCGTCTTTCTCACACCTTCCTGGCTAACTATACTTTGTCCAGCCAAATTTAGCCACCATTTTCTTCTAAATTAAAATTTTTAACTAGAGTAAATATAAGAGATTCCAAATGAAAATCAAATCTTATTGCAGGAAGTAATTCAGTAATTAATTTCCCGAATGGTTATTAGAAAAGATAAAACAAATCATTTCCCAATTATTCCCCCTTCAAGATTTAGAACTAGTACAAATGGCTGATAAAGGAAATTTTCAAAGAAAAATCATTTAGAATAGTTAAAGGTGGTAATAGTAAAAAGACATTTTCCTTACAGAGAAGA
>JAJEJH010001985.1:0-13848 GCA_026122585.1 Anacardium occidentale
TTCACTCGCTTCCTGCTATAGCAAACATAAAATAGAGGCAGAGCACTTGTTTCAAGAGAGTAAAGAGGGCACAAAAAGTTGTAGAATGATAAAATCTTCATGTTGTCATCAAAATTGTACGATAATGACACCTAATTTATTGAAAACTATGTATGTTAATAATCTAGGAAAAAAGTTGAGGTTTTTGAAATTAACAAACCTGGATTTCTTTTTTTGAATGGGACAATTCTCTTTTTGATTCCTCATTTTGAGATACAAAATGGTTCATATTTCTGCCTCCAAACGTTTCTTCCTCTCAATAGTCGATATATAGCTCATCTAAATCCTAGAGAAATGAAAATTTGAAAATGTAACATGGTCAAAACTTGTGCAGGGATTAAAAAAAAAAAAAGCTTTAACATGATCTTATGTATTTGGTTCATAATTACATTATGTATCAAAATCATTTCAACATCAGAAAATATATATTTTTGAAGTTAATTTAATAAATACAAGATGCTGAAATTTTCTGGCCAAAGTGCCACTGTTGAATGTCTCTTTAACTATCATTTGGCAAGTTAAATAGAAGTAACTTAAGGTACAGGATCAAACGATACTCTATCAATGCAAAAAACTACGGATAAAATGACAAACCTTCCATTGATTTCAACTCTAGGGATGTGAGCTATCTTTGAGCAATACTTCCCTGTACCTCTCCTCCAATGCCTTTTTAGCAATGGACATTGACCAATCCATAAATCCTGAAATGAGGGTGGTGGGCTTGGTAAGGATTTGAGCTTTGGGCAATTGGAAATCTCCAAGGTTTGAAGAGAAGTAAGATTTCTCAGGCATGCAACTGATTTGAGCTCTGGGCATTTGAAAATATTCAAATTTTCAAGGGAGGAGTGGCCTCCAAAACCTGGAATTGATTTGGTCTTTGGGCAATTCCTAATACTGAAGCTTTCAAGTGATACGAGGCTTCCTAGGCATGAAACTGAGTTGAGATTTGAATTCCGAATTTCCAAACTCTTAACAGAGGTGAGTGTGCTCAAGTCTGAAATAGATCTGAACGGTGCCAAATTAGAGATACACAAATATTCAAGAGAAATGGGCATTCGCTAGTCCTCCGATAGAATCAGCTTCGAATGTTCAAATCCATGGATCGAAAGACTTCTACGAGAGGTGAGTTTGTGCAATCCCCATCTAATTCTTACTCATTTCGACGTGTTCCATGATATAGAGATTGCTTAGGCTGGTTGGAATACCATCCGTCAACCACGACACCGAAATATAATATATCCGTAAGTCTTGAAGACCAGTAAGATTTTGTAGTCCGGACAATTCAATTTTTTGAAGATTGAATAACTGAATCTTTTTAAGACACGGACTATTGTGAAATGCCTCTTCTATTGATTTCAGCCTTGGACATTTCCAAGTATCGAGGACTTCAAGTTTTGTTGTCCATCTTGACGACAATGTTGCGAGATTTGGACAGAAATGAACATCAAGTTGTTTGAGTGTGAGGCAAGAATCCTTGTGGTGATAGACACGTGAGAGATTGGCATTTCTGAATCTCCAAGTACTCAAGAAGAGTAGAACTCGTACCTTCCAAATGCTGTAATTTCTTACAATTTGATATCATAAGCCATTTTAGCGACGAAGGCAGAGTGTTTCTGTAAAGACCAAACGACCTATTCCCACCCAAGGTTTCCTTAAATTATAATATTCCACCATAAGGTTTTAAAAAGCTAAGTACCCAACTTTATTCCATGAAAAGATTAAAATACCCTCCATAAAAATAAATAATATTAATATTAAGATAAAATTTAATATAAATAATATTAAAATATAAAATAATAATAAAAATTAAAAAAAGTCATCGTTGTTAGCATCGTTGTCGACGACGGTAGCCGTTGTTGACATAACCAAGTGGTCGAGAAAGCTCGCCTAGTTATTTTCGTGGCCAAATTTGACCGTCAAAAAGTTGACAGAGACGACTAGATTTGGTGGCCTCCATCACTGTAGAAGGCCAAAAACGGCCATAATGCCTAAAACCGGATGCTTTTGACCACTCTAATGGCACAAACGATTGGATCTAGTTGTCTTCGCCAGATTTTTGGTGACCAGATTCGGCTGCCAATGGCTACCTGATTATGCTAACAGCGGCCACCGTAGTTAATAATGTTACTGGTAGCGGTATTTTTTTAATTTAATTTCTTAATTTTTTATTAATTTAATATTATTTGATATTATATTATTTTTATAAAATTTATTTTTTAATTTTTATTCAAAAAGATAAAAATACCTGATGACTTTGGTCATGGGGTGGGTATTTGACTTTTTAAAACTTTATGGGTGAGACATTGCAATTTAAGGAAACCTTGGGTGAGAATATGTCATTTGGCCTTCTGCAAATGGATAATAAAAAGAGGCGAGGCAATGACTCCATTTTATCGGCTTCTCAACACAACTGAAATTTTGACTCAACCTGATCAATAAAGGGAGGGTTGTAAGTCTTTCAAAATTGGTTATAAAATCTCTCAATTGTACCCCTAAAATTCTAGCCATAAACAAGCCTTAAAACATGTAATTTTTATGCAATATTCAAGTTAGACCATGCAATCTCCAACTTCACTTCAAGACTCAATAATTCTCTCAAGAGAAAGATAGGAAAATGAAGTTCCAATACAACACAAACTTGAAAATACTTTGTAAGTAATTGAACTCAAACCTAAAAGACTAACCACCAATTTAAATACAATCCAACTTTTTTGATGATGAGTTGCAAGATTATGAAAGTCCTCAAGCCTAAAAGAATTCTTCCACTAACTTGAGGGTGAACCAAAGATAAAGGATGAATTTCACCATCAAGATTCTTTCATCACCAAATTCCTCTTACTAGAAAATTAGATAAATGAAATGGAAAAGTCGTATGAGCCCTCAAAACATCATGGAGTTTAAAGAAAGCCAAAGCTTTTTAAATGTTCATTTCATCAAAAATCCCTTTTACAATGAAAATGTTGTTTTTTATAAATATGATACAAATCATGATTAAAATCTAACTAACCCTTGTTAACTTAACTACAATTTAAATTAAATAAAAAAACAATAACAGACGAATTATATAAGTTTTCTAAATCTAATTACAATGTATAATTTAAACATAAATATGTGTTAAAATATCATAATTTGCATGCTTGAATCTTCATATAACTGTTCCATAATTGAATCGACCTTGATTTGAATCTTCGATTTGAGTGTTTAATCCAAATTAATTGCTCAAATTCGATCCAGAGAGTCGTTGACATTTGAATTCTTGTTGAAAAATCATTGAAAACTCAAAAACTTCAAAGAGAATGCATTGGAGAAATTCTGAAAGCTGAAGTATGCAAAAATTGTTTGAAAAAGACTAAAAATCTGAAAATTGGCAGAACCCAGGCACTGTAGCACCATGCTGTGGCCCAGCAGCAGCATGCAAGGCGCTGCGGCGCCATGCCGTTGCATGGAGTATGTGTGCAGGAGCGTTGGGTGTGCGTGCGTGCAGACAAAATGCAGGAGTGTGCCTGCAAGTGCGCACATCTCGCACACGCGAGAGCGCCCACATTTGCGTGATAGGGCGATTGGCATGGGTGCGCACGGGCATGCATGTGGCTGTATGTGCCAAGACAATTCTTCCTCTACATATTTTCAACCCTATTTTCATCCTATTCAAGTCCCTTTTTTTTTCCATTGGCTTCATATGAAGCTGTTTGATGAAATTACACTCTTTGATGTGCCTTTTTGATTGTTACCGAACTCGAGTATAATTTGAAAGCTTCGGGAAAAATTATACGAAATAGCCCGGAAGTCCTTCTGAATGTTTTGATCAAAGTTGAATAGGTGTATTTCTTTTGTTTTGGTGGCTTCAAAAGGCTTGGCTTGAGATGCAATTTGGAGTCACCAACATATTGATCGATGATGATGTTTTTGAAATCACAATTAAATTTGGATTTGAATTCATATCACAACCAATCTTCGAACTCTGTATCTGCGATATTTGGAAGAGATTCAAACTTAAGGGGCATGAACTGATCAGTAGAACTACTAGTAGGCACCACTTCCTTACACTCATCAATTCATAATCTGGGTTGGATTCGAGCCGAACCGAATGTGAACAGTAATATATTCGTATTCGGGCTCGTTTCATACTGTTTGGGTTCGGGTTCGGGTTCGTATTCGTGTTCGCCGAATATTTTTTATAAAGTTCGTATTCGTGTTCGGTTCGTATAATTAAATTCGTATTTGGCTCGTATTCGTATTCGGTTCGTATAATTTGTTTTTATATTTATTAAAAATTATAATTAATACAAATAATTAATAAAATTTAATTAAAAAAATTATTATTTTAAGTTCGGGTTTGTGTTCGTATTCGGTTTGCATGTTCGTGTTTAGACTCATGTTTGTTGAATTTTAAAATTGCCATTCGTGTTCGTGTTCGGGTTTGTTCGGCTCGTTTCGGACTCGTTTGAGCCGAACTTAAAAAAAAACTTGAATATATTCGGTTTGAATCTAGCCCGATGAGCCTTATTGAAGGTAAGCTTGTGCAATTTTTACAATTTTCTAATATAAAGGATTGTTAATTCAGAGAGAGACGATGATGTGCTTAACCAAAATGAAGGGCTGGCAATTATTTGTATTATTGTTCTTCCTGGTTATTATCATTTGGTTTTATACTTTGATAATTACAATATTTTTACAGCTGCTAGCTAGTTTTGTTCTTATTAGCTAATCTACTCAAGAGTAAAGGTAGATTCGGTCTAAGCTAGCTCGGATTGAACCTATTATTCGGTTTAAATGAGTCGATCTCGAATTAGAATTTCATCTTAGTATTTTGATTCAAGGTCAATTTATTTACTACTGTTTATCCTATTAATAATGTTTGTTCATATTTTTAATGATATTATTATGATTATTTTTTATCAATGACACTTTTATTAGTTTGAATGAGTTCGAACTAAACATTGTGACTTTGTTTGAGATTAACTCAACCTCAAGCTCGTTTCGAATTAGATCAAATCCACCCCTAAACGTACCATAAAAAAAAAATCCTTTCACATATATAGTGTTTTTTTACTTTTTCTATTTACACGTGCATACATTTCATTCACTCTTGTTTATTTTTTCTATGATTGATCATTATCAACTAAAGCCAACCAAAATTTTGGCACTACGACACAACCAAAAAAACCATTGTTTTAAATTTTGGATCAGATCAGTTGATTGAATCAAATCGGCCAAATTTTGGTGATTTGTCCAATCCAAACTAAAAGCAAAACTTCTTTAAATCAGATGATTAAAAACATTTTTTGTTGAGCATCGTCCAATAAATATATTTAATAAACATAATTTTAATTATATAATTATGACATTGACACGATCAACTGGTTAAATTGGTTTAACTAGTTGACCTGAGGACCAGTACTTTGACCAGTCAAGATTAAGTTTAAAAACATTACAATAAACTGGCCAAAGTGCTGAAATTACATTATGCATCAAAATCATTTCAACATCACAAGATTTTATATTATTGAAGTTAATTTAATAGATAGAAGATACTGGAATTACCTAGTCAAAGTATCACGGTGGAATGTCTTCTTAATGATCATCTGACAAGTTAAAATTAGAGTAACTTAAGGTAGAAGATCAAACAATACTCTGTCAATGTAAAAAACTATGGATAAAATGACAAACCTTCTTCCTTTGAATTGAAGATCAATTTTCCATCGATTTCAACTCTAGGGATGTGAGCTATCTTCGAGCAATACTTCGCCTTACCTCTCCTCCAATGCTTTTTTAGCAATGGACATTCATCAATCTCTAATACCAGAAGCGAGGGTGGTGGGCTTGGCAAGGATTTGAGCCTTGGGCAATCGGAAATCTCCAAGGTTTGAAGAGAAGTAAGATTTCTCAGGCATGCAACTGATTTGAGCTCTGGGCATCTAGTAATATACAAACATCACGGGAGGAGTAACTTCCAAAACCTGGAATTGATTTGATCTTTGGGCTATCGGAAATCTTCAAGGTTTGAAGAGAAGTAAGATTTCCCAGGCATGCAACTGATTTGAGCGCTGGGCATTCAACAATATTCAGTTTTTGAAGGGAGGAGTGGCTTCCAATCCCTGGAATTGATTTGATATTCCGGCAATTCCTAATGCTGAAGCTTTCAAGTGATACGAGGCTTCCTAGGTCTGAAACTGAGTTGAGATTTGAATCCCGAATTTCCAAACTCTTAAGAGAGGTGAGTGTGCCCAAGTCTGAAATAGATCTGAACGGTGCCAGGCTACAGATGTACAATTTTTCAAGAGAAAGGGGCATTCGCTGGTCCTCCGATAGAATCAGCTCTGGATCTTCAAATCCATGGATCCGGAGACTTCTAAGGGAGGTAAGTTTGTGCAATCCCCATCCAATTACTTTCTTACTCATTTCGACGTCTTTCACGATATCGAGATTGCTTAGGCTGGTTGGAATACCTTCTGTCAACAATGACACCGAACAATCTTGTATCCGTAAGTCTTGAAGACCAGTAAGATTCTGTAGTCTGGACAATTTAATATTTTGAAGACCAATTAACCCAATCGCTTTAAGACACGGACTATTGTGAAATGCCACTTCCATTATGGGATTTGGACACAAACGAACATGAAGTTCTTGAATGTGTGAGGCAACAGTCCTTGTGGTGATAGCCACGCGAGAGATTCGCAATCATCAATCTCCAAGTACTCAAGAAGAGTAGAACTCATACCTTCCAAATGCTGTAATTTCTTACATTTTGATAACGTAAGTGTTTTCAGTGACGAAGGCAGAGTGTTTCTCTGAATGAATAATAAAGATTCGCAACAATCAATCTCCAAGTGCTCAAGAAGAGTAGAACTCATACCTTCCAAATGCTGTAATTCCTTACAATTTGATACCGTAAGCCTTTTTAGCGACGAAGGCAGAGTGTTTCTGTCGATGAATAACAAAGAATCACAGTAGTCAATTGTCAAGCTTTCTATGTTGTTTTGCTTCAATCTTTCCGGTAAAGATTTTAGAGCCTCACATTTTCCAATCTCAAGATCACTTAAATTAGGAAGAAAGATGTGCTCTAGAAATGAGATACTACAATTTACAATACACAAGCTTTTAAGACAGGTGAGGCTATGCCTCCCTTTTAGCGGCTTCTCAACACAACTGAGATTTTGACTCAACCAATCTTCAAACTCTGCATTTGCAATATTTGGAAGAGATTCAGACTTAAGGGACATGAACTCATCAGTAGGCACCACTTCCTTACACTCACCAATTCTTAACGTGGTGAGCTTTGGAAAACTCGAGAATGAAACCGTCCACTTTGCACACTTCTCAATGACCAGTTCTTCCAGTGAAGGAAGATGATCAAGCCATTCTACAGAAAGTTCGGGACAATCAATAATGGAGAGCTCACGAAGTTTTGGGAACTTTTCAGCATTATCATTTTCCCCTTTGGTGTACCGATATTGACATTTTTACAAATTCTCAAAACAAAGAATCTCCAATGAATTGAAAGGAATTTGCATGTCTACTCCTTCCAGTTTTGGCATCCCTTTGATTATTAACTTTTTAAGTGAGCTCAATAGGCTTTGTGAAGGCAAGTTTATGCAATTTTCACATTTTCTAATCTAAGGACCGTCAATTTAGAGAGAGATGGCAATGTGCTTAACCAAGATGGAAAATCTGAACCACCATAGCATCTAATTGTTAGTTTTTCTAGAGTGCTATGAGGTTTCAACAGCTCAAGAACATCATTTTCTTCTCTCTCTACTCGTGACCTATCAAATTGACATCCCCACTCTAATAACAACTTTTAAAATCTTTTTTACTGTTTAATATAAGCCCACCCATTTGCCTTGGATTATTCACATTCTCTAAACTTGAAATGTGAAGCATTACTTCGAGAAAATTTAAGCTCCTTAAATCTTTCACATTACAATTTGTTTCTTCGTCCACCATAAAATTAGATAACATGCAAAAATTTTTCAACTCTTTCACACCAAATAACATCTCTTTCAATGAATTTGTACCACTTATATCAAGATGACATAAATTAGTCAAGTGTCTCATTTTAGAAGATAACTTAATGAGACAATAACATTCTTTTAGTAGCAAAATTTGCAAGTTAAATAATTGACTTGTTGATTCAGGTAAACTTTTTATTCTCGTATAAGAGAAGTTTAAATACCTAAGATCCATCAAATCTCCAATTGAATTAAGTAAATGAGTGACGTGGTGCCTTTCTAAACTTTGAAGTCTCAACTTCTTTAACTGTGGTAACACATCAAAAAGAACCTTTGCACAAAGAAAATATTGCATAGAAGGACTCTCGGTTATTGGAAAGAACATTCTCAATCTTCTAAAATTTTTCAGGTCCTTCAAAAAATCATTTCCACCAAATTGATTAGCTATATAAGAAAAGTGTCGAGTCCTTTCATATGTTTTTGGTGATATAGTAGTATTAGCTCCCTCTTCAAGCCTAAAGCAAATTTCTCCAGAAATCAATTGAGCTAGATCATGTACAAGGTCATGAATTACGTATTTAGAATTATCACCACTTGACTTTTGAAAAAGTGACCTTGAATATAAATCACGAAAATACTGACCTGCCAAATCTAGCCGTTGATCTGATTGTTGAATAACTCTTTCTGCCATCCACAAAAATCCAAGTTCCTTTTCCTTGAATTCATAATCTTTAGGAAAAATTGCACAATACAAGAAACATTTTTTCAAATGTGGAGGAAGATGGTAGTAACTTAACTTTAACACCGGAAGAATTCCACCTACATCTGATGAGTTCCATATTTTGCTGTTTAGTACATTTTTCCACTCCTTAATCTCCATGGAGCATAGAAGGCTACCAAGTGTCTTTGCAGCCAAAGGCAGGCCTTTACACTTTCGAACAATTTCATCACGAATTGATTCGGTTTCCTCAGAAGGAGGAGAACTTTTACGCTCAAATGCATAGTTCATAAACAATTGCCAACAATCGTGATCAGATAAGGGCTCTAATTCATGTAGTTTAGAGGATCCCATTACCTGTGCTACTTTTTGACTGGTGTAGTCACGATGATTCTACTTCCTGGAGCACATTCAATGGATGGAGATTTCAAGGTTTCCCATGAGCTAGAGTTCTCATTCCAGACATCATCCAAGACTAGGAAAACTTTTCTTCTACAAATTTTGTCTTCCAATTTTTTTTGCACTTCATCTAAAGTATTTGGACTGCTAGATGAGTTGTTTTCCGTTTCAAGAGTCGACTTTGGGCTTCTGTTCTGAGAGGGGAAATCTTTTCTTCCACGCTTTTCCTCTTTCAATTTTTTTGGCACTTCATCTAAAGTACTTGGATTGCTAGATGAGTTGTTTTCCGTTTGGAGAGTCGACTTTGGGATTCTGTTCTGAGAGGGGAAATCTTTTCTTTCACGCTTTTCCTCTTTCAATTTTTTTGGCACTTCATCTGAAGTATTTAGATTGCTAGATGAGCAGTTTATCGACTCGAGAAGTGACTTTGAGATTCTGAAAACATCAAAATCCTCAGAGACAGAAACCCACATTTTTTTGTCGAACTTCAAGTCCTCCAATATCTTGTGATTGTACACCTCACGAGCAAGCGTTGTTTTGCCAAGTCCTCCCATGCCGACGATTGCTATCACAGAAAAGTTGGCATCACTTGGTTCATGACTTGACACTTTGTCAAGTACTTGTTTTGTGGCTTCTTCAATACCTTGAACAGCTATTCCTGTAGGCAGACTTGAACTTGGTGGTCTTGCCTCTGGTCCTTGCTGTGCAGCTGATGCAGCAGCACTTGATGCCCCTCCAGAACTCTCGTGTAATAATCCAAGTTCAGCTCTTTCTCTGTAGAACTCTTTGAACCGGCTAGATATATCTTCTATTCCGGATCGCATGCTGTAATCGAACTTGATAGCACGCGGAGTACAATTCTTGAAGTAGGAAGGGGCAGAGCTATGCCTTGAAGCCTCATAAGCAAACTCTTCCAGAATGTCCTCCACATCATAAGCCAGGTGTTGAAGATCTTCCAGCCACAATTTCACAGCCCGGCTGATATGCTGCTTTTCTTCGGCAGAGGTGAGCACAGCATTAATCTTCTCCAGCTTCCTTTCCCACTTTACCAGCTTTGAACGAACCCCTTCATCAAATACAAAGTTGTAAAAGTCAGAGGAGGCAAGCTTTTCAAACAACACAGGAAGGGGCTGCAGAGAGCAACAGTTCGGCGGCCATTGTTATGGCTAGAAGAAAGCGATGGATGATTATGAAAGCAAAGCAAGCAAGAAAGCAGAAAATTTTGTGTGTAAAGAAGACTGAAAGTTAGAGTTCATAGACAAGGGGCTCAACCAAAAATGCCTTGGATTCAAGAAGAAATCTCGGAAAGAAGAAAGCAATTCGTATAATTGTAACAAGAGAATTAAGAATGCTGGAAAATTGAACTAAAGATACATACAAGAAATGGTAGGCCTAGATTACTAAAATTATTTTGGAATGATAAGGTGGGAACCACTCATTAATAACGGGCTTTCAGTTAAACAAATTTAAATAAAACAGAGAAACTGTTTCTTTTTTTTTTTTTTTTTGAGTTATAAATATAATTTTATTAATTTTAAGAGAGTAAAAAGACAAAATGAATAAATGATTTTTATCTCTATAACATTAATATCACTCGTTCATTTTTTTCTTTTTGTTACATTAAATTACACTTATTATGAATCAACTTGATCCGTTTAACAATATACATAAATTAATTATTAAAAATTGCTAATCAAAACTAAAAAATAGTAAATAAATAAGTATTAAAATAAACTGTTTATATATAAATAACCCGTGAAATTTAAGTCAAAATTTAAATGACTTATTGAATCCACAAAATTCACATAAACTTGATGCAAAATCGCAAGAACCTACATGAACCAAGTTTTCCAATAACTAAAATAAACCAAAAAAAAAAAATAAAAAAATCAAAACGTTACTTATGTACCATAGTTTACAGTCTAACCGAACGTTTGGAGCTAGGTTTAATGGAGATGTACTTGAATTCATTGACTCAATTATTTGTCATCAGATCATATTTGTCTAATTCTATAATTTATTAATTTAATTTGTATGCATACAAATCAAAATTGATGGTGAAGTTAGATTGATTGATTGCATGGATAGTTTTGTGAGAATATGTGTAGTTTGATTCAACATTTGGAAAAATTTTCACCTTAGACCTCAAATATCGTTGAGAGTTAAGGACTACAGTAAATCCAAGTTAAATGCTTTTAACATTAGTAAAAGGTCGTTGCCATAAACCTAATCATATAGCTAAAAAAAGGCAACCTAGCCACCTGGTTTAATAAATAGTTAAATTTGACCTCTTCAACGATGAAGACAGCCAATCTGACCATTCCATTTTTTGGAGGAGACGACAACCAATAATGGTAAAAAATTATCGGTCTTGCTCAAGCCAATCATTTTCAATCATCGTTGATAGCAGATGTGGTTAGATTTGACTGTCTCTGTCAAAAATCTAATTGTCTCTACCATTGAGGTGGCTAAATTCAACCGCTAATTCCTATCAAGTGACTTTTTTAGATCACTTGGTTAAGTTTTCGGTAGTTACTATCGTTGACGACATTATTTTCAACGGTGGTAGTTTTTTTTAAATTTTTTAAATTTTGTTTTTAAATATTTTTATTAATTTTGTAAATTTATTTTATTATTATATTAATATTAATATTATATTATATTATATTTTAATAATAATTTTTTATTTAATTGGATAAGGGTATTTTGGTAATTTCATCAAAAATATTGATAGAAGAAGAAAAATGATTCATGGGTCAGTAGTGACAGTTACATAAATTTTTGCAAGGGGTCCAATTAAAATATATAAACTTTTAATTAGACTTAAATATTTTGATAACGAATAAAACTCATGTTCATAAAATAAATTTCAATTAAAAAATAAAGAGAATAATGGTGTTTATAATAGTGAACAAACTCAAAATTTTTTTTCTAAGGTAGACTTATAAGATATAGATGTACTTTCTACCATCTTGTTTAATTAATTAAAATTCATATTCATAAAATAAAATTCAGTTGAAATTTGGAGACAATAATGATATTTATAAGAAATAGTTAATTTTAACAAAAACAATACTAATATTCAATTGTTTATTAATCTGCCTTCAACATTGTATAATATAAATAAACAAATAAATATTAAATATTATTATGTTTTTATTTAAGAGATTAGATAAAATTAGTTTTATTGATACAATATAAATTGAAATATTAAATATTGAATAAATATTTTAATTAAAAAAAATTAATTTATGTAAAAATTGACCTAAACTTCAATGTTGAAATATAGTGAATGAAGTGTGAGTCATTCTCTACTCTACAAGTCCAAAAACTTCTATTAAAATTGAAAATTTGTGTTTATACTATAAAAAATTATAATTAATATTCGATTCGTATTCATATTCTTATTCGGTTTGTATAATTCGTATTTATATTTATTAAAAATTATAATTAATAAAATATAATTAAAAAATTTTAATTTAAGTTCGAATTCTTGTTCATATTAGGTTCGTACAGCTTGAGTTCAGACTCGTATTCACTGATTTTTAAAATTATAGTTCAGGTTTGTGTTCTTGTTCAGATTCTTAGAGTTTGTTTCAAACTTTTCAAACCAAACTTAAAAATGAAGTCAAACATATTTGGTTCGAATATAACCTTAGATTCTTTGTGTTATGTCATTGTATTCTATCCCTATGATAAAATAAATGTTTTGTTTGTTTTAAATGTTATATCTTTATATTTTGTATTAACATTCTATTTATTTTATATATAAATATATTAATGTTTGGCATGTACATTCTGCATTTATATTTTGTATATTTGTATTTTGTGTATTGTACTTTTATTTTCTGCATTCATATTTTATTTATTCTGTGTACTAATGTTTTCATATTCTGTAATTTTTACATATTCTGTATTGATATTTTATCTATTTCGAATACTGTATTTTTAGGTTCTGTATTTTTTATATATATTTTGTACTTATATTTTATTTATATATCTTTATTTCTATGTTTTGTATTCTTCCTATGTATTCTATATTTTCAAAATTTTGTATATACATGCATTATAATATACTGTATGTAATTATATGTGTATACATGTATACATTACAGATGACGTACTGTCTATACAGGTATGTATAAAAAATATGCCGTAAATGTAGTATATGTATATATTCTATATAAAATTCTCCATGCATGTTCAGCTGATGAGGCTGGCTGTCTTGGTGTCTAAAGGGGCAGGTTAAGTTCCCTTGGCATCCCAGTTCCAGCCACGCGCGGGCAAACCTGCGTCCTCAAGTTTTGTTTTCTTTATTTTTATGTTTTTTGTCTTTCACTGTACATATATATTATTATATTTTATGCATATATTATATTAATTCATATATATTTTATTATGTATGAGTTATATATATTGTATACTTATTAAATTATGCATATTATACATGTATTTTGTTATATATATATATATATATAGTTATATATATATGAATTACATACAGTTAGTGTTTACATTATTGTGTATATTTTATGCATATATTATGCATTGATAAGTGTATGAATTTCACTCTATATGTGCAATACAGATTTTGCATCTTGTATTTGTTTGAAGTAATTGTGTTGCATGCAGTATATACTATATCACGCGGCCATCCCCAAAGCAGATAAAATTGATTGCTTTGGCGCTAGGGGCACAGGTTGTGTCTTCGCATCACCAAGGTTCAAGTGTCGTGAAGGA
>JAJEJH010001986.1:0-13838 GCA_026122585.1 Anacardium occidentale
AATGAAAACAAATCCCTCCTAAGAGACAACTAGTGACTAGGCAACACCAAATCCATTATTTGTGAAGTAAAAATCATCTTCGAAACATGGTTGTAGTAACAAATCTATCAAGAGACCCTTCTATATTTGTGTGACAGAATACTTTTATAACAATATTTCAATAAGACGTTAACTACTCCTATAAATAAGATATTATTGATATAGATATAGTTTTTTTTATTTAAATTTAAATCATGGATTAAAACCTTAAATTATAACAAAAGACATAAAAGAAATGACAGAAAAAAAAAAGATATTGAAAAGACAATGTCTCTATCTTTGCATCATTATTGTGCTGCACTCATATTAGTAATAACACAATGAATCTTTTAATTCTCAGCCTTTCCTAAGAATCTTTTGCAATATCACATTATTTTCATTTAATTTATTAAAACAAAATAAAAAACTGCATGAATAACTTTAGGGTTCTAATGGCATTTCTAAGTTAACATTGACCAAAATTCCATCAGTTTAATCTTGTTATTCCATCTTCTTATATATTAGGTGGAGATAATCCATTAACCATGAAAATCCATCCTTTTTCATCTATTGATTTTAAGAATGCTCTCGTTTTTGCTTTCTAATATGGATAATTACTCCCATCTAAAATGGGCAGTCTATTGGTAGATCCACCTTTAAGGAAGATATCCATTGTGAGAAATAACAAGAAGAATTAAAAAATAATAAATGTGAAATCAACCAACAATTAGATCTTGAATATTGAACATTCAAAACTTAATCTAATATCAGCTGAAAATTATACATGTTGGTTGTGGTCACAAAACGGTGAAAAAATTTGCAATTTTATGTTTGTTGTGAATGTGATTGTGTACTTAATAACTCAAGCAACAGAAAATATATATGAACATCGAAAATAAAGAGGACAGATGATTCTTTTATTACTTGACTATAAATATAACTTACATTTATGGGGAATAAGTCCAAAAATCTCAAATCTACTATAACAAAATTAACCAATATAAGCTGAAAAATTAAAAAAAAAAAATTGATTAACAAAAAGTTACACATATTTGAAGTATAACACAAGTATCCCACTTGTTTGTTACTTAAGCATCCAACTTACATGATAATGTTCAAGCTTCCCTTGAACAATCAACCTAACTCTATTCAATTTCAAGAAAGGTTGAAAATCAACTTCAAATCTATGGTTGAGCAATTTCTATTAAAAGATACCAGGCAAAATCACTAAGAAAAACTTAACCAGAAAAGCCCAAAAAAGACTAAGCTCTTAAGCAATGAAAAAATATCCAGGTTATCCTAAAATGTAGACAGACAATTTATATAGTAAATTTTATAGTATGGATTTATGTCATTTGTTCATATATATATATATATATAGCTATCCACTTATATTAGTAAAATAGAAAGTTATAAATACTTGATTTTGACTCAACCAAGTATTTCCTAATGATGATAACTAACAGAGTTCCACTCAAGATTTTTTTAATGACAAATCGAGGTTCAAGACCCACAAACGGAGAATAGATTTTAAGAGTATGATTAAACCCAAGCTCTAGAGATAAGTCATTTTCTGTAGGATCGTGTGTGAAAAGATAACACCCTTCAAAAGTGCTTGATTAGGAATCATAAATGCCAAATTTTCTCTAATCATTGTGGTAATGAAATCCTTCGCCCATTTCACCGTAACCATAGAATTTTTTGTTGTGGCCATAGCTTTGTACCTAAAATTGCATCCTTCTATTGTTCTCTACTATCGCAACCATGTATTATACCTTGGATTGCTCATCGTAACTCTCACCAACTTATGTATTACATCTCATTTTTACTCGTTTCTACATCTTATTCCACTCAAATCACTAGCTAGTCATTCATAAGTGTCCTTTGGTTTGCTTTCCATTAAATTCACATAAAATTCATTATTTCTTACAAAACCAAACACAAAACCCTATGATCCTGAAATATGTATAAAATAAGAGTAAAATGGTCATTTCATCCAAAAAAAATTTATAATCTAATGATGAAGATTTAAGTGTGTGAAACACTTATCATCAGTCTTGCTTTGTAGACATTCATGAATGCCATTAGTTTACAAATTGGTAGGAAACGAACCATTTTGCATGTAAAGAACCAATGTAGCCTTCACACTTTTTGGCTACTTTAGTTTTTGATTTCTATAAATAGTTAAAAACTAGTATTCTATCAGTTTTTCCAGAATTTGATTGAGGTTTTTAATTATTTTGGTGTATGGTTGCCCCTCCAGCAAACCCGAGAAACCTAACACATTGTGCCTCAATTATTGAGGAAAGTTAGTCTTAAGTGTAGGTTCGTGTTTCTCTTAAGGAAGACTTTATAATTGACTTCAACAACTTGATCACTTTTGGCTTTCTTTAACCTTCTTGCATGAGGAATCATGGAAAAAGTATTTCATTAGAGATTTAAGGGGAGAGAGTGATTTTACTAGAAAAATTAATAGCTTGTTAGAGGCCTTCCTTTGAATGTCACATTATTGATGGTGAAAATTCCACCAATGAGATGTACATAGAATTAAGGTACAATTTTATGCAGGCAATTATGAACAAGATGGTTTTTAAAAATGGATTGGTCACTGTATTGTTACTAATATTCTTTAGTGAAAATGTTGTAGAGTGATAGTATAAAAATACAATTTGTCATTCTTTTGCCTCTGTATAATCCTACAGTTGTAGCACAAGTGGAAGAGATTACTATGTGAAAGGAATTGAGTCCCTAACAATGTTATTAAGGCAATGTAAGTTGTATCTCCATTTTGTGATGAACACTAGGAAAAATTTTGGGCCCTCTTCTCAAGAGCACCCCATTATTGTCTCTATTGGGAAAAGTGATAAATAGTTGTTTAGGAAGCCTTTGACCTTGTAACAAGTGGCTATTGCGTGGATATTAGGTTCCCTAATAATGCTATTAGGGCAACATTATTTATTCACTAGATTGGAAAGTTAATGACATTAGCTAGGCCTCCAATGGCGTGATTAAGTCATGCCTCCATGTTAGGAGCTATTGATTGTGTTTCAACTACCAAGGCAAGTTGATTTTTAGTAGCATATTCATGTTGTTCCTTAGGGAGTGCATTCTAATTCAATAGCTTAATCCTTCTTCCATGGGGAGTCATGGGAAAAGTGTTTCAAGGATTGAAGGGAAAATAGTGTTTGTACTAAAAAAAAAAAAAAAAAAAAAAGAATGAAGTGTATTTGGAGGCCTTCCTTTTGACACCAAATCAATGATGTAAAATTTTCTATCAACGAGAAGTACACAAAATTACAGTGCAATTCTATGCAATTGATGGAGAACAAGATGAATTTTTAAAGTTTACCTTCATTGTTATATTATTAATATCTCTAGTGAAAATTTTTTGGAGTGATAGTATAGAAATACTACTTGTCATTCCTTTGTCTTTGTATAATCTTGTATTCATAGGATAAGAGCAAGCGATTATTATATAATTATATAATTTGATATATAAGAAAGTTCAACGGTCATGTTATCTCGTAAAAAAAAATAGATAATTTTACAATCTAATAAAACTACAAGATGAGGATGAAATGTGATCTCGTAATGAAAGAAGACACTAAAAGGTATTTTTAATATTTTGTCCAAATATTACAAATTGGGGATTTAATTTTATTTTATAAAAACTTACTAGAGACAAACGGATTTTTTTTTTCTATCTTGTTCAAAATACTATCATATTTAACCTTATAAATTTTGAAAATAACTATAAACCTATTACCTTTTTCATTTAATATTTATATCTGTAATTTATTGTTCTTTAAATGTGTAATTATTTTTTTTTAACTATTGAAAGATATACTGAAATTTTAAAATTTTTGAAAAACACGTCTAAACTTTTTTTAATTTAAAAAAAAAAACTCTCAAGCATTTTATTAACACTCATTTTATTTTTAAAAATTATAGTTTACCCCCAATATATAATTATGCGTTATTGACACCTCTATCTATATTTATACTAGTAATTTTTTAATTAAAATTAATATAAATTAAGGTACAAAAATTATATAATAAAACTTTGCGAGCAAAGATTAACATGATGGTTTTTTTGTCTTTTTAATAATTTTATAAAAAACAATTAACTAGTTTTGTTAAAAAAATTTAACTAGCAGAAAAAACTTGGTTTTTTCAAACTTAAAATATGAGAATTTATCATTTTATTGGGAAAGAGCCACTTAGCCTTAAATTTTTTTCACTAAACCTTTGAATTTTAAGCTTACTTACTGGATCTCTTAAATAAATTTTCATTGCCCTAGGCCTCCTGATTTTTGTTAAATATTTTTTTATTAGATAGATTTTAATTATTCTTAAACTCAAGCACTCACTATAGCAGAATGGGTTTTTAGTGACGTTTTTTTGGTGTTTTAGCGGCGTTTATAAACACCGCAAATAACCTTACCGGCGTTTGAACAAACGTCGGTATACGTTGCGTCGGTAAAGGTTTTATCGACGTTTTACTAAAACGCCGCCAAAACCCAAAAATAAACGCCACTAAAACCCGCTGTTAACAGCAGCGTTTACTGTTGGGTTTTACCAACATTTTTTAAACGCCAGTAAAATCCATCACACCTGCTAATTTATTTCCCACTGTTTTTTCGTGCGCGAATTTCTATCGAGATTGGTAAGCTATAGCGGCGTTTTTAGGGGTTTTAGCAGCGTTTATTAATATTTTTTGCACCTTATCTCTCCAACGTTTAAAAAAAATTTGCAGCAGTTTGCAATGGCTTTAGCGGCATTTTTTAAAGTTATAGCGGTGTTTTTTAAAGTTTATAGTAGCGTTTTTTTAGGTTATAGCGGCGTTTTTTTATGTATCTTTTGGCACAATTTTACCTGTTTCTATGGGTCTTTTTCCCTGCTTGTTGATTAAACTTTCTGTTTATTATAAATATCATGCAAAACTTAATAGAAAAATTGACAACAATATATGCAAGATAATACCGTCTAAAAATACATACAAATAAATTTGTAACATCATTAATAAAATATTTGATGAAAAGTATTATCAGAATTCTTATCGTACATGAATACAATTGTTAATCATAATATTGTTTAGAGACTTTATTTGAGAATTGTTATGAAGCTTGTTGGGCAAATTGGAGTCAAAACTCTTGACATTATGCCCTACAAAAAAAGTTAAAGATTTTAGAAGAACGAAATACAAAAATAGCAGACAATGTCCATTAATGGTCACTCAACATAGAATAAAGCACAAAACTATATGAATTACATGGTTAATAGTCTTGTAGTATACAAATAGATGTGTCAACAATGTATATATTACAAGTATAAAATATCCTCATATCAAAAACAGAATGAAGAATTTTATCCTTATATATGCATTATTTAGATCCAACATAGTAACAACATATGGTCCCAACCACAAGAAATAAGATTTAGGTTTACGCTTCAAACAAATGCAAACACAAGAATAAATTATTGATAAAGGAGCACAATTAGTAACAGATAATTATGAGTGATGCAAAATGATAATGGCACACAAAACGCATCTAAAATTTTGCTTCTAACAAAGTGCGTCAGTAAACTTCTCCAGTCAGAGTTCACAAGAATACACGAAAAATAATTATTTCTCATAAAACCACATGGATTCCAAACAACAAATAAAACAAACATCAAGTAATTTCAACACTTAATATCCACATACAAACCAGCCCTCCAATCAGTTGGATTTCATCAATACGTATTTCTTGAATATAGAAACAATTCACCAGAAGGCAAATACAAACTTACTAATTCTCATCTGAAGAGTGCTGGTTACTTGATGGATGAGGTACCTATGACACAGAAATGAACAATCCATGGATAGTAATTTTCATATAATTACTTGATTTGAAGAAATTTGTTATATGAACACATCCTGTAAACATTACCTCTCCACTAGGTGGCTCGTCATTTTGCTCTGGTGGCAAGCCCAATGATGCACAAATCTTGGACAACTGAGATTCAACTAAGTTCATCCTATTATCAAGTGTTTCTTACAGTATTCTCACTTGATCTTCCAATACTCTTATTTTGTCGTTCACCTCATTATTCACACTTGAAGGGTCGCCTAAATGGTGAGATGATGATACTGATATCGATGCCCTGTACATGCTAGGCGTTGGACCTAATCCTAATCTACGCACCCGACCATGTCTTTCTGGTCCCATCACTTGAGCATATGCATTATCCTCCATCTCTGAAAGACTTGCATTTGACTCTTGGATAGAACTTTGTAACTCATTTATCTTCTCTTGGATGAGTTCTTAAACCCATTATAAAAAGCAATGTCTTATTAGCCGAAATTTGTCACAACCACAAATAAAGTAATAGAAACAAAACTTACGATTGCGTGTGTAGAGTCCTGATCAATTGGTCTCCTATCTTTATGAGTCTGATGGGTGGTTATGAATACTTTGACTCATGACAGATGTTCACCACTTGATGTATATTTCTCGGATGTAGAAAGATACAATTACAATAAGATCTAATCATATGGTTAACAATGAGAGTAAAACAACTGACCATTTTATTCATTAATCGTGCTATACTCTTTGTTCCTCCAGTATGTGGCATTGTTTGAACAGAATAAGTCCTTCTATTTATTCCACTACGTCTCTAAAACAAAGAAAACGTTTAAAAAAAAAGATAAAATTCATCATTACGTAACTAGCCAAGAAAAAGCAAAAAATATATTACCCGCCCCTACTCAGAATGCCACTGTCTTACGAGAGTCATCCACTGATCTCTTGAAATTTGATCTGATTTATTATTGACAAGTTCATCAATATTAGGGTGTCATTCGTAATACTCTACTTTCAGGTCATACTTATAGTCTTTCCATTTCTTACTTAGAGACTGTAACACCCATTTGTCTCATTCTAGAGGGTATGTAAACCTTACCTAAAAAATAACATACAGTACTAAATTGTGTTATTGAGCCCGTAATAAATAATGTGATAGTATATGTAGACAATAATGCAATCTTACCTTAACAAATCCAAGAATCCTTTCTTTCTCTGATACCGAAATTTACCTTTAATCTTATATACTTAAAGGGAACAATTAACAATTTCTTGCTAAAGTCCCCAGAAAACTAGCTAACACACGAGCTTTGGGTCCTATTCCTTGGTTCATATCGTTAAACTGTATCGTGACCTTCTCACCCAAATGTATATTCCAAAGTTTCAACATCAAAGTTGGTCCCCTTCATCTTGTTTTTGAGTCCTGACCTGTAACACATATGATGAAAAATAACATATCAGTCAATGGTGCTTTGTAATAAAATGTCATAACTTTTAATACCATGTTGTTTTTTACCAACTGTGGTTAGGGTGTTGTCTTGATGTTAACTTGGTGGTTCAACACTTTGTAAGGATTGCCCCTTGAAGACCGTTCGTATATCTTTTTTCCTCGATATTTTTTAGCTGTAATCTGTAAAGAAAGTTCTCGTTATTTATAGATTCATATGTAAATAATTAAAAAACAAAAGAAACATATATAAAAGGTTGCCTCATGTAGATAAAGGAATCAATAACACATGTCTTATATTCAATTACAAGTCACATCAAAGATAAAATTTGAGTTTAACCTTAACTAATATTGTGGTCATCATCACCTTATAACTGTTGCTCGATAAGCACATCAATGAAAGTGTTGTCTATATCACTTCTAACCAACACAAAATCATCATTCTCTGTCTCTATCTACTTTACTGAATGGAGAATATTCAAACTATCGTTAGGGATATTCACATCAATGTTATCCCTATCAGATGCAATATCTCATAAATCAAAGGTATCTTTAGGCCTTATGGGTAAAAGAACAACCCATTGTTCATCTCTTCGATCTTGGACAAAGATAACTTGTTGAGCCTGAAATGAAAACACAAAAGGTTAATCCAGTATATGATCATTAGTGTGAATTAGGTGAGCAAAACTTATTAGTGTAAATCCTTGTGCGTCCTGTGTTATCCCTCTACCGTGAGTAACATCAACCCAGTCACATCTGAATAATACAATTTTAAATTCATCGTAATAGTTGAGTTTAACAATATCAGTCAATGCATCATAGTAAGTCACATCGCCTAACACCAGCCTTGAGTCACTACTACTACCATAACTCCACAAATTTATGTACTTATGTCTTTCTCATATTCCTTCGTTTGAAATCTATACCCATTATACAGATCAAAATATTTGAACCTCTTTGCTATATACTTTGGACCACGCGTAAGGGCTTTGATTTCAGTAATGAGATGCTCATCATCATCAATATCCAGATCTTTTGCCTAAAAGCAACATAAATAGTTATTTATTAATGTCCACAAATATATAAATATAAAGAGAATTATATATCATGAAAAAAAAAAAACTTCATTTACCTTTACGTTGAACCATTCATGAAAGAATTCGTTGTGTAAGCGGTCAATGTAAGACCCGCCGCCACGAGTACCCCTGCTGTGCTGAATAATAACAATATTTGGGGAGCTTTTATTAATCATCTGAAAATATGGGTACCCGCGACGGGAATCCTACGAAAACAAAATAACTGAAACTGTACAACGCTTTACATTTCTGTACACGCGGAAGCTCATCTGAATATACATCATATATATAGATATATCTGAGATATACAACTATTCTGTACAAGGGCCCACTGGCCTACATCATATACATATACTGTACACCTGGATACGAAACATGTACAACAATGACCACACAAGTCCAAAACTGATATACACTGATCGAGGTGTGTGTGTGCATGCCTTCTCCGTCAGCCTCGATCCAACCGCTCCTCGAACCCAGCACGAACACCTGCAAAACTGGAAGAAGGAGGGGGGATGAGTGATAAAGATCACCCAGTAAGCGCTCCTTACTTCCCTCAATACCCAAGCAAGCACAACAATCACATAAACAACACATACCTTGGCCTCGGCCCTAATCATACATCTATGCGCTTGCTGAAATCTGGAAACTGTTATCTGTATCTCATTCATTCATTATTATCATATGGATGCATGTCATGATGTGTATGTCATGTCATGCTAACTGAAAACTGGATGCATGCATCTGAATACCTCTCTCTGTACCCTCGGGTACCTGCTGTGCTGATCAGACTGGGTAATACAGGGATTCGGCATCCTGGCCATGTGGGTTAACCATTCTAGCTACCGGCTAGAAAGCTGAATCTGATATCTGCACTGCTACGATCTGACTGGTGTCAGAGAGCTGAAACTGAAATGCTGCTGAATCATCTGACTGGTGTCAGGAACTGAATCTGAAAACACTGCTCAGCGTTCTGACTGGTGTCAGAAGGCTGATTCCCACAGATGCCCCCTCGTATTCACCCTATACTCTCACCCGTACATCGGGTTCTGAATACTGCTGAATTCGGATCCCCTGATCCTCTCTGAAGCTACATGTAATGCCATGACATGCATATGCAGCTTATTAACTCATTACATGCTTATTTGATGCTTATCTGAAGCCATTAAATATTTATTCTGAATTCGCATGCTCAATTTCCCATTCAAATAACATTTTTCTGAAATTCTGCTGATGCACGGGCGTGCATGAAATGTGCACGGGCGTGCACCCTGACGCACGGGACCGTGCACTGGTCGTGCGCCTGGTCGTGTAACTCTCAGAAATTTACTATTCATTGTCCCTGAAATTACCTATGCACGGGCGTGCGTATGCGGACACACGGGCGTGCATGTACATTTCCTGGCCGTGCATGGGTCGTGCATATGGGCGTGCATCTGGAGAAACACAGGCTCACGGCCGTGTCATGCGGGCGCACGGTCGTGCGTCTGGTTCTTCAACAAAGCACCGCTCGGAAAATGCACAAAACGGCCAACCAAAACACATCCAATTGTAATCACACCCCAAATATACATTCCCAACACTTCAAACATCACCATTCAAGCTTCACATGCAACATGCATCATCAAACATGGAACCTACCATGGGATCATCTCTTTTCTCTTTCTAAGGCCATACATACAAACATGCATGCTTCAAGGGTGGAAATTTGTCATCCAAATCAACATGCAAGGCCATATAATTATCTCAAACAATCATCCACATGCAAGGAACACATCCATGGCATCAAGAAGCACAAAACATGCCGGGAAACTCAAGGAAAAGGTAAGAGAACACTTACCTCTCTCCATGCTTTGAAATCAAGCTTGAAATCACTAATCTCTTGGCTCTCTAATCGGATTGGGAGCTAATGGCTGCTGAGTCTCCTCTCTAGGAACGGGAGGCACTGAAATGAAAGAGAGAATATGGCTGAAATGCAAACGGGTGAGTAAAGAAATGAACTTAACTCACGGTTCCACTTAAATACTAGGCCATGCACGGGCGTGCACTAATGATGCACGGTCGTGCACCAGGGAAAATAAGTATAACTTATTTCCCGCTCGCTCGCCTAATCGAATCCTTCCGAAAGGATTCCAACGGAAGCCACATGGCTTCGAAAACTTACCAACTCACCCCTGAACTTAACCAGACTCCCAATCTCTCTCTGAATTCGATTTCTAACCCCAAAACTCTACCCCTAAGGGTTTCGGATCTAGGATGCTACATTTCCTCCCCCCTTATAAAAATTCCGACCCCGGAATTTACCTGAATAACTCTGGGAACCTATCCCTGATCTCAGATTCTACCTCCCAAGTGGCTTCCTCCACTCTCTGACTGCGCCATAAGACCTTCACTAGAGGAATCTGCTTGTTCCGGAGAACCTTGACTTTATAGTCCAGAATCTGTACTGGCAGCTCTTGATAACTCAAATCATCAGCCAACTCAACCTCTGAAAACTGAAGCACATGAGAAGGATCTCCCACATACTTCCTCAACTGCGACACATGGAACACATTATGGATCCTGTCCATGCTAGCTGGCAAAGCCAATCTGTAGGCAACTGTCCCTACTCTCTCAAGTATCTCATAGGGACCAATGAATCTAGGGGCCAACTTCCCCTTTCTGCCAAATCTGAGCACGTGCCTGTACGGTGCAACTCTCAGGAATACTCTGTCGCCTACTGCAAACTCAATCTCTCTGCGTCTCAGGTCTGCATAGCTCTTCTGTCGATCCTGGGCCTGTTTCATCCTTTGCCTGATGATCCGGATCTGCTCAATCATACCCTGAACTATCTCTGGACCAACAACTGTCTCCAGGGAATCTCTCTCTCCAATCTCATCCCAATGAAGAGGAGATCTACACTTCCGACCGTACAATGCCTCAAATGGAGCCATCTGAATAGTCGCCTGATAACTGTTATTATACGCGAACTCCATGAGGGGAATCAACTCTGCCCAATCGGTCTGGAAGTCCATACAACAAGCTCTAAGCATATCCTCCAGAATTTTATTCACCCTCTCGGTCTGCCCATCTGTCTGAGGATGGTAGGCTGAACTAAACTGTAATCTGGTCCCCAAGGCTCTCTGCAATGATCTCCAGAAAGCTGACAAGAATCTGGAGTCTCTGTCTGAAACTATAGTCCTGGGAACACCATGGAGTCTGACCACCTCTCTGATGTACAGTTTCCCCAACTGATCCGTAGACATACCCTGTCTAATAGGCAGAAAATGAGCTGACTTGCTCAGTCTGTCCACAATCACCCATATGCCATCAAGTCCCTTCTGAACTCTGGGAAGACCAGAAATGAAATCCATAGAAATATCTTCCCACTTCCACTCAGGAATACTCAAAGGATGAAGTAAACCTGAGGGTCTCTGATGCTCTGCCTTAACCTGCTGACATACCAGACATTTGGAAACGAAATCTGCTATGTCTGTCTTCATGCCTGACCACCAGAAACTCTTTCTGAGATCCTGATACATCTTTGTACTGCCTGGGTGCGCTGAATACACCGTGCTGTGCGCCTCTGACAAAATCCTCTGTCTCAACTCTAAACTCTGTGGCACACATACTCTGTCCCTGAATCTCAAGATCCCATCTCTGAACTCAAAATCTGGCATTGCTCTATCTGACATCCTCTGAAGCATGCCCTGAGTCCACTCGTCAGATATCTGGCACTCTCTGATCTCATCATACAGAGAAGATCTGATCTGTAATCTGGAGAAACCCGCAGTCACTATCTCAATCTGCTCTCTGGCAATCTCATACTGTAGCTCTGACTGGACTGAAAGACTGGATAAGGCTACTCGCCTACTCAAAGCATCTGCCACTACATTGGCTCTCCCTGGATGATATCTGATGTCAACATCATAATCTTTCACCAGCTCTAACCATCTCCTCTGCCTCATATTGAGCTCTCTCTGGGTGAAGAAATATTTCAGACTCTTGTGGTCTGAATAAATGCTGCACTTAACTCCATATAAGTCATGTCTCCAAATCTTCAAGGCAAACACAACTGCAGCTAACTCCAAATCATGAGTGGGATATCTCATCTCATGATCTTTCAACTGTCTGGAGGCATAAGCAATAACTCTACCACTCTACATCAACACTGCCCCAATCCCCTGATGGGACGCATCTGTATAAATGTCAAATTCAACTCCCTCCTGTGGTAGCGCCAAAACTGGAGCACTAGTCAATCTCTGCTTAAGCTCTTGGAATCGTGCCTCGCACTCATCTGACCAAACAAATGGAACCTCTTTCCTAGTCAAGGCAGTGAGAGGCCTTGCTAGGTTAGAGAATCCCTCAATGAATCGCCTGTAATAACCTGCCAATCCAAGGAAACTTTTGATTTCCTTTACTGTCCTCGGCTTTGGCTAACTCAAAACTGCCTCTACCTTGCTGGGATCCACTGAAATACCATCTGCTGAAACCACGTGACCCAGAAATGCAACTCTATCAAGCCAGAACTCACATTTGGAAAACTTGGCAAACAACTGCCTATCTCTCAATCTCTGAAGCACGTATCTGAGATGCTCCTCATACTCTGCCACACTCCTGGAATACACCAGAATGTCATCAATGAAAACCACCACGAACCGGTCTAAGCAATCGTGAAACACCCGGTTCATCAGATCCATAAAGATCGCTGGGGCATTAGTCAACCCAAATGGCATGACCACGAACTCATAGTGCCCGTATCTGGTCCTGAAAGCTGTCTTGGGAATATCTCTGTCTGCCACTCTGACCTGATAGTACCCAGATCTCAAATCAATTTTCGAAAACACTGCTGCCCCTCTCAACTGATCAAACAAATCATCTATCCTCGGCAGGGGATACTTGTTTTTCACTGTTACTCTGTTCAGCTCCCTATAGTCGATACACATCCTCATCGACCCATCTTTCTTCTTCACAAATAGAATCGGAGCTCCCCAAGGCGAACAACTAGGTCGGATAAACCTCTTATCTGTCAACTCCTGAAGCTGCTTCTTTAACTCCTGAAGCTCAGCTGGAGCCATCCGGTACGGAGCCTTAGAGATTGGAGCCGTACCTGAAAGAAGCTCAACACTAAACTCCAACTCTCTGTCGGGAGGTAATCCTGGTAACTCTTCTGGAAACACATCTGGAAACTCTCTAACAACTGGCACCTCCTCGATACTCGGACCCACTGAATCGCTACACACAACATTGGCCAAGTATCCGATACAACCCTGTCTCAACAACCTGCTCGCCTGAATGCTGGAGATCGTCAGACTGTCAACTCGGCCCTCACCAAACACAAACTGATCAGGGCCTATGTGGAATCTCACTTTCTTCCTTCCACAGTCTATCTCTGCACCATATCTACCCAGAAAATCCATCTCCAATATCATATCAAAATCTGCTAACTCCAGCAGAATCAAATCAATCATC
>JAJEJH010001987.1:0-13838 GCA_026122585.1 Anacardium occidentale
ATGCGCCTCATGTGCATGGTCATGCACCTTTACATATGTCCGTGTACGTCCTGCGCATGGTCATGTGCCTTTTACACATGACCGTGTGCCTCATGTGCATGGTCATGTGCCTTATGCACATGGTCATGTGCCTTCTTTAAGCAAATCTGATTGCAATAAAATATAACACGATTGTGCGGTCTGATTACACACGATCATGTATTAGATAATTTCTGCAAAAAATAAACCTTTTGATCCTTTTGATATATTCGATATATGCATGGATCAGTTAGATATTTTAACATATGTTTTGCATCAATTCAAAATCCACAAGGGTTCAACAATCTCCCCCTTTTTGATTTGATGACAAAACTTATGTTAAAATGCATTTAAGCACAAAATATAAAATTTTATCAAAAATATTCATATTCAAAATCAAAAATATTCAATATCATTTTAACATACCTAACATGTCTCCCCCTTTTTGTTATAAATCAAAAAGGTATGTTAAAAGACACATTTTCAATTTAGCACAAAAAAATTCTTCCCCTTAAAAAAATATTTTTATCAATTTATGCACATATATGAAATTTTCTCCCCTTATGAAAAGACAACTTTTACTCCCCCTTTTTCAAAGATTATGATACCAATAGTTGATAGAAAATGAATACTACTACTGATACCAATTGAAAAAAAATATAAATACTCCCCCTCACAATAACACACATTTTCAATTAAGGAGCATTCAATTTTTTATTTCTCCCCCTTTTTGAATAATCATATGCATTAAATTCATCATTTTCATCTAAAAGAATTTGATCATTAAAGCACATAGGAAGGATATTTGCAGAAAATTGAAAGATTATAAAACTGAAACATTTTCTGCAATTTGTGTCAAGCACGGTCGTGTTGATGCTTTACACGGGCGTGTATGTCTGATTTCGTGACATGCACGGTCGTGTATCATTTAAGCACGGAACCGTAACTGGGCAAATGTATCATGCACAGTCATGCAACTCACATGCACGGTCGTGTATGACTTATAAAACCTATAAAATTTGTAGAAAACTGCAGTTTGACACAAGGAGCTTTTTCAAAACATTTTTCAAATCTTTTAAAAATGATTTTTGTTCAATTTAAATCATTGAAAGTGAACTAAAAACATATTTCAAACATGTCTAAACACAATTTAAACATAATTGACACATTTGAAACATTTTTGCAAATTATAGGGAATTTTGGGGAATTATAAAACATTTAATGCAAAATTTGACCAAAACACATCAAATATATCATTTTTGCATGTTTTGACCATGGGAGACTTTTACTGTACGAATTCATATCATTTGTACTCAGCACAAGCAAATTTTATCCAATTTGACATGAATTCCAACATTGCACATGTTATATCATAAGCATATATACATATCATTTTTGCATCAATTCAGCTCAATTAATCATACAAGGCAAGTAAAAATATGCATATCAATTCAGCACAGTTATAACATGGCAAAATTATTTTCATCATTATCTAAGTATTAAAATTTATCAAGTTAGAAATACTTACTTGGAATAATAAGCTTTCAAAAACCTTGCAAAGCCATTTTCGATCTTCATTGCTTCCATTGGCTCAAGGCTTCTATCAACGGCTTCCATAGAACATGCCCTTTCTCTCAACTAGAAAAATATTTCATAAAAAATTTGAACCGCCCCTCTCTTAACAAAAAAGTTTTGGAAATAGATTTGCCATGAAAATTTTAAAATTGGATCTTGAACTCTAAAAATCGTTAGATTTTCAAAAACAAGAGCCCAAGCTCTGATACCAATTGTTAAACCCCAAAAGCTAAATGGCAAATAACCTAGAGGGGGGTGAATAGGTTATTTAAAAATATTTTGCAATTTTAAATCTTTTCCTATTCTACCAACTCAAACGTATATATATAATTCCAAGCAAACACAACCAATTAAATAAATCACAACAATTAAGCACAAATAAATATTCGACTAAGCAAGTATAAATAAAGAGAGTAAAAGGAAAGAAGTGCTCAGCCGATTTATAGTGGTTCGGAGCTTCTCCACGCCTCCTACGTCCACTACTCCAAGCAATCCCGCTCGAAGATTTTTCTTCCACTAACTTTAACCCAAAGTTACAATAGTTTTTTTTTAACAAGGGAATTTCGCCCTTAACACTAGTTTTGATACAAGGGATTGCGCCCTTAACTTAGTTTTAACAGGGATTACGCCCCACACTAGTTTCACGGGATTGCGCCCAAGGGTTTGTGGAAATTTTACAATAATTTGCCTCACAAGGCTGATACAACAATTAAGCTCACAAGGTTTCTTTCTAAAGAAAATACAAATAGGTTTTGTGAGAGAGAATTGGAGAAGAAATTAGAGAATGAAAGAATACAAGTTGTAGTGCTGATTCTCTAACACCTCAATCTTCAAATCAGCTCCAATTTATAGGAAATGGAAGAATATAGCCGTTACTTGCTGATTTGAGAGCCGTTGGAGAGTTTCTGAAAAGTTGCACGGGCGTGTCCTCTTGTTGCACGGTCGTGCTTCCTTTTTCTGCACATTCCAACGGTCAATTTTGTGCAAGCACGGGCGTGCATATTTGCAACACACGGGCGTGTGTTAATTTTCTTCAGATGCCTCCAGATTTCAGAAGCTTGCACGGGTCCAGGCACGATCAACGCACGGGAGACGCACGGCTGAATTTTTTCTTTGCACACGGGCGTGTGTTTCTATTACACGGGCGTGTAGAAAAATTTCTTCATGGCACATGGTCATGCGCCTCATGTGCATGGTCATGCACCCCATTCACACGGGCGTGTATTTCTATTACACGGCCGTGTAGAAAAACTTCTTCATGGCACATGGTCATGCGCCTCATGTGCATGGTCATGCACCTTTACATATGTCCGTGTACGTCCTGCGCATGGTCATGTGCCTTTTACACATGACCGTGTGCCTTATGTGCATGGTCATGTGCCTTATGCACATGGTCATGTGCCTTCTTTAAGCAAATCTGAATTGCAATAAAATATAACACGATTGTGCGGTCTGATTACACACGATCATGTATTAGATAATTTCTGCAAAAATTAAACCTTTTGATCCTTTTGATATATTCGATATATGCATGGATCAGTTAGATATTTTAACATATGTTTTGCATCAATTCAAAATCCACAAGGGTTCAACATCTAATACTTCCAAAATTTCAACTTTGTCATAATGAAAAGGATTGGTATGCCCTTCCAAAAAATACAAGCATTTATCAATTATGAAAAATGACTAAAATATCCTTGACATGTACTAGTGAGTGAGAAAAACAATACAAACATGTCATAACTATAATTAGCTTTAGGTTCATCTAAAGGTAAATGACATCTAAAGTCTATCTCATCAAGGTAAATAAGTGGTAGGTTTAAGCCCTTTCATAAGTACATTTGCAAATTTTATAAATATTGATTATTTATCTAAAATTATGAGTGAAAATAATTAATTTGGTTTTCTTATATGGTGAAAAGCATATCCAAAAGCTTATCCTGTGCTGTTTGCGATGACTCATGGTTTACAAAACGCCTTAAATGTTTAGATAACATTAGAATTTGCTTTTAGTGCAAGTGAATGTGTTTTTTTATGAAAGAAGATCAAATTTATAACCAAGTGTTATTGGAAGCATTACGTAAATGAAAGATTAAACAACGATAAATATCAAGCTATAAAATTGTGCTATTTAAGATATATGTAAAGATATAAAAAAAATTTAGATATAAAACCAAATGAAAATGTGTGATACTTGTAAGTTGTAATACATATGAGTTTAATTTTTTATGTATGATTTTTTTTTATTTTGTTACCACAATTTTCTTCCACTATAAGTGAGAGTTTTTTAATAAATTTTTAGAGGAATTGTCTTTGTTTATTTTAAAAAATTGTGAATATTAATAATTTTAAAAAATTAAAAGAAGTTATAGAAGAGGTAAATTACAAAAAATATGGATTAACTTGTCAAAATATCCGTAAAGACACGACTCACGGTACTATGAGTCTTGTCATGAGCCTTTAAAAATGCAGGTCGACACAGTTTGCCAAAAAGTGAGTCTTAACATGGCATAGTTGGTGGTTTAATGGGCCATGTTAAATTTGACATAGTCTATTGTTAAACCTAATTGTGAGGGATGAAATTGACAATTGGTTATGGACTAGTGTGTGGACGAATTGTTGAATCGAAAATTGTTGGAATAAAATTGAGGCGTGGATGAGTGGTTGTGTGAGTAAATTAGTTGGATGGAGGTTCATGGGAATAAATTGATAGTGTTGACATGTTTGCTGTATGATGGGTGGATGATGGGGTTGAGCGATTGAAACTAAAGTGGCCTAGTCGATTATAGAAATTGTGGTTGTGAGATTGATAGTTGGACTAATATGGCTGATATGGTAGTTCTTTACTAGTTGATTTCCTTTTCCAATCACTTTAACCTTATTTTCCATCATTGGATCAACCATAAGCTTAACATTCCATCTTATATTAACCTTACTTTTGAAATGCGACTCTAGTACAATTGTTGTAGGCCTTGGACTGTATTGTTGAAATTCTAAATTTTAGTATTAAATTTAAATTGGTCCTCAAAACATAAAAGTTATTTTTTAAGTCCAATTATTTCACGAGACTTAAAACCAATAATTCAGATTATGGGCATGATTGATCTTGAATAATCTAATGCTTCAAAATTTTGATCAACTTCTCTTGTATGTGATCCATAGGCTTTATGTTGAGTTGGTAGGGCATAAATTCGTATCGAACCCATCATTTAGCAACCACAAATGTATAAACCAAAATTGACTTCTAGCAAGACATTATAGACACTTGACTAGTAAAGTGCCAATAATTGATTGTCAACTTTGTCAATAATATTATTATTGTACAATTCGATCATTTCAACATCTAACATTTCTTTTAAGTTTATACATAAATTTAGTATCTACTTTAGGGAATCCTTGATGTGTATAGATTGACATCTATATGAACAATTGAATGATTTTAGATTTAATCAATTGAACAATAGCTCAATCCCACTATGGTCATATATTTAAGTAGTTGTCGATATCCATTAGCTGGCCTATCGAAGATATTCATTCTCGTGTTAAGAAATAGCCACCATAGCCTTTATACATCTCTTAATATTATCAAACACCACTGTTTTGGCAATTCCTTCTCAAGGACTATGTTAGGCTGGTGTATAGGATTAGAATAAAAAGAATGATGTAAAACACATATGTATGTTCACAACATACATGTTAAAGGATAAATACAATCATAAAATAAAATAAGTTGATGTAAAATTACCTACTCATTCACTAATCTTTTGCTTAATTCTTTTAGTATGGATGGAGTTAGACCTTGAAACCACTAGACCTTTAAAAGAAATTCACACCTTTGCAATCAATAGAACACCAAATTTAAAAGGTTTTTGTTAGAGAAAATTTTTTTCAAAATGAAACTTGTGCATTAAATAAGATAATGCTTGCCTTATGCAAGAGGTTTATTAAACAAGTTCTAAATAGTTGGCATGTCTTTTATGCAAAGTAATAATTATTTAGAAGCCTTTGATATAAATTTTACTGACATCCTTGGCTAATATGCTATCTCATTAACACTTTAACACCTTAAAATCTTACAGTTTCATTCATGAAACAATTTCACGTAAAATGACTTTATTACCCTTAGAAAGTGCTAGTTATTTTCAGATAATTAATTTTCTCTCTATACTCTCTTTAATCACTCAAGTTCTATGTGTGACTTTTTAGGTTCACTATGACCTAGTTGTAAGCTCAAAATCAATTCCTGGAAAAATATATTCAAAAGCTCATCAACTATGATATATATCTAATAATGAGTTATAATCCTTAAACCACAATGAAGATAAACTCCATATAACTTCTTTCTCGATCACACATGAAGTGTAGTAAAACGTTAGGTCATGTTATTTATTCCAACAAAACATAGTTTGGCATACAAAATTCATCCATGAACCATCTACAATGCAACAATCAAAATCATACATCATCATACTAAAATAATTTAATATTCCATTATTTAATCATGATTTCCATCCTAATTTTAGCATCATCACAACTTACAAAATATGACTTAATCATTAAACTCATACATTTATAAACACAAAACTAGGATTTGCTTAAATCAAAATAAATATGTCCTTACTTGGATTTTAACAATAATTGGTCTTTACGTGGCTTAAGAATAATTTGGAAGCCTAACCTTCATTCTCTAGTAAGCATAAGGCTCTAAAAAACTCTGTCTTTATATATTGGAAATTATGAAAATAAGATGACTCTCAACTGCCCTTTAAATCCATTTATATCTTGTTCCAAATAACTTTGCTCATGGTCGTGTAATCCTCTTGAATGGTCATGCTAACAGTTCCAACTAGCATTATCATGTTCCTAAATCGTTAACAACATGATCAATCCAATATATAATGTCATGCACTGTTATACACCTACCTATGCACATTCGTGCATAACATCCAACTTAAACTAATGCAGTCTCCATATGTTTGGGGTGTGCACCTAACTATGCATGGTCGAACATCCTTCAACACGTAGAAAATTTTGACTTTCTTGTAATGAAAAGAACTAATATGCCCTTCCAAAGCATGTACATGTTAGGATAAGTGCCCTGTGGCCAACTAAACTTGTTATATTATTATTCTAATTAAAAGATTATTAATAAATACTTTTCTATTGATTATGCAAAAAAATCTTGCGTACGATTTATATTTTTTTAAAATTAATGTATTCTTCAAATAGTAGAACTGAGAAGAAGGAATCAGATGACTAATTGTGTGATCCCTATGTAGTTATTAAGTACTCATTTTAAAAACATTTATAACCTCAATATTACTCTGACTTAGGGCACAAGTAAGGATGATGAGATTATTATAGTGTTAAAAGACTCTACCAAAAGGTGGTGACTGTTGACATGTATTAAAGTTATTGCTTATAGATTGGTGCAACACATAAGTACACATTTTTTTTGGCATGTTCACTAGAATAACTACACAAGAGAGTTCCATATAAATGGTAACTTCAATGTCTATAAAAATATCCTTTTAACTTAATTAGTACATGTGATCATTAGACTATCTTATAAAAAAAGTGGTATAGTTAAACATACCATTATGAAAAAAAAATTATTGTAAAAGTGGTGATTGATTATATTTGAATTGTATGAAGGCTATAGTAGATCAATAAAGAATTTGTCACTTTTTAAGCACAAGAGAGATAAGAATGCTAACAAACATCTATGACTATTTGAGTTTGTGGATATAATAGATTTAGATCAAAGCTAAATCCGAGTTGTATACAAGAAGTTATACCGAGGAGAAACTAAGATAAACACTTTATTTATGTCTTAGTCTTGAGAGATACAAAATAAAGAAATGATTAAATTGTATAGTAATTATTTAATTATCTAAGCTTAAATATATTTATTGACACTTTATTGATCGAATGGTCATGATGCCTTGCTAGAGGCCACTCATAATCTATGTATGGGTTAAACTTAATTTTAGATAATACCAATATAGTAGAAAGCTTATGCATCACACATAATAGAAATTGATCAAACTTCAAAGGTATAGGATTTATTGATCCTAAAAGGAAGTGTGTATAAGTGAAATCGTAAGTGACTTTACACTATTTGAATAGATAAGGTTGAAAGTTAAAATAGATTTTTAGCCTGGTCATGGTCGTACATGATCAAGTGCATGCTCATACATTATCACCAAGTGGATGATAGCCATTGTGTTTATTGAATCACATTCAGATAAGATTGAATTTGATTTGAATTAGATAAGTTAGCCTAGTCATGGTCGTGCATGGTTGATGTATGGTTGTGCATTGTCCTAGGTTGACAATGCACGTGTTAGGGTTTGTGCTATCTTTCATAGTAAGGCATCTAATTCTCATTGTTAGCCCTACATTACCTCTATTAAGGTTTTTCCATTCTATCCCCATTTTTAGCATATAACATAGGGGTAAATTTGTTATTTTAGGAACTTAATGAAAACTATTTATCAAATTATAACTATGTAGGGGTATGCACCCTCATTTGTCACAATTGTGCCTAAAATTCATGTTGTACAACAGTGCATCCTCTACTCGTACGAGTATTCACTTTACAACTGTATATGTGAGTGTACATAATCCTATGCTCTTACACTGAAATTTATGGTCATGTTTTTTGTACATGACTATTATTCATTATCTTTAACCTAACGCATGCACAACCATTCACCACCATATGCATGATCGTCTACCATTATCTACATTTTCATTTTTAACATTTTCAGCCAAAGTTTTTACACCCTAATACTTGGAAATTGAACCTCTTCCCTAGGCCATGTTATTCATTCGAACACAATACACTTTGGCACACAAAATTCATCTAGAAATCATCCGTAAATACTTAATGTATTCCATCATTATACTAACATAATTTAATATTCTATTATTCAATCATGATTTCTAGCCTACTTTCAACATCATCACAATTTATAACATGTGGTTTAATCATCAAATTCATACATTTATAAATACAGAAGCAAGATTTTCTTAACTTGAAATAAATATGCACCTTTTTACTTGGATTCAGTGATAGCTAGTTTTCACATGGCTTGAAAATAATTCAAAAGCCTAACCTTCCTTCTCTAATGACCACAAAGCTCTTAAAAACTCTCTCTATCTCTCTTACTCTTTCTCTTTCTCTCTCTCTCTTTCTGTGTAATGGAGATTATGAAAGTGAGATGATTCTTGATTGCCCTTTAAATCTTTTTATATTTTTCATCAAACATCACTCACAGTCGTGTAGTCTTCCTACATGGTTGTGCTAACTGTTTCAAGCATGATTATCATATTTCTAAACCACTAAAGACATGATTAATCTAATAATCAATGCCATGCACAATTGTATACCTATCCATGTATAGTCATGCATAGCATGCAACTTAAACTAATGTAATCTTTGTACATACAGGTGTGCACCCAACCATGAAAAGTTATACATCCTCTGATACTTACAAAATTTCAACTTTTTCATGATGAAAGGATTGGTATGCCTTTCCAAAGCATGTACAAGTGTGCACTTCTAGCATGCACGATCATACAACTCAATTCAACATAATTCATGCCTGAAACATTTATCAATTATGAAAAATGACTAAAATATCCTTGACATGTACTAGTGAGTGAGAAAAACAATACAAGCATGTCATAACTACAATCAGCTTCAGGCTCATCTAAATGCTGATGACATCTAAGGTCTATCTCATGAAGGTAAATAATTAGTAGATTCAAGCTATTCTTAAGTATGTTTGCAAATTTTATAAATATTAATTATTTATCTAAAGTTGTGAGTGAAAATGATCAGTTTGATATTCTTGTATGGTGAAAAGCACAAAAAAAAAAAAAAAAAAAAAAAAAACTTATTATGTGCTTTTTGCAATGACACATGATTTACAAAATGTCTTCAATGTTTAATATAACATTAGAATTTGCTTTTAGTGTAGGTGAATGCGGTTTATATGATAAAAGATCAAATTTATAATCAAGTGTTATTAAAAGTATTACGTAAATGAAAGATTGAACAACGACAGACTTCAAACCATTAAATTGTCTTTTTTTATTTTGAAAAATTGTGAATATTAATAATTTCAAAAAATTCGAAAAAGTTGTTTGAGAGTCAAATCACAAAAAATGTGGATTAACTTGTCAAAATATCCACAAAGACACGACTTACATTTTTGTGAGTCTTGTCCTTAGCCTTCAAAAATGCAGGCTGACATAGTTTGCCAAATAGTGAGTCTTAACATGGCATAGTTAATGGTTTACTGGGCATGTTAAATTCGACATAGCCTGTTGTTGGACCTAATTGTAGGGGATGAAATTGACAAATGGTCATGGACTAGTGTGTGGACGAATTCTTGAATCGAAAATTGTTAGAATAAAACTGAGGCGTGGATGAGTGGTTGTGTGAGTCAGTTAGTTGGATAAAGGTTCATGGGAACGTAATTGAAAGTGTTGACATGTTTGGGGTGGGGTGTGATGGGTGGATGATAGAGTTGAGCGGCTGAAACTGAAGTGGCCTAGTTTGAGGGTCGATTTGATCTTCGGCAAATTTTGCAGTCGATTGTAGAAGTTGTGGTAGTGAGATTGATAGTTAGACTAACGTGGCTGACAAGGTAATTCTCTACTACTTGATTTCCTTTTCCAATGACTTCAACCATATTTTCCATCCTTGGATTAACATAAGCTTAGCTTTCCATCTTCTGTTAACCTTACTCTTGAAACGCGACTCTAGTGCCAATTGTTGCTGGCCTTGGACTGTAGTGTTGAAATTCTAACACACACACACACACACGAAAAAACGTATAATCTAAGAGAAAGAAACCTTTTCATATGTAAAGCTACTCACTCATAGAACAAGCGACTATGTCCTACACCAAGAAAAGACATTGGAACAATAGTTTAGTTTATATGATGTATTAACTAAGTAAAAATATTGCGACTAGTTTCTTTTCAGCTAATATCATTTTCGCCATCTTTGTTACCGGAGAGTTACTCATAACCTACGAAGATATTAGAATAACAATCAACTGTCCTCACAAGATTGAAAAGGGCAACCACAATCTCTCATTCATTTCCACTTGCTTCCCCAGATGTAGCACTACCTGCATCTGCCAAAGACAAAGAAAAACAATTTGCTGACTCCCTTTTTCTCTTTTAAAAGAATAGCTTGCAATTGAAAAAAAGAAAACCAAATAATCATACATATACCTTCACCATCAGAAGGAGCATAAGGAGACTTTCGATAATGTGTTTGCTGTTGTGTGGGCTGAACATGACAAACTTCATAAGCTATCATGTAGACATTAACTTCCATCGTGCATGAAAAAAAGTAATCTCATATAAAATAAAAAGGTTACAGTAGTCTAAATCCCACATTGATTATGACGTCTAAGTATTATCAACAAAAGCCTCAAATTCAAAGGAGATAGGAAACATGCTAAATGTGAAAAATCATATAATCTATTAGAAGAACATAAACTGAAATCAGTTGAATGACCTTTTTCTCTCACCCAAAATGGTTTTTAGATCAAAATTGAAATCTATTTCTACATACACGAACACTAACTACACAGAAACTACTCAACTTTTTGTGAAGATCTCAAGTTGACTGCCCATAATGTTGGCTTTCCAACAGCCTTGAGAATAAGCTCATTGTGACTTGCATACTTTAAAAAACTCAATTCCAGATAAACCAAGAGAGCTTGTCATAATTTCTCCTATAACTGAAATGTGTTCAAGAGCAAGATTATTCATTTCCATTGAAGCATTTCAGTAGAGAATGGAGTTTTTATCTTTTAAGCCATTCATTAGTATAAGAAATATTAGCAAACACTAAAGCAACCCCATGTACACAATGTATACAACAGAAAGCACAAAAAAAAAGCAAAGATCTCAATTTGAGAACTTGTGGAATTCCAGAAATAAGCATCTCTGAGTAGAAGAGAAACAGAAGCCAGCCTTCTTCGAAAGCCCAATTTGATCATCGGTTAGAATTTTTAGTCCCTACCCTCAAAGGCCGTTCACTATCACCCAACAACTATAGTTCGTAAAATCAATCTCCACAAACCCAATTGGCATTCAAGCTGGCATTCAAGCATGTTAGAACTTTCAAAAGATGTTTCTATCACCACATCAAATCTCTGACAACCACCTCTATATACCTACTTTTGCATCTACAGCTTAAATCTTTCAAGTCAGAACGTTTTCCTTGTCACCAATCATTTCTTATAGAAGAGAAATTTTTAAATTTCTTCAAAACATTTTCCAATGGAGGTCCAATCATCTCATCCAACTCTCATAAAACCACCTGTTGACATAACCTCCCTTTTGCTCTGGTAAAAATAAGTGCATTTTCAATCAACAATTATTCCTTCTAGTCACTAATTATTTTTCTATTGTATGTTTTAATGATTTTTCCATTCTGCTTTCAATGTTAAAAGACTATTGAATGCCCTTATTTGTTTGCTTGATGGTGTTAAATGACATAAGGTGTCCAATTCAGAATCTACATTCCAAACCATCAGTGAGACCTTTAGCATCTCATTACATCGATAGCTTGCAATAAAATAGTTACTTAACTTTGATTTTACACTCTGAGATTGAGATTAGCAGTAATATTTTTAGTATTATTACTGCCATTTATCAGCTCATAGTGGCACGCTTAGCTCCTTAACGACAAAAAGTTCTAGTATGGCGGGGCAGAGTCAACAAATTGTATGTTAAAGTCATAACCATAACCACTTCTTACAGCCTATTCATACTAATAGACATCTAATACCAAGTTAAATAAGGTCAAAACTCATCATAGCAGTTCAAGAAAGTATTAACTGATACCTGCAATTTTGGCCGAAGAGCTTCAAGTGGTCCTTTTGGCTTTGAAGCACCTTGCTGCTATCATCGAAAAGAACTTAAAAATTTAGGAAACTATCTTTAATGAACATTTTCTGACTTGGTCAATCTAAAGAAGAATGACACAAACTAAAGTACCTTTCCAAGAGCCCAATCAGCTGAATCAAAATAAGCACGCTCATGGTCCTAACATCAAGTTCAATCTTTATTAGTAACAACAGAACCGGGCATCACTTTTTTTAACTATTAAAAAGCACATTATCAGAAATCACCTTAGAAATGAGTGGGGGTTTTTTGGGCATGATCCCCCCATACCTTTTTTTTACAGCTGCTTCCTATAATTTCAAAAAATAAAATAAAAAAAAGAAGAAAAAGAAAATGACAGAAAGTCAAACATCAGATAATAAAAATTCTACCAGTCCACTCTCAAAGATTCAACAAAATTGAATACGTACAGTACAAGATGTCAACAAACCTCCTCTTGAGATAATAGCATAGACTTCTGATACTCCTCAGGGGCACTCCCATCCAGCATTTCTTGATCTTTAATGTCCACCGTGCCCGACATAATGCAGCCCAACAAACAGCAATTGAAATTGACCAACACTTGTTTGTTACAAGCACACAAAAGTCAATTATTCATCAATTAAACCCTATAGACAATAGGCATTATAAAGTCATATTATTTCCAGACAAAACCGAGTCAATTTGATTCATAATCAGAGTAAGCATATACTCAATGAATTTTTCGAACATTCAACCCAACATTCAAAACCATATTCATTATCAAATTTTAAAGGGATAAAAGAGATCTAAATGAAAATAAACGATTTAAAATTAGTAAAAAAACAAGTGAATCATAATTTACCACTCGAAAGCATAATGCGAGAATAAAAATACAGCATGTCTTTCAACAAATTAAACCAAGCCACACTACTCTTCAATTTATTTTGATTAACCAATAACAAAGAAATTGAAAAATAACAAACAAAAAACAAAATGACGATACCGACGTAACTAAAATCTATTGGATCTCTATATATCAATTTCTATTGTTCTTAACTTCACAAAATCAGATTTGTAATTCAATATCTAAATTCCAATTCTTCGAAACATCAAATTCAACTACTTTTACAAGGCACAAACAGCTTTACAAAATCAAATTCAATGATACCCAGTTTCTAGACCGCTCTTTTGAATGAAAAACAAAAAAAAATTATTAAAAAATGCATCAACAGGTACAAAAATATAAGAAAGTTGAGACATACCCAGAAGGAAGCAAATATTTTTAAATCAATAACTGCAAACCTTAAAAGAAAAAGAGGAACTAAAACGGGTACCCTAATTCG
>JAJEJH010001988.1:0-13820 GCA_026122585.1 Anacardium occidentale
GCCAAAATTCTTCTCCCTGTAACTCCATTGTTGTAGCCTTTAACGAGGACTCCAACTCCAGTTCAGAAGCTCCGACTTCTTTTCCGGAATTATTCATATGAATATTTAAAAAATCAACTTCAGGGTTTGCTTCGCGTCAGTTGATATGAAGAAAAGGAAAAGGGATTTTTTTTTTTTTTCCTTTATTTATTCAAATTTCATTTCATTAATTTCAAACCAAATAAAATTTTATGACTCAGGGTAAATCTAAGCCATACCAAAAAAAAATTATCTTTTAAATTATCAAGTTTGAGCCTAAACAACAATTTCAAAACCTAATATGACCTAAAAATTCATGTAGATAAAGATGAATTTATCAAATTTTCAAATTTAAAATAGAATCGTAAAAGTTTACAAGCTTTAAAATTACAGAGATAAATAAAAAACATATCCAAACCTAATAAATTTTAATGAATTGGGTTTGAAAATAAATATGAGGCCTGAATAGGCCTAAAACCTAGGCCTGAGAATTTTTTATACTTGAACTTGAATAAGTCAAACCTTATTGATAGACTTAAATGTAATGTTGGGATTGAGGTAAAACTAGAATTTTAAAAAGAAATATTCAAAGGGCTTATAAAACACTAATCTAATTCCCAAAGATGTAGCTCAAGTGACAAAAGTGGGGGGATTTAAGTAATAAAAAAGCACAAATTCAAAACTTGCAAGTTTGATCATGATCAAGCTTTTGACTTTTCTAATGTAATCGTTGTGAGATTATTCATTGTACTTAGATTTCACCTATTTGGTGTAGCTCAAGTGACAAAAGTGGTGGCATTTAACAAACGAAAAGGGCATAAGTTCGAAACTTGCAAATGGTTAATCACAATCAAACTCTTAACTTTTTTAGTATAGTGGTTGTGGGATCATTCATTGTATTCGGATTTAATCTATTTGGTGTAATTAAATAATTCAACTCAAATAAAGTTTCCTCATTAACAAAAAGTAAAATCTAACATAATTCATCTTAAAACACTACAGTAGAAAGGGGTTTTAGCCACGTTTTTTTGGTGTTTTAGCGGCTTTTAAAAACATCGCAACGTAAGCTACCGACGTTTCATCAAACGTTGGTACATGTGGCATCGATAAAGGTTTTACCGGCGTTTTATAAAAACATCAGTAAAACTCCAAAATAAAAGCTGTTGTATCCCTCGATATACGACAGCTTTTATTTTGGCTTTACCAACATTTTATAAACATCGGTAAAGCCTTTACCCCTGCCAATTTTTTTTCCCAAAGTTTTTTTGCGTGTAATTGTTCGTTGTGGTTGATGAGATATAGTAGCGGTTTTAAGGGTTTTAGCAGCATTTTTCAATTTTTTCCCACCATCATATTGTGACGTTTTAAAAATTTATGGCAGTTTGCAATGGCTTCAGCGGTGTTTTTCAAGGTTATAGCGGCATTTTTTCAAGGTTTTAGCAGCGCTTTTGGCTGCTCGTTGATTAAACTTCCTATTGATTATATTCTTTGCGCTTTCCTGTGAACGATTTTCAATCTACCATGCCAAACAATAAATAACAAGCAAAACTCAATAGAAAAATTGATAAGAATATATGCAAAACAATGTCATCTATATACACATACAAGTAAATTCATGAAATCATTAATAAAATATTTGATAGAAGTATTATCAGAATTCTTAATGTACACGAATATAATTGTTAATCATAATATTGTTTAGAGACTTTTAAATTAATTGTCATGAAGCTTGTTCGGCAAATTGGAGCCAAAACTCTTGACATTATGCCCTGTGAAAAAGGTTAAAGATTTTAGAAGAACAAAATACAAAAATAGCAGACAATGTCCATTAATGGTCATTCAACGTAGAATAAATCACAAAACTAAATTTGGCTAGGCTATACTTAATTACAACACCAAAAGAAACGACAACTAATGAATTACATGGTTAATAGTCCTGCAGTGTGTAAATAGATGTGTCAACAATATATAATTACAAATATAAAATATCTTCATCAAAAACAAAATGAATAATTCAATCCGTATGTATGTATTATTTAGATTCAACATACTAACAACATATTCATCACAATCACAAGAAAATAAGATTTAGCTTTATGTTTCAAACAGATGCAAACATAAGAATAAATTATTGGCAAATGAGCACAATTAGTAGCAGATAATTATAAGTGATTCAAAATGACAAAAGCACACAAAACGCATCCAAAATTGTAGTGTGCAAATATATGTGTCAATAATGTATAATTACAAGTATAAAATATCCTCATATAAAAAACGGAATAAAGATTTCAATCCATATGTATGCAATATTTAGATCCAACCTACTAACAACACATTCGACCCAACCACAAGAAATAAGATTTAGCTTTATGCTTCAAACAGATTCAAACACAAGAATAAATTATTGACAAATGGGCACAATTAGTAGTAGATAATTATGAGTGGTGAGATGATGATGCCAGCACACAAAACACATCCAAAATTGTAATGTGCAAATATATGTCTCAACAATGCTATCTATACTTGGATGCCTGGGGTTGACTCTTGTGTGACCATAGATTCATCGTGATAATACCAAATCGTATAACCAACCATAAATCCATGAACCACTAAATGGTCATACAGTTCTATTTGATTTTTGTAGTAGTAATTAACACACTTTCTACAAGGACATGAAACCTTGTCAGTACTTGATTTACCTTGAAATGTAAAATCAAGGAAACTATTCAACCCTTTTAATAAAAATTATGTTGTAACTGTATTAAAACTCATCCAGCTCCTACACTTGCGAGTATCCATAACAACGTACTGACAAATAATAACACAGTTAAAATTATAGCTAATGTAAGCACCAAATCAATAACATTTATTAGTTATATTGCAAACACAAATACTCATCCGCTAACTTTAATAATAAAACATGAGTTTCTCTTTTTAATTTCCAATTTTAGACTTAGCAATAATAAAATGTGAATATTTATAATATTAAAATTATTTAATTAGTTAATTACTCAAATTAATCAAAAATATTAACAAAATTTTAATTCTTTAATATCCAAAAATTCCATATTAATTTTTTATTTTAAGCAACAATATTAACCTAATACTATAAGTATATAGCATAAACTAAAGTGAATATTTTTAAATGTAATTTTTTTTTCAAATCCCATCTAAGAGTTTCCGTAATTTGACTAAGTTAAAATATACATGAATATTAATTATTTAATATCCAAAAATTTAATTTTTTTTTTTTGAATTTAATCAATAATATCTACCTAATACTATAAATATATAACATAAACTAAATCCAATTTTTTTTTTTAAATGTGAATTTTGTTTTAATTCCCATCTAATAGTTTTCATAATCTACTTAATTTAAAATATACAAGAATATTAATTATTTAATGTCCAAAAAATTCAATATTGATTTTTTAATTTAATCTATTGTATTTACTTAATACCATAATATAACATAAACTAAAATATTATTTTTTTAAATGTGAACTTTTTATCAATTCTTATATGAGAGTTTACATAATTTGCTTAATTAAAAATATACAAAAATATTAATTATTTAACATCCAAAAATTCAATATTCATTTTTTAATTTAATCAATAATATTTCATAATACTATAAATATATAATATAAACTAAAGTGAATTTTTTTTTAAATGTGAACCTTTTTTCAATTCCCATCTAGGAGTTTTCATAATTTGCTTAAGTTAAAATATATAAAAATATTAATTATTTAATATCCAAAAATATTTACCCAATACTAGGTGATAATATTGATTTTCTGAATTTAATCAATATTATTTTGTCTAAATCCAATTTACCCAATATTATAAATATACTATAATTTGCTTAACTTTCAATATTATTTTCTGAATTTAATCAATAATATTTACCCAATACTATAAATATATATAACATAAACTAAATCCATTTTTTTTTTAAATGTGAATTTTGTTTTGATTCCCATCTAAGAGTTTCCATAATCTACTTAATTTAAAATATACAAGAATATTAGGATTTCAATTTAAAAAAAATATATAACAAATATATATAGCAATTCAATATTTTAGTGGATTTTAATCTAACACTTCAATAACACATACAAACTAGCCCTCCAATTAGCTGAATTTCAATAACTTGCTTAACAATTGAGTAAACACATTAATAAAAAACAGTAATGCAATATTTCATCACTAAACCAAACCAAAGTTTAAGCACACTTACTGATTTTAGAGCAAATTAGGAGGCTAGCTGAGTAAGGAAACAAATTTCAGGCACTAACAGGAGAAGAAAACGGTGAAAATCCGTCCAGAAATGCACCAAAACCTCTCAATCTACACGTTGTAGCGACGGAGGACAGAAGCTGCTGTGGTGGGAAGAAATGGGGAAGAAGAAGAAGGGCGTGTGAGTTTTGTAGGGTTACAGGGGCTATACCCGCGTTTTTTAATGAGATATATCAGCGTTTTACAAACGCCGATATAGCCCCAATGTTTTAGCGACGTATATTGTGTCGTTTCCACAAAAACGCCACAAAGTCCGGCTGTTTGAGGGTTTTTAGCAGCGTTTGGGCAAATGCCGCTAAAAAACCACTGTTAAATACCACTTATCTTGTAGTGAAGTTAATGGAAAACACCATTAGTATTTGGACTTTCTAACTTTAGGGAATTAATTAAAATTTACATTTTTTTATTTATACAATTTTATAAAAAGAAATAAGATTATACAAATTTATCATAATATAGGAAACAATATTAGTTTTGCCTTTCTTTTTACTCTTTTTAAGTTAAACTTTCTTTACACTTTTCACACAAACTTTTGGGTTTTAAAATCACAAAGAAGAAAGGTTGAAGATTTAGTTGAAAAAGTTTAAGGTTGCTACATCAAATACTTAATCCAAGTAAATATGACTTCATCATAATGTTTATAACATATACCACTAAGATACTAGTGTATTAGATAAGTCGTTTTATGGATATTTAGTTTGTATTTCTAGATTTTATGTGACATTAAATAGCCATGGTTGTAAGTTGTTAGATGAAACTTAGCTTATGGTTGATTTGTGTTTAATTCCTTATATGTTGGTTGGATATGATGGGGGCAAATTGAGTGTAAACAGTAAACCAAGAGGTAAACAGGGGGTAAGCGATAAACAAAGGAGAAAACAAGGGGTAATTGGGAACTAATAAGGGGGCCGAAACCAAAAAAGGGAAATTGAGAGAAATTCAAATTTTCCAAAATTTTGACATTTTTTTAGTAGTTTTAGAACTGTATTTAGGGTTAGTTAATCAAACAGGGATGTATGTCGATTGGTAAGGTTTTATCATTATACGAAAAAAGATTCATAAGTAATATTTTATATGTTTGGTAGAAGGAGGTTGTAACAGCCTAATCTTTGAAAGTGGTATTTTGGGTGAGTTCTAAGAGTATTTTTGGGATTTTATTAGTTTAATTTAGTTGTGGGGTTATTTTAGTCTTTTTGGCTTTATTTTAGCACATTCCCTTGTCAACTAGAGAGGCTAACATATGTACAATGGAAAAGGCTTGAAAATTTTAAATTCTTATCATGTATGACTGTGTCCTAGCTTACACAACCTTGTGTATTGCATCTTAGTGTGGCCTACATAAATCAGTTTTGTTTATTCAAAATTATAATTCTTAAGCTTTCCATATTTGATTATTATAAATAGTAGATTGTAGAGACTTAAGGGAGAGATAAATCTGAGGTGATTGAAGTCGATGATTGAAGATTGGCCTAGAAAGAGAGAGAGCATTTCTAATTATTGCAAGTAAGGGTATTCTTAAACTTAAAGCATGTAGCTTATTGTGATTTATGAATTCGAATTTGAAACATGTTAAATTAAGTTTAATTAAGTAGTAGTTGATGTTGTATGATGATGTTGAGCTAAATTTAACATGAATCAAGAAAATTAAGCATGGAGCAAGGTAGAGTTATGTTTTATTACTACTGTTTGTGCATAGAATTCATTCTTCAAGTATGCATTGGTTTAGATTTGTGTGTTATTTGCTGTAAATTAGTTTAATGAAGCTAATATTGCATGTAATGATTCAGATCTTGTGAATTATATGATGAGAATCCATGATATGCAAATGATATGAGTTTGATAATGAAATGAGATATGATGAATTCGTTTAAGCCGATATTGTGGCTAATATGCATATAAAATGATGTTTAATTGATGATGAACGATAATGGATAATGTTTGTTGTTAAAATGATGTAGATTGATGGCTACTTAGTTGAGATCTGGTAATATAGAGCATGATGCAAATAGTGTATACTAGAGCACACGACCATGTACTTGTATCTGTAATGTCAAATTCGTACATGTTATGCATGCACAATCATGAGAAGAGATAAAGAAGTTGTTATAGTGGCATGATTATGAGATGATAAGTCATGATCGTGTATGCGTTAATTCCATATCAATTGGAATTTAAAAAGAGAAAACCATGCAACTTTAAGGTGTATGACTGTGCATGAGGTCCTATTAAAAAAAGAAAACAATTATCCTTAAATAATTAATTAAATAAAAAATTATGAAAAATAATAAATAAGCAAGATTAATGAGATTTAATGTATCATATGCATTTCATGACATGACATGCCAAGGAAATGATTTTTAAGAAATATATGAAAATGTTTTACATGTTATAGACCTTTGGATCGAATGTGCATGCTTTTATGAAATTAGAAAATGTGATGTTTCTAACATCTTTTAAAGGTGGACTTGATAGAGTATATGTGAGTTCGTAAGCTTATTAGAAATTGGGAAACTAGTTTCCATTAGAAATTAGACATTGTCATTGGTTAAGCTCATTAGAAATTAAGTGCTAGTCTTGCATTAGATGAGACTCACATATTCAGGGTGTCAAATCCTTGTGTTTTATCAATCTAATTAGCATATTAAGTTTTTATGATATTTTATGACAAGTTTTATGATATGTTTTATGTTGATATCTTTGGATCGATTATGTTAAGCTTTTATGATGAGATCTTTGGTCGATTATAACAAGTTTTTCAAGATTATAATTTTAAGCAAGTTTAAGAAAAAACACGCTTTGGCTTAAGTCATGATTTTTAACATTCTTTTACATGACGTATATGTCATAGCATTTATGAACCAGAGAAGAGAAAGTAAGACAGGAATTAAAAGAGACTAAGAGAAGAAAAGAATTAACGATATTAATATGTGTATTAAGTTAAGAATTAAGTAATTAAGACACAAAAATAAGAATTCAAGGTTAAGGGTCATATATGTAAGTTTAAGAGCATACTTATTGAGAGACTTATCACCTACTCTAAATTCCTTTTCCTCATAGGTGCTAGTTGTTTTGTGTATGGGTAGTTACATTCAAGAAATTGTAGTTATTGGATACATGTTACAGATTTATGTTTAGTCTATGTTTCTATTATGTTTAGTTGCAAGTTTAGTTTGGTTTATGTTTTCAAAACAATTACATGTTTACAGTTGTAAATATTTTTCATGTTTCGTATTAACATCAATAAAAGAGGTAAATTCAATATGTTTGACATTATGTATAATTTAATAAAAACTTAATAAAGAGGCATTTCAAAAATATGTATGAATTATGACTATGATTTTAGTTTTTCGTATATGTGTATGTTATGATTAAGTAATGTGATCTTATTGTATTATATATACACACATATATATATATATGTGTGTGTATGGCATTATGCTTGTTGGTATCAAATCAAGATTTTGAAAAAATTGTTCTAAAACATATTTTTGAATATTTTAAAGATAAATTGTTTTTAAAATTTCATTATTATTAAAAATTGCATATAGATATGAGTCTAAAAGTCCCTGATAGCCAACACTTGGTGTGCCAACTTATTGTAAGTATTTATTTTCCTTAATATGAATTCTTATTAATTAATTAATCATTAATAAAAATTTTAGAGAAGATGACGTTCTAGCCTAATGATATTACAACTGAGAATAATGCTTTTATGAGACCTACTTTGGGTAGGAGAGTGTCTCATGTTTCTAAGAGGAGCTTGAGTATATCAAATGTAAGGAAGATAATTAAAGAGGCTTTAAGAGAGAGGGAGCAAAATCCAATGTTTGATAGGCATCCAAGGTTGAGTTTTGAAGATGATAATTCTGATCTATCTTATAGAGTCCAGAGAGATTGCATTTAATCTACAATTGACCTAAAGTTCATCAACAATCTAAATTTAATGGTTTAAGTGATCCATCTATGGTTGATGAGTGGATGGAGTCAATTGAGAGTGTCATAAGGTTATTACTAATGTATGACAGGAAGATGGTACAATATAAGTGTTAAGAGGTGATACTAGGGTATTGTGGAACTTAAATCTATTAATATTTATAGATTGAGCTAGAAAGAGTTTCAACAATTGTTTAATGGGGAGTTCCAAAGTCCTGATTTGGCTTACACTAAAGCACTAGAGTTTATTAAGTTGATTTAGAGGATCAAGTTTAATTAAGGAGTATGCCACTTGATTTAATGTTTTAGCAAGATTTGCTCTAGGGTTAGTTATTTCTAAAAAAGGTGCACAGGTTAAATTTTATGATTACTTGAGATGTGATAATGGTTGTTTATCTACCTTAGAGGTATAGTGAGGCTTTAAGGAAAGTATTGAGATTATAGGTTTTCTTGAAGAAGATAGGTATGCTTTCTAAGAGAAGTGGGAGCAAAGATAAGAATAATAGGTCGGTTCAAGGTAAAAAGGACTTTAAGGGTCATAAAAAAACTCAAATTGGGTTACTAGTATGTAGGAAACATTAGAAGAAACATGTAAGTGAGTGCTTGATAGGTAAAATGTTTGTTTCAAATATTGTTAGCTAGGTCACAAAGTGTTTAAATGTCCTTCTAGAGAAGCTCTAAGTAGTGGCCAAGATAGTAAGGCTCAAGTGTTGTTATTAGTCTAAGAGTACGCTGAGGCTAAATGAATAGTAGTTTTGGTCAATTACTCTTGCATGATATTCCTTTACTTGTTTTATTTGATAGTGGTGCTACCTGTTATTTTATTGCTAAGAATATTATAGATAGATTAAATTTAAATCCTACTGTGGTTGATCATAAAATTTGTATTGAGCTATCGGATGGTCATTCAATGTTAAATGATCAAATGCTTATCAGGTAGGTTATAGTGATTTGAGAGAAACCATTATTAATAGCTTTGATTTTTATGGAGACGTTTGATTTTGATATTATTCTAAGAATGGATTTTCTAAGTATGGTTCTAAGATTGACTGTAAAAAAGGAAAGATTTGGTTTCAATTGAGTGATAGAGATAAGTTTATATTTGGTGAAGGTAAGATTTAGAGTTTGATAATTTCTTATGTAAATGCAAGAAAAATGTTCAGTGAGAATTGTGTTAGGTACTTAGCCAATATTATGTATAAGGATAAGCAAAGCTTGAGGACTGAGGATGTATCAATGGTCAGAGAGTTTACCGATGTATTTTTTAAAAATATTCCAAAATTAGCTCTAAGGAGAGAGATTAATTTCAGTATTAGGTTAGTACCTAGTGTAGCTCTTATTTCAAAAGCTTTATATAGGATGGCTCCAACTGATTTACAATAATGGAAAAAGTAGTTGTAGGAGTTATTGGATAAGAAATTTATTAGGTCTAGTTATCATCCATAGGATGCTCTTATTCTGTTTATGAAAAAGAAAGACAATTTGATAAAATGTGTAATAATTATCAAGAGTTAAATAAAATGACTATCAAGAATAACTATTTATTGTTAAAGATTGATGATTTATTTGATCAATTGAGAGGATTAGTGGCATTCTATACGATTGATTGAGGTCTGGGTATCATTAGGTTAGAGTTAAAAATAAAAATGTGTCTAAGATTGCTTTTAGGATGAGATATGGTCCCTATAAGTTTATAGTTATGCAATTTAGACTGACTAATGCTCCAGTGGTATTTATAGATAAGGATTATCTCAATAAATTTGTAGTTATGCTTATTAATGATATTTTACTGTATTCAAAGAGAAAAGAAGAACATGACGAACATCTAAGCATTCTATTACAGTGGTTGAGAGAAAACTAATTGTATGCTAAATTTTCTAAGTTTGAGTTCTAATTGAGCAATGTACAATTTTTAGGTCATGTGGTATTTGTCAAGGGAATTTCCATAGATTTCAGTAAAGTGGAGGTTGTGTTAGGTTAACAAAGGCTAAGGAGAACTAAGAAGGTTAAGAGTTTCCTTGGTTTGGCTAATTATTATAAAAGGTTCATCGAGGGTTTTTCCAGGTTGGCTAGACCAATGAAAACTCTAACTAGGAGGGAGGTTCCTTTTGTATGGTCTAATAAGTATGAGACTAGTTTTCAGGAGTTAAACTAGAGATTAATGTGACATCCATTGTTATATATTACTGTATACTATAAATATAGGTTTTTTTTTTTTTTTTTTACAACTGAAATATATCTTTAATATATAGTAGGAGTCCAACTCTAACGAGTTTAACTGAAAACATGCAAGTATAAGTTATGAATTAAATATGTGATGGAATGCTAAACCCATTGTACAGTATCCTTGAAGAAAATTGATATTTTTAAATTACATTTAATAGATATTGAAAACATATATGATACTATACACCCATATACATGAGCAATATAAGCATGTGAGCCAATATGTTATATGCTAAAAACTAAATACATGTTTATATATATATATATATATATATATATATATAAAATTGAAAACTTAGGTAAAAACGCACTCAAGTTGTATCCTACTCTCTAGTCATCTCATACTTCAAGCTTAGCTCCCTAAAACACTAATCTATAAGAAAATAAACTGGAAGGGAATGAGTGATAAGTGAACTAGTAAGTATCTCCTATCTTTACCCTCAAATAGGGCTTTACTCCATTTTGATCTTTCATTTGGCTAGTTGTTAAACTAAAGAAATTAACCAAGTTCTTGACTAGCCTAATAGTTTCTTCTATTCTAGCTTATCTTGTTCTCCACTTTTTTTCTTTTTTATTTGGATTCTTAATTGAAGGTATTTATAAACTCTTTCTCCTGTTTATCATGTTTCTGTGCTAATCTCTTTCTAGGTACCCCCTTACCTAGTTATGATTCTAGTCTAGTGAATTCTGCTTGGATTATCTTTATTCTTTTCTTCAATCTCTATTTTTATTACTTTAATGCTTATCTGAATTCTAGCCTGTAGACTCTGTTTGGTCTATTACTAGTCTACAAGTTATAAGCATAACCTTAATTCATTACTGGTCTATTACTAATACAACTAATACCCATACCTCCCTTTCTGATATAAATTATCTTATTGATCTCTTATTTGATATCTAAAAACTAAGGTACTCTTGACTCTTTCAAGACCTAGTTGTACTCTAGCACATATCTACTTATGAGGCATATCATACAAGTGAGTCTACCTAGGGTTTTATTCCCTTTCTATTTTTGAAATTTTTGTGTGAATATGTATGTGTATATATACAACATTTCTATAATATTTACGACTGAATATAGGTATTCATTTGGATTCTCATCTTATTATTTTATTGATTTTGTTTTTTACTAAAATTGATTCTAATTATGGTGTTCTTGTTCAGTAGTACTTATGATTTCCTCTGAGTATTAATTGGTGTCTATTCTACTTTTAATTGTGTTATACATTTAATAAGTACATTATTTTATACTACCATACTACTTATGACTAGTCATGAGAATTTATTTGATTTCTCTTCTCATTATATTATAAATTCTACTTTTACTGAAGTCATTTCTAATTATGAAGTGCTTGGTCAATAATATTGATATGGCCTTTTAAGTCTTTAATAGTTTCCTTATGTTTCTAATTACATTATATCTCGTGATGTAATATTTATGACTGGTCAAAAGTCATCATCTACTTATAACTTTATTATCTGATTCGTAGTTACGTTGTTTCTCATTTGCTTATCCTGTTATAAGAGGTGAATGATAAAATCACTCAATAAACATTTCCTATTTCTAACACTAGTAAGTTCCAAGCTCAATCTAATTCTCGTGACTTGTCACACTATTTTTTGCTTTACTGTTTTCTTATTTCTGTATTTATGAAAATACAGTTGTTTTCTGTAGTGTTCTTTATCTTTATTTTTTATGTTTCCCATGAATGTTAAACATAACATGATATACATGCTCTGATGTCATATAAATGCCAAATAGTTATAAAGCTTGCCCTTGGGCATGATTTTCTAAAAATTCTGTCTGAAATAAAAGTTATGATCCAAAGATCTTGAATATATACATATAATATACACTAAAACTGAATCAAAAAATATCTATTATGCTGGTCAAACTGATTAATATAGGGATTTGACACTCTGGCTTTGTGAGCTCAATTCTACTAAAATCTATTAATATACAATTAGTGCTCTCTCTAACGAGCTTGATCAATGACCTTGTCCTCTTTAATGGACGCTGTTTTTCCTCTATAACAGGTACGTGAACTCACAGGTGCCCCCTCATATTCACCCCTAACGGATGTATGAAACATCATATATCTATACTTTAAAAACATGTAATTGGATCCTGAAATCCGTTTTTGAAAATTTTGATATGGGATGTCATGCTCTATGCATGATATGTTGCTCTTATCTTGTTATTAATAAGTTATATGCATTTAAAAATAGCTTAGAGTGATTTAAGTATGCTTTGGAACTATTTCTATGTATTTCTTAAGGTACATGAAGCGTGTGTTACTTGACACACAAGGTCATGCATAAAGCGTATGCTCGATTATGCTAGCTTCTAGAATCTTTTCATGAAATTTTGGCCGACCACACAGGCATGTGGTGTGAACACACAGGTGTGCATTCAAGGCACAAGGTCATGTCCCACACTTACATAGACATGTAACTATCATTTAACACTCCCATGTTTTACTTACACAAACGTGTGATATTGGGACTGAATACATAAGTGTGTGTATCAACCCCATGAGCATGTGTCTGGGTTTTCTAGGTATACACAGGTGTCATACAAGGTCGTGTTCATGTAGAAACGAAGCCACACGAGTGTGTACCACAGGTACACAGTCATGAGCTCCATTCGATTTCTGTAGATAACGTCTAGAAACCAAAACACTTCTAAATCTTGATCAAGCATCAACACAACTCAAAGTTTCTACTAGTATGCATACATTCATCCAAATCCACCTCAGTCATGTCACATCTCATGAATAAAGCATGAAAAACATGTATACAAACATATACACCCATTATCATGAAATTTGCCACTCAATCAACCATAAAATCATCATTCAATCACTCAACATGCTAAGCAAAGTTCAATAACACAATAAACATTCTTATACTCAGAGAACAAAGAACGTGTTATATAACAAAGTGAAAGAGGTAAAGGAACACTTACCTCTAGCCATGGATGTAGGACCCGTTGCCACGAGTACCCCTGCTGCTCAAAGATATGGTGCTTTTAATAATAATCTAAAAATCTGGGTACCCGCGACGGGAATCCTACGAAAATAAAATCCTGCTGCTAAATACATTTAAGTACAAGCGGAACCTGGAAATAAAACTGAAATATAATTATACAATGAGCCCATAATGGCTTTTCATATATACAACTGTATCTGTACAATTTGTTCTTTACATCTGAGTACATAAAGATGTACAATACAAGACCACACAGGCCAAAACTGAAAATACAACTGAAAACTGGTGTGTAGGGTCCTCTCTCTCCAGCCTCAATCTATTCCCTCCTCACCAGCAGCAAACAAACTGAAAAG
>JAJEJH010001989.1:0-13807 GCA_026122585.1 Anacardium occidentale
TAAGAATCGTCAACCAAACGGTCAAGGTCGCTGGCCAGTGAAATCTGCGAAGTTTATTTTGGATTTACTCAAGAATGCTGAGAGTAATGCCGAGGTATGTATCATTTAATCTGGATTTTGCTATATTAGCCACTTTTTTGTTTTTGTTTTGCATGCATTGCTGTTATCCTACTTATTTGTTTATTTTACCTTGTGTTTTGTAGGTGAAAGGCTTGGATGTGGATGCTCTATACATTTCTCACATTCAAGTGAATCAAGCTCAAAAGCAGAGGCGACGGACATATCGTGCACATGGAAGAATTAACCGTGAGTGAGCTTACCATTGTATAAGAAAGTTTATTTTCTGACCATCACATATTTACACTTAATTGACCTTTAATTACCTTTGACAGCATATATGTCTTCCCCATGTCATATTGAATTAACTCTTTCGGAAAAAGAAGAGCCTGTGAAGAAAGAGGTATGTTTTCAGAATAAATTTTGTTGTCAGATTTATTTAGGGAGTGAATTATTTACTCTGTTGAATATTCTCCCACTCCTATTATGATGTTGCTTCTTATACACCCTGTTTTTTCAGCCTGAGACGCAATTGGCACCAAAGAAAACAAAGGCAGCTGCATAGTGGTTCACCCTCTTGAATGGCGAGCCTTGACCTGTTTCTTTTTTCTCTTTCCATAGTACCATTACAAAAATTTTGTTTTTGTACTCTAGTGTTGTGTGATAAACTTCGTAGTTTCATCATAGCATAATTATTTACGGAGTTTCCGTTGTTTAGTATTTAGATTGTCACTGCAGTGCAATGGCTGGGTTAACATGATTCGCTTCCCAGTGGAAATTTTTTTTGGTGGTAACAAGTTGCAGTTGGCATTTTTTATGAACAATCATGTCTAGCTCTTCTGCTGAATCGCTTTTATTCGTTGTTAATTTTGTTTTTTGAGCTCTTGTTTCAGCCGTGGCTTCTCAGTTGCCTTGATTGGTACCATGTCTTTGCTCATGGTTTCCCATGTATAGCATCAATTTCTGCTAAGCTTGCTAAATATGCGGCTGCATATTTGCCTTTTGACGATAACCATAAATTACCGCTCCTGAAGAAGATACTGAATATGATACTTAACCAAAATACATCATCCTCTGTTGAGGAAGAATGGAAAAAAGTATTCACCTCTATTCTAAATGAAACTTCAATCCAAAATAACATAGGTTAGTACAATTGAAATTTGATACTAATGACATTAATCAACAAATAGAGTTAAATGCCGTATCCCTGCTAATACAAACAATTAATCTTCAAGAAAATCTTGCAAAAATTAAGAAGCAGCAATGAACCTCCTTCATGGCAGTACAGCTTCAAGTAGTTTTTCATACACCTGTCTTGCTGACAAATCCTCCACCTGATATGAAAATCATTCGTTAGCAGATTACTTGAACCTGTAAACTTTCATGCTCTTTCTCTCATGGTCATCGTGTATTTACTCAGATGCACAGCATATAGTAGTACATCATAGTTCAGATAGGGACTATAACCAATTTCACTTACCACAAGGAGCTTTGATTTGTTATTCCACCCTCTCTGAAGAGTCATCTGGCTCAGTCTTAGACCCAATACCTGAAAGTAATAACAGGCAAATAATTTTACCCTCAACAACTCAAAAATGATAACTTAAGATCTTGGGAATATTCTCAGTGTCAAAGCATAAAATAGAAAAACAGTACCTTTCCCATGAATTCTAAAAGTTCATTGTTTGCTTCGCCGTGAGCAGCAGGTGCAGCTACAGTAACTCTAACATCATCAGCATTTACTCCTGGTGACCACAAGATATAAATATGATGCTTGGTAATACAAAAAGAAGAGAAAACAGCTAAACTTGTATAGAAAAAATATTGAAAATTACAACTCCATGTGTCATACAAAGACAGTTATGAGTTGAAAGCACTTAAGTTCCAAACCATTTAAAGAAATACATACATTCTATTACACACTATCAAATATAACTTTTTAAAGTAGTTCAATTCTTATCATATGTTTTTGGTTTGACATTTGTTTTGGTTGTCACTAAATTTAACAAATTCAACATTCCATGACATAAGTAAGACTTTAATAGTGCCCACATATTCACTGTAAATACATGCTCCATCAAATATGCTTTTTCATGTCATTCAATTCTCTATTGATACCATATGTTTTGGGTTTGACATTTATTTTGGTTGTCATAAAATTTAGCAAATTCACTATTCCATGACATAAGTTCATGGTGTCCGCTCATTTGCTGTACATACAAACTCTATCAAATATGCATTTTAATGACACTCAATTTGCTACTGCTATCATATGTTTTTGGGTTTGACATTTGTTACGGATGTCACTAAATTTAACAAAGTTGCCATTCCATGACATGAGTAAGATTTTACTGGTGTCTTCATTTGCCCTACATACACCAAGTTGAAATGTGCCTCTATGGAAGTTCATGTCCTATCACTCTAGTCAGTTCAAGCAGCTCGTATATCCAGATGGCGATATCTTTAAGGATATGAAAGAAAAGATTGTGAGAGAAATGCCTAAGTTACAAAGAAAAGTGCACTGGGCACTTGTTCTCACTAATCGTGCCAAACATGTACATTGGTCAAGCAATTGGAAGAGGAAAATCTCACTTGCACAAACTTTAACCTCAACTGTATTACAAATAACCTTGATACTGCAAAGCCATGCCATTTGAGTTTGGTTCATGCATACATATTAATAGTTCTAATATGTAATTTGCACTCCTAAAAATTATAGGAAGCTTTAATTTCTTCACACACACACACACACACACACAAATATATATGCAAATGTAGTCAAATCCAAATATTACGCAATGATTATCTCCATGTATTCTACTAAAAGTGTATTTGTAAACTTTTAGAAAAAAGAAATAAGAAACATTTTTTAGTTGGGCCACAACAGGAGATTCATATTAAATACAAAGTGGTTAAGCATATTACTTGTAATTGCTGAGCGTTGTGCACGGTCTTCCACCTCTATGGCCACTTGAACAAGCCCTCCTTCTAACTGCGATATGCAGGGAGGCACAGGAGCATCCTGCAGCACATACCAAAACCATAACATGTCTCTTTAATGCAATACTCATTCTACTGATTACAGCTGATGAGTGACATCACATATAGAGAGAAGAGAGACAAATAAAGATCACATAAAGTTAAATAGCTCAGTACTTAGTCAAAAATAAATAGTAACCTACAAACAACACACAAGTGTGAAGAAAATCACGGAACCTAAAACATGCCACATGTGAAGCTATGCAGTTTCAGCTTTACTGTCATATCCATCAACGGGAATGAAGTAAAACTTTCATAACCCACTAATCAAGAAACAGGTGATAAACAGCATCAGGAGAAACATCCTACCTGTGGGTTGGTTTCAGCAACCACTGTACTTAGAGCACCATCAACGACATAAATGAAAGAAGCCGCTTCCAAATCTTCCTCTGAACGATAGCAAACAAAAAGCCCACATCCTATACAGTTCATTCGAAATTGCTTCTCCAATTTCCCTTCACCCCTAGACATGAAGAAGTAGATGTTGCAAATATGAGGCCCCATGCAACTATGATTTGTGTTGATTAGATAAATTTAAGCAAGGAAATATCATATATAACTAAAAAAACTGTTACAGAGCTTTATATGATGAAAATCTAACCAAAGGCAAGTTCTCGGCCATAATAAAAGAGACAATTACAAAAAGAGTGAAGAACTCATTCAGATACCATAAATCACAAGGCACAACTGAAAATATTCAACTCAAAGCAGCAAAATATAGAAAACAAATGGAGAATCATTTTAAGAAATCCGGACACAATTGTGCTTGCAGACAAATAGAAGTTCATGTGATTAGAATTCAAAGCCTCAAAAATGGACATTTCAAGAGAATTGAGCTAAATATTAATCCTAATACTAAAATTGAAAAGCTAACGTCCACTAACACAAGACTTCAAACTTAAGAACTAATATATAAAAGCTGATGAAGAGGAAAAATGCTTCTTTAATTTATATTTTCTTTATCCAAACAATGATCACTGACTAATTCATGCAGTATCTCCTATCAAAGTACTCTTAAGGCCCCAAAGGACAGCTGGAGCACTTCCTTATAAGGGTGCCCACATCCTAAAGTTCTGATAAGAGCAACAATTAACCCCAAATTCAAATTAAAAATGCTAAAGAAGCCTACACAGCAAAGGTGACATCACTGTTAAACTTAAGAAGATCTTATGTGGAACCATTTTTTAATCGAAAACCATATTTCCATGAAAATTGATCCTCATGGATGCGGCACCGGTCTGTTTTTTAAATACAGTCTTCCAACTCATTAAAATTGCCACCAATAATCCACATTTCAAAGTATTTAATTCTACAGCACTTGAAGAAATTTTGCAGTTTTTCTAGTTAAACTGAAATTATGGAGCTGTGCCAAAAGCAAAGAAAGAAAAACTTGAATTATATGGTTTACTCTGAAACTATGGCAAACCAATGTATACTTGAAAAAACTATAAAATTATATTAAAGAAAATGGTGAAACATCATTTGGGAGTTATTAAAAGTACCGTTTTAAAAGAACTTTTCCGGCTTCACTGATGTTCAATCTTGAAAGATGCTTGCTCTTGTCCAACACATAAGCTTTGTCAGTCTTCCTTTTGGGCATTTTCTGCAACTGGGTATCTTATAACAAATATATTTCAGTAAAGAATATACACTAAATGATTTTTTTCAAGTGAAAAATGCGAATATATATCTACATCTACAAATATTTATAAAAATAGAGAGAGAACCGGTGATCAGAACGTGAGATCCACAGTGCTTGCAATAATAGACGAAGAGATCAGAGTCGGGTCCATCTGGAGCGGCGTCCTCGCTTGAGTACGTGTGGGTTGTTCTCTTCGGCATTTTCTTCGGTCTCTACCCACCCCAATCTCGCCTCCTGTAATGAGCAGACAGAATGAATAATCTATTGAAAACTAATTTTCAGAGTAATATTTATACAGCGTTGTTTATCACGGTAAATTAATTAAAATAAGTTCACATTTTCACTAAATGCTTTATACGAAATTAGTGATAATAATCAAGAAGAAAATAGGATTTATATAAAAGGGGGGTTTAATCTATCATCGGAAATTTTCGAATTTGTACAAAATAGGTTATAAAGTTGTATTAACTAATTTAATCAATTATTTTGAAGGTTATTTAGGTTATTTTCTTTTCCATATAAATCTAATTTCCGTAGTAAATATCAATTTTTGTATTTGAATTAATTATTAACCTATAAAAAAAAAGATACTTACTAAATTAAAAAGTGATTTACGTGTTAAAACAGTACATTTGATTGAAAATGATAAACTTCCATTAATGAGGAGTTTAATGTTAAAATTTTGAATTTCTTTTAGAAACTTGAAGATTACTGGTTCCCTAATGCATTTGAAACGCTTTAACCAGACAAAATAGGCTCTTTTAGGGTTTACCGAGATGCGAAATTAATTCAAAATATGTTTGGCTACATGAAAGTAAGACATTATTGAGTAATAAACGTTTTCGGAATTTTCTTAGTAAATTAATGTTTGATTAGTCAAATTAAAAATAAAAATATCATGATGATCGGAAAATTCTTGCATTTGAAACGGTTAAAACAGCCAAAATAGGCTCCTTTGGGCTTTAGCAAGATGCGAAATTAAGCAACAATGTTCATATCTCTTCATTGGAAATATTGTCCAACATTAGTCATGACAGACGCCACCCAAAAGAAACCAACTAAAGGCAAATCCAAGATGGAAAAAACAATACTCTTAAAAAACACATATAATTATCTCCTCTCTGCAATGGCCATCACCCATAAAACTCCCTGGAAACCTATCCAGTCCAGCACCCATCTCCCGGATCCCCATTTTCTGTAACGAACGTTAAATGAAACTAAGTCCACATACTAGAGAAAGTGATAACTGGACATTTTAAAAATTCAGTAAAACGAATTGCACAATTTAACTCGATAATCAGTTCCGTAGAGGCCATATCACAAATATATGAATTGAGAAAATTGCGAGGCTTAGGGATATGAACTTACATATCTTGTTGAAAGCTACAATATCGCAGCTCTGGACACACTCATTAATTGGCTCAACAGTCAGATGTTCCTCAATCAGATTGTCAACAGACACCAAATCATCCACAATGGTGAGCATTATCTGCATTTTCTTTATACCATAACCAACAGGTACAAGCTTGGCTGTGACATCAATTAATTAAAATGAGACCCATATTAAAAAAGAATCATTAAAAAAGTACAGAACAACTTCATAAACCACAACTGTCAGAAGCAATTGGTAGAAAATATACAAGTTTAACATTGAATCTTAAGTTGAGAAACTAATATAAGCCCTCAAAAGAATACTACATTGTACTTCCACGAAAAAAAGTGATAAAACAGCACTTTCCCAAATTTTTGTGAAACTTATCATCTCAAAAAAAAAAAAAAAAAAAAAGTGAATTCTCACGCAAGGTGGCATCCAGGAGAAATAAAAAATAGGAAATGAATGTTTACAGATATATCATAACTAACCAAAAAAAACGAAAACTACATTCGAGTAGAAAGAGAAAGGACATACATGCTCCCCAGAGCAAACCTTCCATCTGAACACCTCTAACTAATTCCTCAAGCTTTTTCATGTCAGTCTCATCGTCCCATGGTTTCACATCAAGAAGAACTGAGGACTTGCCAGCTGAGAATACAACAAAAATACATTTTAAAAGTAAACATAAGAAAAAATAAATTCTTAGTGATAAATACACTGATCAATCTATAAAGTGAGAAATTTACTTTCTTTCTTTTTTGCAGATGCCTTAATAGCAGCTGCACGCTCTTCAGCAGCTTTCTTTTCCTCTTCTGTCTCCTCGCCAAAGAGATCCACATCATCATCATCATCATCGTCGTCGTCTGCAGCTGCAGCCTGAAAATCGTGTGATACATAAACAAACATTGAATCATGATTCAATTTTCATAAAACTGAGAGAGCAAAAGAGGACAGAACAAAATTTACTTAAGTTTTTAATACACATATGTAAAGCAGCACCAAGAACAAATGCAAAAGTTTGAACAACTACCTTTGAGTCAGTATTTGGAGGAGTTGCAATCGCCTCTCCGTGGATTGGAGCACATCCTTCCACAGTGACACCAGACCCTTCGGCTGAAACACCACTGAAACAAAAATATTACAATATTACTGAAATGGGCTCCCATGAAAATCTTATTAACTCAAAATAAATAAAACATGTGTACAAATCAGAATCCAAAGACCCCATCACAAGGCTTCATTCGATGTAGCACAATGAAGACAAAATTAAACCAATGCAACCATTGTAAGAAAAAAGAACTCACGAAATCCTTAGAAGTGCATCAATATGGTTGAACCAGCGAGATACATTCACATATTTTGATGGCGGAGCCTTTGAGAGAGCAGCATAAACTGTAATGTCATCCTTTGAAGCTTGGTAGCTGAGAGAAGAGACAGAAGGAAAGCAATAGAATAAGTCATAAGAAATGATTAATCATCTTATAGATTCCAAAATTACCCAATGACTTCTCAAAGGATAGAATGTAACAGAATTTACCCAGTGATGTAACTGCGAGTAAGAAGGTAATCATCAAGGTTTTTCAACCCTGCATCTGAGTTGACATCATAGAATGCAACAGCCATCGCTAGCAAGTATATAGTATGTTTCTGAAGTTATGGAGAAAAATTGTAAGTGTCTATTTCAATGTTTTCAAAATACTAGTAATCAGAACACGCCTTAGCAACCCCCCACTACAGCATAGCAAGTCCAAATACATGAAGAAAACAATAATAAGACAAGCATATTTGATTTCTACTAAAGATAACAAACCCCGACTGCCTTCCGATATATCCATGTGACCATCGACTTAAAATGACCCGTAAACAATATAAATCAATGGAAAACGAAATTATCTTTCAGAAAACATGTTTAGGACATCAAAATTCACCTCCTTTTTGAAAAAGCTATCAAAAAGAACAACATCAACTTTCTGAGTTGACAAGTACGAGATCTCCACCTATCAGAGCATCAACTTTCTGAGTTGACAAGTACGAGATCTCCACCTATCAGAGCAATTATACAACAAAGCTTAACTAGAACACCATCTCAAAAGCAAACTGAACATAACAAACCAGAAATAGGACTCTAACAAGTATAATATACGCATATACAACTTAAACCGTATAGCATTCATACAGAAACGCAATTTAAATCAATAGCATTCAGATAGAAGCGCAACTTAAAGCAATAGTATTCACATAAAAGAATAAAGATAGAAATTGAGAAACCGTAAATTACCGGCTAGAGAGATTGGGAGGTCTGCAAGAGAAAGAGTGGCTAAGTCTAGGGTTTGAGCATGTCATATTTATAGGACAGGTAATGATCAAGTGTTTCGCGACGTACAAAGTTAATGTGTTATTGGGACGGATATTCGTCGAATGCGTTTTGTACGACCGATCCAATTCGTTAGAGAAACCAGCCGGCATCTTTTATGCATATGTTTTCCCTCCCTTATTATTATTAATATGAGACATGGAAAAAAAATCATAAGATAATTATAGGGCTGGATACGAAGCGAACCGAACGTGAATGCGAGTATGTTCATGTTCACTTCATCCGTTTCCTGGCACAGCTCGTGTTCGGTTCGGATTCGACGAACAGGGTTTGGTGGTGTTCGCGATTCGTATTCGTGTGAGCGAAAAAATCTCATATTCGTTCATAGACTCGTTATTGTAGATGACAAACCTTAGCAAAAGTAGCATAGCTTCTTCTTTGTTGCAGTTACAAACGGTTGGATTACGATCAGGATGGGACAGATAGCAGGAGAAAACGGACGGGACTAGCCAAACGGGTGTGCGTGTGCTTTGACTCAATCGACTTCCTGAGACCGACAGAGATAAGAAGAGAAGGAAAGGAAGTCTGAGACAGTCTTCCAGAAAAAACGCGGCGAACACCACCAAGTCTGAAAGGGATGAACAGTTCAGTTTGAACTAAATTGTTTATTTATTGGTTCAGATTCGTGTTCGTTATGACGAACATTCGTCACACATACTTGTATTCATATTAAATTCATGTGAAGCCTGTGTCATTTCACTGGCTAACGAAGCGAGCTCGAAAATGAGCTCGAATGTGTTTGCTTTGAATCCAGCCCTAGATAATTATATATGCATATACATTACTAAAAGGATCGAAGTTATGCATAATAAAAAGGAAACTTAGAAAGTGACTATACTTCGGGGATTATAATGTAAATGAATAATAACAAACACCTCTTTTCAATAGTTGCCACCTTGTCCTCACGTGGAAAGAAGAAAATTGCTCCTTGATGATGTCATAAGTCCTCAAGAGAAAGTGCTTATTCTCCATCCATAAAATTCATAACTCGGACATCTTTTCCAATAGCATAATTTGCTTATAGTTGGTTGGACACATCAATATGGTCTTGATGAGTTATTCCCTCACCAATAGCACTTTGCATTGACTTCGAAAGGATGGATGCACGTTGAAAATGGATATATATATATATATATATATATATATATATATATATATATATATATAATATAGAAATTTGAGTGAAAAGGTCGAGTTAGGAATTTATATAATATGTTCAAAGACTGGTAAGCTAACTGATCACATCGAAAAAGAAAAATTTCAAATTAATACTGTTTCACAAGTGTCAATTACTTAAATCAATATGATATCTTGTTATGACAATACAAAGATTTGAACCCAAGTTGTTTGAAAGTCACTCATGCTATCACTCAAATAACCTTTAGTAGAGAATTATATGCTTAAGAGTCACTTATGCTACTAGTGAAGCAACTCTTGATAGGCCATTGCATGCTTGAAAGAGCATACCTATCAAAGGTGAAAAGAGAAAAAAGGTCCTTTTGCCCAAGCCAAAAAGGTGAGGCGAAAGCTTAACTTTTTTACTATGGCCATTAAAAAATTACATTAAAATTTTCAATTTTCAATAAATTTGAAAATATAACTTATTAATGAAAAAACAAACTATTGACCAATAATTTCACTGAGACACTGACAACCCCAAATTTGATCAATAATTGTTATAGTACTTAGACTTCTCTAGTGACCATCTGTAAAAGTTCAATGACTAGTGATCTATCCAAGTAACTTAAATCTCTCTAATAACCTTTCAAGTAGTCTTAGAACTCACAAAAAAACTTATTTAACAACCTTAAAACTTAATGTAGTCTTTTGGCAAACTCATAATTTATGAATGATATCTCTAATGATCTCAAACCTTATATGATACCTCAGAAATTACCAATAACCTTCATATTTGATTGAAAAATGTTTGGAATCTGATATAAAGCTTGAGACTTTGTTGAAATTCTTAAAAAATTATCAATATCCTACATATCTAGTTAAAAATAGCCTTGGTGATAATAAAATGTGCTTTATCGGTCCTTAAAACTGCTCTTAAGGCCTATTGCCTTTAGACCACTAGTTGCCTTGGCCATACTCAAAGTGATGGCTAAAGTAAAGCTTCGCTTAGATGCACCTTTGACAATTATGTTCTAAAGCCAATATATAAGCACATAAGCATCTTTGATGACATAAGCGTTTTCAACACCTTTCTTGTAAACTGCATAGTTGTGAATTTGTTCTCGATCCTCGATGTTCTTTCATAAACTAGTATTGTGAAACACATTTCCGTAAATAGACCACAAACATCATCACTTAAATCACCACGAAAAGCACCTTTACTATGACAAACACCAAAACTAGCATCACTAGTCCATATGTTATGATCGTCTCCTCTCAACTAGTACTTTTAGGAAAAGCTCGTTTCACCTTAACTTGTTTACCCATATTATGACATGGCTATAACCTTTAAAATATTGGTGGAATACTTATTCAATTAGAGTGGGAGGCAACCTTATGATAAATATTTCCTTGGTTTTAATAGCCATGACTTCTTTGGACTTTAAAATATTAGGGTGATGTTGAAGACAATGCATGGCAACAACTTTATGAATAATTTGGGACTCCACGTTAGGGTCATTAATGAGTTAATTCCTTTGGAAAGTCCTAAGTGTCAAAGAAGAAAAAGAGAAGATGAAACGATGATATTATGAAACCTATAATTTGTGGCTTTGTATTGATTTTCAAATGAGAAAGGTTATCACTTTGCAATTATTTACAAAGAAGTTTATCAAAACAATGAGGCGACGAAGATAGAACCTCAAGGAAAACAGGTGGATTGTCGATATGGATTTGAGTTTGGTATTATAGATTGTCGATGTGGTGCATTGATAATAAGTGGTTTCTGACCAAGGAAAAGACAAGTATTGTTATGGTTGGGTGGATTTGAGGAAGAAAATGATGGGTTTGATTAATAATGTGGGCTATCATAGTAAATTGAGTCAACGTGGGTCGAGTTAGAGCAGCCAAGGGTTGGGCTAAATTATTGGGTTACATGTGGTTAGGTTGATAATGGGTGTTCCTCCAATAATTGCCGATAACTCCCGACTTTGGTGATGTGCCTCTTGTTAACCACTCTCATTAATCTCTCTAGTCACCACTTGATTGTCAAATTCTTTTGTTTCTTTTGTATCTCATCTCCCCAAAAAGATGTTATAATTTCACTCACCGATGTTGTATCCGATGGTGTTGGAGGTGGTTTCATTATAGCTTTTTGTTGCCTTCGTCAAAGATATTTTCTTCCAAAGCCTTCAAATACCCCTTTTCGATCTTATGACTACAATCCTTACTTTTAAGTCTCAACCTTGAATTTTTCTCGATTTCTAATCGCACTTCGACTCTTTTTTTGTCAATTTCGATTCCCTCCATCATTGTCATGGTCTCTTCCAAACCAATCTCCTCCAATCTGTGATGACATCATTCTTTTCCAGAACTCAAATTTAAATAGAATGTTGCCACCATTTGATTTGTTCTCGCATTCTATCAAGAAAACCAAGGCCTTGAATCTATAGTGATGATTCACTTTAGATTCCTTTTCACAATCGAGACACATCCCTTCCATCCACTTAGCTCAAATCTGTTCTTCCTTAATTTGCTGAACAAGAATCCATTCCTCGATCTCATCTTGCATCTAATCAACCCTTTCCATCTTCAAAGGTCGAAGCAACTTTGATACCAATTTGTTAGCAACACACGCCAATTACTCAAGAATTTCCCAATATTCACAACCAATCCAACACCAATTCAAACAATTAAGCAACAATTTCAGAAAAGGCTCTATACAAATAGGTATATTTAGTCTCAAGCAAAAATGACAGACAAAAGTAACAGACTAAGAGCAAGACAAAAAATAATCCAGCATCAATAGGCGTCAGCCCTTCCCCTTTTCCAGATCACTCTCAATTCTTCTCGCCCCATTTTTCTCTCTTAATCCTTTTTATATTTCTTGTTCTATGTACACTTCCACCAGTTTCCCCTTGTCACCCACGTACCCCACCATTTGCACTCTCAACTCATCATCCTCCAATATTCCTCTACGCTGGCCCTTATCCTTTCTTCTGTACACCTTAGTGATGGGAGGTCAAACATTACCATTTCTAAAAGGTCATTTGTCCACAGTTCACACACATACAATGTGCAGTGAGCACAAGTTATTCCTCATCGGTTTTCTAGCCAAACGATTCTAACGCCACTAATCACCCATTAATTAAGCTTATACCCATAGACATTTCAGAGGCAGGCTTAAGGTTTCAGATAACTAATTTAAGATAATACAACTACACATACAACATTATAAACATTTTTGGTGTAAAGTTTGAAATGACATATCGTAAACATCCAACCCATTGAAAAGCTTAACTTGTCAAGAAAAGTCTTTGGGAGAATATCGTATACTACCCTTTATATTTAGTAATATAAATTCATATAATCGTTTTTACACATTAGAGTTGACCAAATAATTTGTTCATAAATACGGTGGTTGGGCTCGTAATTGACCACACATCGGCCTTTATAAAAGTAGTAGTTAAAGTCATAATTGGGCCCTAAATTCCAAATTTAACCCAAACAAACCTGCGACCCCCAGTAAGCAGAACTAATAATCACAGGTATCTCTTTCTCTTTTGTTTCCCTTCCCTCACCATCATTCGACTTCTCCACAAAAATGCTTACACATTTATGGACCATCCGATCAGAATCAAACGGCGGACTACACTTTCTCGAAAGGTTAATTAAAATGTTCATGTCATAAATTCGAAAGAATGCCACCTAATCAGACTTAAAAATTCATAATGAGATTGACCATTGACCTCTAACTTGATGGCGCCTGGTCCTACCACTCCAACTTCGCTGTCCAAGAATGGATTCATTATTGATGTGGCTGAACGTATATGTGTGTGTGGGCTTAATGTAACATATAATTGGTGCATTTCTGTCTCACTGTCTGTCAATAATTGGTGCACTTCACATCGCCGAACTCTTCTGTGGATAAAATAGCTTGATTTTTATTAACAATTCGTTTTGAATCCACTAATTTTGAATTAAAATTTTAATTAAATAATTTGATTTAATATAATTAATTAATTTATTTAATGATATTATTCATTTTATCAATGATTAAATTAGATATTATAGATTTGATTTAAATTTGAATTATCTCTAAATTTGGTTTATTTTGCTCGAATCCACTTTTAAGACTAATAAATAGAAAATTAATTAAAAATATAACATATGATTTAAAATTAAATTACTTGGTTTAGAGCGA
>JAJEJH010000199.1:0-154120 GCA_026122585.1 Anacardium occidentale
CGAGGGCCCCACCGAAGTACTGTCCTCATCCTCGGATGATCTCGGAACACGGCCTCTCCTACCTCTCCTATCTGAAGAAACCACGAAACATTAGGGTCAATAAGCACAAAACAGATATTACCGTACTTACACCGAGAGGAAGACGAGCTCTGGCTACTGGGATACGTTGAAATACACACATATGCACGTCGAAAACAATACAATTCACACATATGTACACAGTTTTCCGCTTTGATATCGCTCTGATACCAAAAATGTAAGACACCTCAGAAGGGTATTACTGTTCACTGTTTAATAAAATAATAATAAATAAATAAAGAAAATATGGTCAATAATACCCGATCGAAATGCTTAACTGAACTAAAATATCGCAGCGGAAATACCTGTGGTACATTGTATACATACATATATACATACCCAAATAAAACTTACATATATTAAAATATTCGCGGAAAACATATACATGTGCATACAACAAAACTGAAGTAAACTGGATCCCAAACGGCAGCCATCTCCTCCTCCCAGCTCCCTACAACTCACCTGCAACAAGAAAGGAAAGTAGGGAGTGAGTGATAAAATCATCCAGTAAGCACTTCATATCCACTGACCCTAAACCAACCCTTCTCGAAGGATTCCACAACACCCCACACAGAACAAACTCCAACTGGCAACAATTCTGACAAACACACCTTCGCTGACCGGATACTACCTCATACCCAATCGTAAAATACGTATATGAGTATACGTAAACAACCGAGAGTGAAGAGTAATCCGAACCGGACACTCGACCCACCAAACTCTGCTACGGATACTCATAACTGCACTGATCTGAACTGATACTGAACTGATGTAGAACTGATACCGATCTGAAACTGATACTGAACTGATGTAGAACTGATACCGATCTGAAACTGATACTGAACTGAAGCTTACGTGGCTTATCGTGTACTGTTCAATTACTGTTATTTACTGTCTTATCATTCGTTGAATGATATGCTGATGTGTCATATAACAATGACATGCTATGCAATAAGCTGAAAACATAGCTAGGCCTGGGCCTGCATACTGAAAATAGTTTCCTGAAAACGGTTCATGAAAACTATGCTGCTGGATCCTGGGATCCCATAACTGAAAATCATGCAAAAGCTTTATCTGAAAGCTATGCAGAAAACTGTGTACCCTGGGGTACCTGATATGCTGAAAACTGTGCTGCGCAGACTGATGAATACAGGGATTCGGCACCTTAGCCATGTGAGTTTCCTCTGCAAACACGTGCCACAAACTGTATGGCCCACGTGATGCCATCAGGCCTGGGCCTGGAAACATATCTGAACTGAGCGCCTCGCGCTATACTCATCTGATCCTCGGACCAGGAAAATATAAACTGCTAGCTGAGCAACCCGGCACACGCCAATACATAGGGCTAGTATTGAGTATATAACTCCTGGTGACACGGGTGCTAAAACTCACAAGTGCCCCCTCGTATTCACCTCTGAAAACTGTGTTTTTCAACTGAAAACATGAATTCGGATCCTTGGATCCGTCTCTGAAAACTCTGAATGGCATGCCATGTTATGCATATGCATATGATGTATCATGAAGTCTTAATTGAGCTCAAATTACTGTTTACTATCCATGGATAGGGTTTATTGTGCACATTTCTCAATTAAAGCTTAATATCTCATTTTGGCCTGACGCACGGGCGTGCGTGTCGTGTGCACGGGCGTGCATGAACTCGCACGGGACCGTGACCAAGTCGTGCATATGGTCGTGCGCGATTCTGGAATTTCAAAGCATTTCCTCACATTTCACTGGGTGCACGGGCGTGCATGAACTATGCACGGTCGTGACCCCTCAAATTAGGTCACGCACGGGCACGTAAACACGGCCGTGACCATGCAGAATACGCAGCGTACGGGCGTGCCCCTCGGGTGCACGGGCGTGCGTCCTGCTCTGCACCTCCATGACCACTCGGAATCAACACGATTCCGGCCACAAACACAACCCAAACTCAAATCAAGCATAAATCACATGCCAAACACTTCAAATAACCATGAATACTCTTCCAGCCACTCCAAGCCTCCAGCCAAACATCCAACTCAACACAAACATATAAAAGCATACTTTCTCGCACATGAGCATAATCACATACATAAATCATCATCCCAATCGTCTCAAATTGTCATCAACACACAAAGAGAATGTCACAAGCATGCTGGGAACGACTTTCATGCCTCAAACAAGCAACCAAACCAACCAAAATCGCAAGGGAAAGAGGAAAGAAGTGCCTACCTCTTGACATGCTTTCTCTCTCAAGAAGATCACGAATCAAGCTTGCTTTGAAGATCTTGGAAGCTGCTCTCCACTTCTAGGGCGTGAATCCTCTGAAAATCGAAGGAAATTTGGGTGAAAAATGAGTTTGGAAACGGATAAACTCGACTTAAAGCGAAGACAGCTGGAAAAGTGCACATGCACGGGCGTGCATCTCCCACGCACGGTCGTGCATCCCGGGAAAATTACAAAAATGCCATTTTCCCGCACTCGCATGCAAATCCTCTCAAACGGATCCATGCACAAGCCCTCAAACTCAAGGAAAACTCCACTTTCACCCCAAAACTCTCTCACAACCCTAGGAAACTCAAGAATCACAAACTGACCCCGGATCTGGGATGTTACAATACACCTCATCCAATGAGAGATGTATGGTCGTAATCAAGCAACCAAACTTTCTTACTATTTAAGATGAATATGTTTTACTCGTTACACATTAATTAAAATATGCCCATTGGTGCTCTATTGTAATATACATCTAAGTGACATGTTATATTGCTAGCTACTAAATTAAATGTTTATCATCCAATAGCTAGTCACCATCTGAAACACCCTTATCAAGGGGTAAGCTTACCCAAACATCAATCATAAACATATTATAATGGGTTTAATTAAAATATTGATTACAATCGTATATAAATAATAATAATACAGACAATATGGTATAAAATTTACAAGTTTGACTAGCTTATATAAATACGAGTGTTAAGAGGAAGAATAAGGACTACCACTACATTAGCACTAATTCCACGATATATAATGATGAATCACATTAACCAATTTCCATTTCCTCTTAGTTTCATCCATCTCTAATTGTAATTAAGCTTGACCCCACTTCTTAAATTCAATATTAATTCCATAGAACTAGGATCAGAGTAGGACAATTTTTAATTTAAAATGGGAATGGTTGATTTCTTAGTAATATGATTAATATTAATTAGGTTGGTGATAATCAACAATACATCCATAACAGAGACATAAATATTGTACTATTGATTTACAATGGCCAATGAGATTGTTAGGCTAAGATCCAATAAAGTGGTTAAGGGTTGGTGTCATTATGCTAAACTCCCTTAAATAATTTGAATTAAGTTTCATAATTTTGTGGTTTATCAGGAGAGAGAAAGAGAGAGAGAGAGAGAGAAGTGACTTTGAAGAAGTCAAAAAGGAAACCTAATTGCCAATTTCCCTCTCCCTTTCCCTTTCCCATTGATAGGATGTGTTATTATTGTTGTTATAATAATGGTCATGGTGGTCCATTTCATTAGTCTAATCTTGCTCCAATGAGGAAAGAAAGAGGGGATTAATAATAATAAAAAAATGTAGAAATAGAAGACCTAAAAACATTCAAATGCCCACTCAAATACTTCCCAAAAGTGATGCATGTGAGGCTCATTATACCATTTCATTGTCTTTCTTGTGGTTAATAGTGCACTATTTTAATTTTGAGTGTAATCTTCTCATTTTTATTTTATTACATGACCTGTAATTAACCTTAATTTTTAAGCAAATATGATTCCATGGCCTAGCTGTGGAACCAAATGCATCTACAAGATGTATTTGTTGGCATTTTAGTGCTTTACCCAAGTGCCAAAAGTGCTTCTCCTTTCTATTTTAATATAATATTTTTCTTAATTAATATCTTCTCTAACATATAACTTTTGGCCCCATCAAATGCTTCTCCATTGTCTTATTGATATTGGTTTTTTTTTTTTTTCCCTCTAATTTAAAAGAACATTATTACTGTAAAATTTAAGGCTCAACTTTGAATTTGTTCATAATTCTCAATTCACATATTCTAATTATAATAAAATGACTTCATCACAATCACAAGCATTTTAATAAAGTTCCCATCTCTTGAGCAACTAAAATAAATATATATATATATTTTTTGGATTTGAGATATGGTAGGGCATTTATTGGACATGTGATGAAAAAGGTGAACAATAGATTTAATAATTTTCACTATAACAAAAGATCAAAATAAATATGATGGGAGCCATGAAAAAGTGTGAAGTGAAAAATAGCCTATTTCAATGTGAAGGGTCCATCTAAATCTTCCTTAGACTCAATTTCAATGTATGACTTGATTATTAATTCAATTTTATTATAAATAAATAAAAACTTTGGAATTGTGGCCTACCATCAACCATTATTTTCCATGGCATTGGACCCCATTTGGGTTCATATCAAGGCTCCTACTCTATCACTCTATAATTATGCTTCCATTCCATCTCTTACACTTATTTAATTAATAAGAGACATTCTTTTAATCAAGTTCTTAGTCATAATACAATAATTTCAAGATTAAATTCAACAACTTTGCATATATTATAGTGTAGGAATTTGACATTGTTTTGTAATGTGAAAGTTTTAATCAGACTCAAAATCCAAAAAGATTTGAGTGACAATTGGACACATAGTAGCTTGATTGTCCTAGCCCGACCAGTGCACAACATCTTGTCTCATCAAAGTCTTCACCATAATTATTTGTTATAATTTTGGAAATTTTGGCTGGCCATGGTAACTTATTTTATACATTTTAATTAATTAATACCTTTATACTGCTAAACTTTTTAGCTTTAATGATTTATTCTCAGGAATATGTGGGTATGACTATATACTGTGAAATGATGTCAAAATCCTAGCACTAGGAAGTGGCAAATCTTGGCAGCAAGATTTGGATTTGCTGGCAGAAATTTGTACCACCAAATTTTGACACCCTATAGAAGTAGCTTGTAATCACAAGAAACAGAGGGTTTAAAGTCAAGATGGGAGATGGAAGTGATTTGCCTAAGATCCCAATAGAGGGAAAATATATATATATATATATATATATAACCCTTCTCCTTGCATGTCATCTACAAAGGACATGTAAAGTCTTAGGCCCCATGAATTTGTGTGGTGTTTTAGTGTTTCTTATTTAATGGGTGATGTTGTTGACCCTTTCACAATTATATGATTGGATTAGCATCTTATAAAGGGTGGTTCATAGGAATATATCTACTTTTCCACTCAGATTTTTCTGTCTGAATGACAAGTTCCACCCATGAACTTTGAAAATGACTTATTCCCACCTTTCCTCTCTCTCATTTTTCATTAATTTTTCCAATTCAAACTAACATTCAAAATTGATAAAAATGTAAGAAAATACAATTTTTAAAGGAAAAATGTGTGTTTTCCACTCATTTGTTTTATCTGAATAATAAGTTTCATTCTTAAATTTTGAAAATAACGTTTTCCCACTTTTTTTTTTTCATGTTTCATTAACTTTATCAATTAAAATTAACTTTCAAAATTGAAAAAAGGTAAGAAAATATCATTTTTAAAAGAAAAATATGTATTTTTTATTCATTTTTTAATCTAAATAACAAGTTTCACCCTTGAACTTTTAAAACAACATTTTCCCACTCTGCCTCCCTCTTTTCCTCTTTCTCAATTTTCAATAATTTTTCCAATTACAACAAATGTTCAAAATTGATAAAAGACTAAGAAAATATTATTTTTGAAGTTGAAGAGTCAAAACCTATCATTCAAACAAAAAACTGATGAAAAATAGTTATTCTACCTCTAAAAAAACAATAAAGGAAAAGTACAAGCTAACTCATAGTTGGGATTTTTCATTGGCACCGCCCCCAGTAAAATAAAACCCATATATTTCCAAAAGTTAAACTTGCATCCCTCTCTTTAATAGGCGCAAGTGAAAAGGAAGCTTTCAAAGGCAAAATGCAAAATTTCTGGCAATTTGATATCTTGACAAAAATGGAGTAGATCTAGGTGCAATCTTCTGCTTGATGTAGCCGTGATTGCTTGCTTGAACTAGCTACTATTACTTGCCTCATATGCTCATCAGTCATGATCCTTAGCCTCATCTGGCTGCCATCGCGTGTCCTAATCTAGCCAAGACTGTTGGTTTAATCTTACTAAAATCCCAGTAAAATCTAGTTTAATTAGGTCAATTGATCACTTGTGGGTCTTAACTACCTTTACTAAACTTCAGGGGTGTCCTGCCAATGTAAGAACCCAGACATGGCTAATAATATTGGTGATCCAGTAGCATTGTGGCGTGCTTTATATGCCTAATAAGATACCATTTTAGGGCAACAAAAAGTGGCATTTCTAATATGCCTAAGCTACAAAAAAGAATCATCAAATCTTCACCTCAAGTCTCATTTGTTTAGCGTAAAAAGTACCCCCATTACATATAATCTTTTTCTCAAGAAAAATATATACCCTTCTGAAGTTGCTTCCAGGAAATCTTATATTCTAAACAAGCACGAAGAATATTCTAATTTTTTTACAGGTGGTAGCCATGCCTCAGCCTCAAGCCCCACCACCATTGCCTAACTCAACACAAAGTCACAAAGAAACAAAATATTATATCATCTTAGTTGGATACCTCTAAGTTTTTATAATTAAAACTAAACTATATATATTAACTATGCCGCCACCACCACCTTCACCATCACCATCCACATTCAATTATGCCAACAGTATCTCAAAAGCATCCACATTTTATTACCATCCCATTTCATGTCTCTATTGATTTGAAAAGTTCGGTGTCGAAGTCATTCATTTTCATGCCTGCCGATCCCAAAAACGACAGCTGCTACAGATTGTTTAACTAATAATGTAGTGTACGATTCTTAATTTTCTGTTCGATTTTCTTCCTCAAAACCTTCACTGGTTAGGCTTTTTCGTTTTCAAGTGATTACTATCTTAAGCATTTTTTGCATTATAAATTGGTTGTTTGGTGTAGTGGGGATCCATCTGGGAAGTATCAGGAAAAACTCTGGCTTTAATTTTTATAAACAGGTATCTTTAACGGTAGCAACTAAATCTTTAAATAAGAATAAGAAACTAATTCATAGTAGAACTACTGCGCCAAATCAAACTGTTGTACTCTTTTAAGCGTTTTCCACAACGTCAGTTTCAGGTTTATCTTAATTATATATGAAGTAATCATAATTAAAAGGTAGTAAATATTGTCCTTCGCACATGCTTTAGGCATCTTCTTGATGATAAAATCTTTATGCAATTCTTGTTAATTAATTAATACGATGTAAATTAAGTGGGTAGCTTCGTGCAAAATATGTAGTATATAATTTTCAATGGGAAAATTGCAATTGTTTCTAATTTAGCGGTACAGTCTGTATCACTTTTCAATTATTGGGCGAAAAATATGTTTAAAGAGTTGAATTAACTAAAGGGTTCATATCTGTGGTACTTAAACAAGTAATCTGGAGTGAGAGAATAATTTATGATCTCCAAAAGCTTGGTACGTAACATGTGCTTTATTCCAGGAATAATAAACTTTTATTAAAAAAAAAATTAATAAAACCTTTAACAGCAGGAAATTCCTTAAAAGTTATGATATCAAAATAAAAAATCTGAACAAATATTTATGCCCAACTTTCATCACAAGTTTATAAATTAATACTTATAATATACAATATAATATAATATTTTACCAAAGTTTATAGTAAATATATAGTAAAGATCTTTTTTTGTGTGTTGGTTTATGATATTTTTCTTGTCGTGTCGAAGCTTTTCACTTCTCTTGATTGAGTTGCAATTTTATGCACATAGAATCACCGAGTTTATCAAAATCCTGATAGGATAATTTTATGGTGGAGATGAAATGAAATCTTTAATGAATATTCAGGATCGGACAAGGAAGGACACTAAGAAGACTCATTTATTTGGATTTATATATGTGAAAGAATTATTAATGGTAGTGCTGAGAGTCAAGATCTACAGAGAACATGTTTGATAGAGAGACATAAATTGGTGTTCCCGCATCAGCAAGCAACACAGCCTCATTTATTAACATATCTCTTGGTGGGCATTGTTTCAAGTTCTCTCTTCGTATTCTGGCTGTGAAGTAAAGATTCCTTAATTACAAAATACGTAAAGCATTTAATCTATATGGTGAAGTTACAATGACATGAATGCGGGCAAATTTCAGACATGTTTATGGAAGGATGAAAATAAGAAAAGGGAGAGCTAAAATTTGAATCAAAGCAATAGACAAGTAAACTTTTAAGGCGTGTAATTACGTTAAGTGAAATGAGAGACAGAATAATTTGAACCAACTATAAAGTATGGGAGGTGTAAAATAACAGGGTGTTGGCGGAATTGATTTCAGATCAAGAAAATGAAAAGAATATGTAGCAAAGCATATATGGAAGAATGATAATATGAATGGGGGAATCGATGAAAGTTGACCTTTAATGGGAAATGACAAAAAGATTTGAGATGGATAATTATAACAGTTGATGAAGATGAATGATTATTTGTTCCATAGACGAAATGGAATTGGAAATGTTGGTTCCCATGTGTGCATGTTATTGATAATATGCTTATGTGTCCCTCACCACTTTGTGATCTTCCATGCTTTGCCCTTGGCCCCATCCTCTCCTTTTCGTACTTTGTTCTTACCTATTTTTCTTCCTTTTATTATTATTATTATTCAATGCTTAGAGTGTGTGTGTGTAAATATATGTCATCCAAACCCCTCGTACTTGTCACTAAAATAATATTAAATCTTCCATGTGTTTTCATTTCGTTTGCATAATACTCCATGTTGATTATTCTAGCTATTTTCTTTTTATTTTGAATAGTAAAATGTCATTACCATCCTCTATTTTAGTTTCACAACCAAGCAATTTCCGAAAGAACAAAAAAAGTGATATAATATTGTTGGAGTGTTTGGTATATTAATTATTTAAATGATATTATTTCATAGTATTATGTATCTTATAATTTAGAAAATCATGTTCTTATATTTATTAGATCAGATCTGAATAATGTGGTTCTTATCGTAAAAGCACAATATTAACACTAAACTTAAATAAAATCTATGATTTTAAAAATATTAAAGAACATGAAGAATATTATGGACCATAAAATCCTATTATATTGTTCTTAATGCTTGAAATGAATTTTGAAATTTAACAATTAAAGCTAATTGTTTATATAATTTTACAAAGAGATTCAATAGTTCAAATATTTACACATTCGTCTAAATAAACGACTAGGATTTGTCTTATAAGAATACGACCTTTAATGCAATTCAAATTATTTTTTTGAGTTCTAAAAAAAACTCAAATTTTCTCTTTAGGTGAAACCAAATGTGAAATTCTCTCCCACATAATTGTACATAATACCTTTGTCGTCAAAATATATTTTGAAACTATTTCATCTTACTTTTAAACAACTATATTACATATTAAAATTATCACCTTATTTCACAATCAATTAAGCTTTATGTTAAGAATGATTTCTACGTTCTTACTATAGGTAAAAATGACGTCAAATATTATTTGTTTGGTTCATTTCTTTTAGGATTAAAATTTTAAATAATTTACATAAAAGATGAGGTAAAATTTTAATCTCGAGGATAGCTCTAATTAATAAATGATATTTTTCACCCTCTTGACAATCCGTATATCTTTATCTATTTTTTTATATTTTTAGTTACATTGTTCGAATATAATTTCTTAGTATACTAACATTGTTTTTGTTATTTAGAATGAACTATAAAATACATTAACCAAAACTATCTATTTATATAATTCTATAAAGAGAATCAACAATCCCAATCTTCATACGTATTTTTAGATGGAGTACTAGAATATGTCTTGCACAAATAAGACTCAACAGTACAAGTATAATTGCCTTCTTAAATTCCTAGGAAAACTTTACTTTTCTCTTTACAAAAATAAGACTCAGTCATAGTACCAGCAAAACAATGGAGACATAAATGAAAGTAACTTTTTTTTTTTATTTAAATATTTTTGATATTATTGTGAAAGCATGACGCACACGTAACACAACGTAATCCAAGAAAAATTAATTAAACTAATTTTTTTGAATGATTAAAGGATTTTTAATCAAATTCTATTAACCTTTTCAATATATTAAATCAAGTGGTATTTTTTTTAATTATTTAATATATTTTAAAATTTATTTAGTTACTTTTTATTTATTTTAATTTTTTTATTTTAAAAAATAAAAATATTTTTTTGATTATTAATATTTAACTGTTGATATTTAAAATTAATCGTTGACTTTGATTAATAGATAAATATTTAAGTTTTAAAAAATTGATGGATAATATTTATAAATTAGGAAGATGTTGGGTGGGAATAAGTTCTTTGGCCTTTTTAATAGAACTAAACAATTTTAACATAATTTTTATTGATTATACAAATCCAATCAAGATCCCAATTTAGTATCTATTTTACTTTTATCTCTAATATTAAAAACCCTAACCTCTTAAATACAATTTCATTTATGTTTTCATTTAAAAATTAGAGCAAAATTTAAAAAAAAAAAATCATACAATCAAATCACCATAATCCAAGTGAATCAATATGACTTTGACAGAGTGTTGGATTCTAATTATTAAAATGACTTAAAGTCATTTTAATTTAATACTAATTACATTATTTCAATCCTACTTTGTTATAATTCGTAAATTATTATTGTTTTTCTTGATTATCTTATGAATCAGGTGGTCATTTTTTGAATGGTGGTTGCTTTTATTTTTGTATATATTTTTATTAATTTTCATAGAATTTTTTTTTAAAATTTTTTAATAAAAAATTAAAATATTTTTTTAATTATTAAATTTTAATTGTTAGTTGTTAAATTTAATAATGGATTTTGATTAATGATTAAATATTTAAATTTTTATAAATTGATAGGTATAATTTGTCTTTGAATGCAACCTAACGTGAGACTTAGTACTTTCGCCTGTCTATAAAGTATTCTGTTTTTTTAAGGTATGTGATTTGATATCTCTCAATATATATATATAGATGATGTGATAAATCTCTCTTTTTTATTTATTTATAGGTTGATTTGATTGAAGCTTGCTGCCTTCTTCTGCACGATGAAATCTCAGCCTACTACAACAAATGGCGATACTGGAAGTAAAAAAAAAAAAACTAAAACAAGTAAAACGTAAAAAACTCAAATTGCAGAAAGAAGAAGCAATAATTTTATTGATGGGAAAGAATGTAAATAAATAAACAAGGGATGGCCCTCACCATATGCAGCACATGTGAGGGTTAGCTTGAAGAAGATCGATGAAAGATCATGCACAGTGAAAAGCTAAATATAAAAGAAAGCAAGCTTCTGGGATTGTCGATGATCACTGCAACCAAAACTTGTCCGGGAAAACGATGTTCTGATAATGCCAAAACAAAGACACATCCATTGCCGGATCACCCATCTTAATAACTCTGAATCTGTGTTGTCATATAATTTAGGTACTCCTGGTACGTCATCTTCAAGTGGCCACAATATTTCTATAGAAAATTTTCAACTTGTTTATCAGAATGGCACTGATATTATTGCGTTTGTTTTGCCATTTCTTTCACAGGGTTTTTTGTTCTCTGATTATTATTGTGAGCAGCAAGTCGATTTAATGATTTTAAACATGGATTGTCAAGGAATTCATGTATAGTGATTTTGATTATTTAATTGTGTTATTTAAATTCTAACAAAAAAAAAAAAAAAAAGCATAATTGTACGAGAAAGCTCTTTTTGTCTACTAGAGAATTGATGCTTCAACAGTTCCAACCCTTGAATCAGAAGTTTTCAGGCAATAAAATTTCATTTCTTTGCATAGACTCACCCTATAGACAAATTTAATTAGATTTTGAAGTGATTAAGACATAAAACAAATATCTTTGTTAGAGACAAACGACTGCCCTTGAATCAAACAATTAATAAAAACAACAAATCTTAGTTTGGTAATCATCGGATAAGTCAATGGAAATGAAGCAATGAAAAGACTTGAAACGAGTTAGTTACGATGTCTTTGATTAAACAGGAGGGGCCATGACAATTCAAAAGCTGAAAACATAATTAAGGCACAGAGAAGATGGCAACGTTTCTATGGCTCATTGAAGAAGAAAAAAAGAGAACGTTGAGGGCAAGTTTTAGATAAATTGCTAGCTGGGTTGCATGTGCAACTGAATTATTGACTCATTGAGATAGCATTTCTTCATGTCAAAATCCTACAGGGAATTAAAGCAAAGTGTCCACTCAAAATTTAAGCTCTTTCGGACCCATTTCTTCTCTCGGGAATTCAACTTTATACCTAACCAATGTGTTTCTCAACTTTCTTGTTGCTTGCATGTATCAGAATTTATATATTTCTCTTTTACAGAGAAAAAAGAGTTTCAGTTTCAATATGCAATAAATGGTTATTACATCATAGGCCTTTAAGGTCGTCCAATGACATGAAAATGTTGACAGGATCCTGCACTATGACTAACAAAAGAAGAAAAAAAGTGTCCTTGATGTGTGAACTAGAAGGAAAATTCATGCATCTTGAGTGAAGTAGGGTCAATTAATCTGGATAGGACTTGAAAAGGATTGGAAAAAAAGATGATGGAATTTTCGTGAGGCATCATCCTTATGACCATGCAATTGGGTCTTGGCCCCTTGAGAAAGAAGCCCAAACCCATAGTAGAGACACCCTAAACTAGTTTGGGGTCCTAAGAAGTTCCTAAATGAGGACCTTTTTATGTTTATTTTAAACAGTGTATGTCTGCACATAAGCATATAGCAATGTCAAAAATTGTGATCCTTTTTCGATTTGAGCTTTACCTGAAGACATAAACACAAATGCTTATAACTGTGAACGTATTTCTGATATTCAAAAGCTTAGAAAAGCTCAAATCAGGACAGGATAGAAGGAAAATTTTGGGTTGAATATCAGTCCTTTTGAAATATTCTTCATGGGTTAGCGCACAGAAAGAGAACGAGAAAGTGAAAAAATTATTTGGTGTGTTGGAGAAGCAATTTTCTTTTGCAGATGCATAGGGCTGACAAGCATTTGAATGGAGACATAACTGGCATATCAGAAAAGTGCAAAAGACATAAACAGAAGCAAGCAAGCAAGCTAATATAAAGCCAAAATTTGGACGGACAAGAGCCAATATTTCAAATACAATGCGAGTTTCTTATGGGGCCTGATGATGAGTCTGCAGGTTTGTCTTTGAGTCTTCGTTCTTCTGCTTCTGCCACTGCCACTGTCGTGAAATTGCCTGGCTTATTGCCGAAACTTTCAGGCCGCAAGGTTGCGAAAGTTTCACATTATAATGCCACTGCTTGCTAAAGAAGAGGCATCCACTCATTTGTCATTCACCAGCTTTATGTTTACTCTGAATTATAGCTGGCCCGCACACCACCATATTTATATAAATGTTTTATTTTAGAGTAAGAACATTATATTTTAGAGTAGATCTACCCCTCCAATACCCGAAAATTTTTGGGCCTGACAGGCCCCCGTAACCTGTGAATTTTCAATGTTTGGGGTACAACCCAAAATATAGTAAACTGTGTCTTGGCATAGGTTGTGCCATACGAACCCACAGACCTGCTGTGAGACCCTAACATAACCCGTCCCATTCGTGGGCTGTACCCAAAGTTTGATAGAATCCATATGTTTTGCAAAAAATCTCATGCTGTATTTAGGATTTATATATATATCATGTTTAATATTTATTTCAATACACCTTCACACGATAACACAACATTCAATTAAAGGAAATCTGTTGTAACTTGCCAAAATTTATGGTTCATGCCAACCATATTTAACATCCATTTCAACATAAATTTATACAAGAAGACAACATTCAAACAGTGTAGTTAAATATAGCCAAATCATAGGCATCATGGATTTTTGGTTTAATTATATTTAACATAGATTTCAATACAAATTACCCCCGCAATACATATCCATTACAAATCCACCATTAGCCTTGGCTACAAGTAATTTCAACAAGAATACATAGCCTGCGTTTAGCTTTTTGTTTCAATAAGATTTGGCGTCCATTCAGCACGAACTCCCTTGAAACACAGACTGACCTAACTGACAAAACTTTCAATACGCAGACTGACTGCCTTAGGAGGCAGGAACTGAAGGGCTTAAGTTGGGTGAAACGAGACCAAATCGGTTGGATTTGGAGAATCTGAATGGATCAAATCCAAGTAGATCAGATCTAGTCCTACATAATGCTAAAAAAGCCCCATATATAAGAAAGAAAGAAAATGAAAAGAAATAACATAATATAAAAAAACAAATTATAATGTTTATATTAGAATATTCACTCTATCCACACTTGGAAAGCAACCAAAAATTGGAATTTCAATCAGTGTAATATTTTATTTTGGGAAAAAAAAATCAAAAAATTATGAACCAGAAATTAGTTTGACATATGTATTATTATTTTTTGTTTTCATTCTTCTATACTGAAATTCCAAGAACCAAGCAATTGCGTCTTGTTCGATGCAATCAAAGTGCTTGGAAGTTGTATAGGCTCGTGGCAGAACGCGGCAATTCTTCTCGTGTGGCGTCAAAACTCTTTCTTTACCTCTTCCTTCCTTCCTTCTTCTCTTTCTTTCTTTCTTTCTTTCTTTCCATCCATTGCCCCTCCTTCCTTCCATTTCCAATTTCTTCTCCTGTTCAATTATTTTGTGACGATGGCTGAAGCTTCTGCTCTGTGTTTCTCTTCTTTCTCTTCACTTCCTTCTATTTCTCGCTGTCAAAGAATGGAACCTATTTCTTTCGTTTCCACGTCTTTTCTTTCTCGAACCCCCTCTCGTTTTCTTCGATTCACATCCACCAAAGCTTCTTCTGATTCTTCTTCTGGCTTCCTGGGCGATGATTCTTTTAATTTTTTCCCTTGGGCAGACGGTCACGGCGGTAGTGTATCTTTGATTTGGATGGTTTAGAGTTTTTATTGGGGGAATTTGTGAAGTTTCTGGGTTTAATCTGTTGCAGGAATTCAATGGGTTCAAGAGGAGAGAGTAACGCTGTTTACTGCTGACGGACTAATTCAGATTGGAGGCTTAATGGTCCCTCGACGTGTTACTGCTTCTGATGTACGTTTTTTCTATCGTTTCAATCTTGTTTCTTTCTTTCTTTTTCACTTTTGTTAAGAGTAACTTTTAAAGTATTAATTTTGTTGGAAAAATTGTATGAATTAAGAAATCATGTAATTTTGGGATGTCCAAAACTGTTTCGAAAATATGCGATGTTTTCTTTTGAGAGATTTGAGTTCCTTATTTCAGTTTCAATTGTGTTTGTTTTCCAAATAGAATAGGTTTATACATTGAGTTCCAATTGCAATCAAAACTGAAATCTTCGGCTTTTTTTTTTTTTTTTTTTCATTTCCAGCGGAAATAGCCATTTGGTTTCTGTGTGAAATGCTTAATGCTTTATAAAATTGAATTTTAGATTTGCGTAATTCTTAAAAGGCATTCGGGTTCTCTGCAAAATGTTTAATGCTTTAGAAATTTCATTTTAGATTCGCGAAATTCTTAATATCTATATTGTTAACTGGCTAAAAAGAGTTCCATTTGTTAACAGAAAAATCAGGGGAGATCAAAAGCCTCCCAAAAATTTCAGCGTTTTCAAGAGAGTGATTACATGGATCCAAACCAGAGTCTATGCCTAGGTGCTCTCTTTGATATAGCAGCAACAAATGTAAGCTATTTTTATGCTGCTAATTGAAGCTAATGTTTGAGATTGTAAGTCTTTTGTCATATGCATTTGGTTTTTGTCATGGTAGGGACTTGATACTGGCAGAAGGCTTTGTATCTTCGGATTTTGCCGTTCCATTGAGATGCTAAGTGATGTTGTGGAAGATACAGTTTTGGAGCATGGTGGTGAGGTATGCCATAGTGTTTTGGTTTAACTTCCATGGTAGCTATACATCACCATGCTTGCTTGTGGCTGTTGTTTCTGTTCACCTTGGTTGTATTTAAAGTACAACAATAGAACAGCTACTCTCAGTTTCTTGTTCTGACAATGATATCATCTCATAGTTCCCATTCTAACGGTAGCCTTACTACACTCATAGTTGTGGCTGGTTAATTCTTTTAGGTTCAGCTCTGATTTATCATTACATGCATGTAATGGTTTTATGTTTGACAGAGTCTGTGGAATTTTAATTTAGTCTAAAAATCCTGGTTTGGAGGTATGCTTGGATCCTTTCTCCTGTCAGCAAAGGGAAGTTCCATTGATATTCTGAGAGGAGGATTAGACTGTTGGGATCGGTAGCTATATCTGGCCGTGTTTTTCCCTGTTCGATCACTGGTTTTACTCTTTGTGCTTTAAGTGCATGTCCCAATTTGTTACTGTCTGTGATTTTATCGAATAATAGCCCTATAGCTAGACACCCTGTTAAGTTCTCGTTAGTTTCAATTGATTTCTTGTTCAAAAAATTCTGTAAATGGACACAGTTTCTGAGTTTAATACTGCTGACTGCTGTCTGGCAAAACCAACTTGATTTACTCTTGTTGCTTTAATGCACCATTTTGGTATTGAGTGGCTATACAAGTCAGATATGATTATGGAATGTCATACTGAAGCTGATATTTTCTGAGTTTTTCAAGTGGCTGCATTTTTTTACTTTATGTCAAGCTATCATAGGTAAGCTATTTTAGAGTTGAATGTAAAATCTTATCCACGTTTATGGCAACCATTATTTCATATCCACCTTTTCAAATTTTTCTTTCATATCAATGACAACAGTGCTTCTTTTTAATGTGTTTTACATATATAATGCTTGCGCTTTTAAGGTTGAGCTTGCTTGAAATTACAATATTATTAGAACATGTATATCTTCTGTGTTTAGATAGTTGCTGCGGAGAAGGCAAGCAAAGGTGGTTTACATGAAAAGTTAACCATGACAGTTTCAGTGCCATACCTGTGGGGTGTTCCTCCTGCTTCTGAAACACTTCATCTAGCTGTTCAGAGTGGGGGAGGAATTGTGGAGAAAATTTATTGGCAATGGGATTTTTTGTAAATAAATTGTCAAATTCCCCTGATCACAATCAGCTGTGCAGTCTGTACATAAACTGATGTACTCCAATTCAACGTATAAAATTCTTGTATCTTTTACTTTACTTGGTTAAGATTGTTTTTGAACTTTGTTATTAGGAAGTTCTCACTGATCATTGTATTGCTTTATGTTTGTGATAGGATTAGGAATAATGCAGTCAGACTATGGTAAGATTATTGAAATCAAAATTAAAGATTGTGATGACATCATGATTAAATTAGTTTGATAGAGTCAAGAAATTTAATAAATTTTAGGATATGAGAGAATAAAAAGCAACAACAGAAGAAAGAAATAAGAGAAGTTACAGAAAGTTCAGGTTGTGGGTAGCCTCTTGGGCCTAATTGGGAGGTCTCTACCGCTTCAAGTGACCTCTTATTCTTTAAATTGTTGATCTACCACTGTAAGCCCCCTCTATCAATAAAATGTGTTCTTACTGTCATTCATCATGTTTTTACGCTATTGAAATAATTGGTTGAATCCTATCAAAAGGTATTAGAAGAGAAGATAAATTGACAGCATATACCGTTAAAAAAAAGACAAGCTCTTATTGGAAAAAGAAACAAAAAAGCAGAAAACCCGAAATTAAAAATTAAGATGACATTATATTGAAAAAATCAAATAATTTAATAAATTTGAATTAGGATAAGATTTTAAGATACCAGGGAATAAAAGAAATAACAACAAGAGAAGCAAGAGAAGTTTTAGGAAACTTATGTTGTGGACTCCTGGAGATGTCGGTTTATCTATTAGAAACCAATGTTTCTATTTTCTTTGTTTTTGGGGGCTTTACTATTTTTGGTGAAATAATTGATAGGGATTCTATGAAATGGTATCAGAGCAGTGAGATCCCACAACAGAGAATGCAAATGGGTGAGATATGGTGTTAGTAGGGAAAACTCTTATAGGAAGAAGAAGCATAAAAGCTTAAAGAAAAAGATTAGAAAAAAAAAAAAAAAAAAGCTTAAGGAGAAGAAAAGTAAAAAAAAGAAAAAGCTCAAAGGGGCATTAATGATAGGATTAGGAATAGTGCAATAAAATAATGATAAGATTATTGAAATCAAAATTAAAGATTAAGATGACATTATAATTGAATTAGTTTAAGAGAATCAAAGAATTTAATAAATTTGGATTAGGATAACAATTTAGGATTTGAGGGAATAAAATGAGCAACAACAAGACAAATAAGAAAGGGCATTCTCTTAGAGTTGATTGGGAGGTTCTAAACTCTTTTTAGAGGTGAGAACCAGCAAGGGCCTATAGGAAAGGCAAAGTCAAAAGGAAAACTCGGGAGGAAAAATAAAAGAGAAAAAAAGAAAAAAAAAAAAACTCGTATGGTATCAAAGCATCTTGTGGAGAGGAAAAGAAAAAGGAAAACATAAGGGGAAGAAAGATTAAAAAGGGGAGGAGCAAAAAGCTCAAATGGCATCAAAGTAGTGAGATAAAAAGGAAAGAAAATGAAAATTTTTATAGAACCAAAAAAAAGGCTCAAAGGAGAAAGCGATGATAGGATCAGGAATAATACAATAAGATTATGGTAAAATTATTGAAATCAAAATTAAAGATTAAATATAACCTTATAATTGAATTAATTTGAGAGAATCAAGAAATTTAATAAAATTAAATTAGGATAACATTTTTAGATATGAGTGAATAAAAAGGGCAAGACAGGAGAAATAAGAGAAATTTTAGAAAGCTTAGGCAACATTATAAATGACCGAAAATAGGAGACTTCAGCTCCTGAAATTATTGGTTTATCCACTCTAAACCTCTTCCTATTCTCCTTACTCTTTGTGTTTTTGTTATTTTGATGAAATAATTAGTTGAGATTCTACCATAAACCAGATAAATCAAAATTTATTGTCTTCGTTACAGTTTGAACCGTAAGTATCACTTTGGATGACTAAAATCTTTTTCATTAGGTTAAGTTTTAAAGATTTACCAAATGGTATATTAAAATAGTAAAATCTGAGTTTTTGCTATTTTTAGTGAAATAATTTGTTGAATTCTATCAAATAGTATTAGAGCAATGAGATCCGTTAAAGGAGAAGGCAAATCAGCAAGATATGGTGCTGGGAAGACATCCTCTTACTAGGAGGAGAAGCATAGCTCAAATAAAAGGGAAAGTTAAGGGAAAGAAAAATAAAAAATAAAATAAAAAAACAACAGCAAAAAACCTTACTTCTAATTTACCCACCTTAAGGAGAAGATATGGTGCTAGGAAGACAGTTTTCAAATGGACGGTTAATGATAGGGTTAGGGATTATGATAAGATTATTGAAATGAAAATTCAAGATTAAGATAACATTATGGTTGAATTAGCTTAGGCTGTAGGCAGTCTCCTAGGGCTGATTGACAGGTCTCCACCTCCTCAATTTGTGTTTTTGCTGACTTCGGTGAAATAATTGGTTGGGATCCTGCCAGTGTGTATATGGCATGACATTAAAATGAAGGTAAGACTTTTCTATCTTTGAATAAGTTGTCTTAGTCTGCAGTATAACCACCATGGATAAGAAGAGAATTCATATAGTTGGTTGATCCTAATTTCATGTTGTGGGTGAGTTATGTTTTCTTCCAAATAAGAGATCATGTTGCTAAGCCATCACTTAAAGCTTCCTTCTGTTGCTGCATACATTGTTTTACTAAATTTATATGATTTCCACTTTCCAGTTCATAGGCTCTTGTTTTTGAGTTAACCAGCAAAAAATATCATCCATATCGTGTAATCTTATAGAAAACCAGTTAAGAATAAGTCCATCCAAATAATAAGAGAACCTATGATGTCAACACGTCCGAAAGATAAGGTTTCCTTTACCACTCCCAGACTGCAATTTGCTGCTCTTTTCAAGTAGAATTCCTGTCACAAATCCAACTATGAGACTGAGACTGAGAATTTGAGAAACATAGAGATGCTTCTCTCAATTTCTAGAACCCATTTGTTTGTGCATCACATGAATCATATGAACTCTGTTAATGTCAATGGTGAAGGCTAAAAGTTTCTACAAATAAAATTAAAATTCAGTAGTCAATATCTTAGCATAACATCATACCAGACAAGCAAACAAATTGACACATGATTCACATGATCTGTAGATCCATTCAAAATTATCAAAACTAAATCTCTCCAGTGATTAAGATGCTCCTCCCTCCACGTATATATCTACATATGCATATGTCAAAATCTGTCTTCTTTCTATCGCTCTCAAGCAAATTTCTTATTGCCAGAGATGGAATCGGATTCCATGAATATGTTCACTGGAGATACGTATTCTATGTTGAATGATTGCGAGTGATTTACCACCTTCAAGAAAAAACTAGTCTTAATTTAGACTTTAGATACATGAATAATCTTATAGCATTTGAAATTGTTGCAAGCTTGAAGATCAAAGTTTTGAATAATTAAACTTGGTCACTGGAGCCCATAGAGAAAATGGTTGAATATGTAAACGGATTTGACTGATGTTCTCGCCTGACTGGGTTGTTATCTCTCTGGCTATTAATCAATTTGCTGTAACCGGTAAAAGTTAGGCGCCTGAGCCACCATTTTTTTTTCCTTTGGATTACATGTATTAATGATTTCGTTATATTCTCCATTTCATATCGGGATAAAAACATGTTCAATGGCGGCTTTTATTATAAAAGTGATTAGAGGAAGAACAAATTAGTAACATATGCATGCATCTACGGCATATATATATATATATATATGCTTCTGGAGAAATAATTGGCTAGAAATTGACTTGGATGATTCAGTTCCTAACTTTTCATTTTCAAGTAAAATTCAACTGAAGTATTAATGGCTTTCAAATCACTGTGATAAGAAGGGGGGAAAAAAGACTTCAACTGCCATATTGATCGCATTCAAATTAAAAACCGAAGAAAAGAAGAAAAAGTTCGGTCTCTAGTCAATATCAAAATTTTTCACTGTCATAAGGTGTGCATATACATATCAAAATTTTTCACATAAAATTCTAAACCATTTTTAGATTATTATTCTCATTGAAACCTTTACGGGAGCTTGCCTTTGCATACCAGAACATCCGGGGTATCTAGTTGGAAAAGTTAGCCAATAATATCAGATGACGTGACTCAATCTTTTTCTATAAACTTTAAGACTTTCACAAGTTCAAAGATGATATGAGATTCCTGCGACATACTGACTTTTTTAAACCCTGGGATGCTTCAGCATGAGTGGAGGACTGAATTAATTCTATCAAAATAAGCCATGCCCCTTTTGGACACACACCAAGAACTGATAATCCTAGTATTATCGAGTGATTCAAAACTATTTGGTTCGTCATCAGTGACTAGTTTAATGGTTTAAATTTAATGCACTGATGGGTAAAGCTAGGAAGCTAATAAGTTAGATAGTTGAGCCATGGTTGGTTTAAAAAAAAAAAATTCACAGTTTCAGTCGCAGCCGCAACCTTTTGACCTTTTGCAGTTCGCAAGAGAAGACACTCCTAGAAAGCATTTCCCATTGAGCTTCAAGACAAATTTGATTAGGAGTCTTAAATAATGCCTATAGCTGGCAAAACCTATTATTTAAATTAAGCATATTGTAGAAGAAGCAAACAAACTGGTGAAGAGGTCAATGCATTAATGTTCTTCTTGGAAAATTTTAATAGTTATTTGTTTAAATTTTGCCTAAACAAAACAGCAAAACATCATTTTCCTGAGATCATATAATTTTGAAGCTTTTGGACTGCTTCCCTTTGAGGATTCTCTATCACTTTGCATTCTAATTAGTTAATTATTATTTATAAGGACTTCATTTTTGTTTTTGTTTTTAGATCTTAGTTGTTCTCCTAGTTGGATTTGTTTATTATGTTAATTAATTAGTAAACAACACATTTTCTCTAATTAATTGTCTTGCTTCTCTATACCCCACTACTCATAATCAAAGGTCATCAACACTTATTGAAACCCTCCTCAATCAAGGTCCTTGTTATTGCAGTCTAAATTAAGGGTATCCCTATTAACGTTAAATATAATTTAGCCAAAAATAAAACCATAAATATGTTCTAATCAAATTAAAGTCATGGAAATAAAATCATGTTATGTGTAGCACAATAATAATTTACAAAGAAATACCCCCAGTGAATGAACCTTAATACATCTCCTTCATTGCATGTCAGCTCACATTATACTATATGATTTCATGGAGTTCATATTTTAATTAATTTATACAGCTGTTTAAGAAGACTGAGATTAGGATTTACATCAACCCATTTTAATATTCCTGTGTATGATAATACCCACATAAAGATCCCTCCTTGTGCAGCTTGACCGGGTTCAAAATTGATTAGTGGGAAAATAAATAATAAACAATGACCAAACATTATTTGAAAATTTTATGAAAAAATGCCTGTTTGGCTTTCAAGATTTAATTTGGATCTTGAGATCAGGGGTTTCGAGCCAAACCAATTTTGAATAATTAAGTTTGGTTCAAATTTCGATTTATAAATAGTATTTTTGTTGACAAAAAAAAGAATCGTCAAGAAGAAGAAAAAAATTATTAGAGAAGGGAAAGCCTAATCATTCAAAAAAAAAAACCACCTTCCATCCAAAAAATTACAAGAACAAAAAAAAAAATTATCCAAAAGATGAAGAATGACCAACAAACTCAAATTTAACTACTATTTCAAATAGAGTTCATACTGAAATGCACAAAAGAAATGCATCTGTACTAGCAAATTCATACATCGTTTCCAAAAAAAGAGAAGCACAAAATAAAACAATATTTTTGGCCATTTCCTGTCAGAAAAAAAAAAATGTTGTTTCCATTGAGAACACCAAAGTCATACATACAATCTGAGTCTAAATCTGAAACTTAAATTCAACAGTCTCTGTGATTTTACTCACAGTTAGCATGATCATCATCTTCCATCGTACAGATTTAACTGCAAAACAAAATGCTATTATTATTGCAACTACCAGTACTAATAAGTTGCTTGATCTCCTCAAATCCATAGTCCACTAATGGCGTTTCATCCCAACCCCCGTTAATGTTCGGCTTTTGCTCATGACTCCAGCTCCCACTTGTGTTATAAAAACAATTCTGCAAACCCATTTGAACGGTGTTACCATTCCCTCTACAGCCATAATCGTACTCTAATTCTTTGGTGGCATCTGAAGAGCTGCAACTGGCCGCTGCTTGATCGTTTCCAAACATCAAGCCAGTATCTTTCACTTGATAATGCTGGATAGGACTCAAAAAATTACTCTCTTGGGGAACCTGGAGAATGTTTGAGCCGGCAGTGATGCAAGAACTGTTGCTCAATAGACTGTTTGAGAATGAATTTGGTTGATCAAAACCCGGGAATGTTATGGCCTGGGTGGTGTAATTAGAGTTGTTATTGGTATATGATATTGTTGATGATGGTGATGAAAGTTGAGGAGATGGCGATGCTGATGAAGATGTTTGAAGAAGAGATGAAAAGGTAGAAGCTTGGTGACGAAGTAACTTTCCTTGAGACTGATTGGCCATGCCCATGAACTTCTTCTTCAGCTTGGTGTTCCAGTAGTTTTTGATATCATTATCAGTCCTCCCGGGCAACTGAGCGGCTATTATTGACCACCTGCAATTTCATGTGAAGAAGAAGTTCAGTAGGTAAGAAATCTAACTCAGCTTTCCCTGAAAACTGTAACTCCTGAATACAAAAATCTAAACTAGCTAGTCATGCATGAAAAGTTGCTGAAGCAACAGAGGTTTTAATTATTTGTTTTCCTTTTTAAACATTTTTATATTCTTCAGGTTAGCACGGCCAACTCAGAAGGAAGAGAAAAGAATGGAAAGATATATATAGGAAACAACAAAAAAAGCAACTTTCAGATCAATTTCCGTAAAGAAAGACAAATTCTGTTCCTGTAACTAAAGAAAGATGATGAATAATATATAGTGTAACTTAATACCTGCTCCCAATGTTCAGAAAGAGAGTGTAAATTATCCTATCTTCATCATCAGAGAATTCTCCATGCTTGATGTTGGGTCTGAGATAGTTAAGCCATCTCAACCTGCAACTTTTCCCACATCTCTTTAAACCTACAGATCATTAGCACAAACAAATTAAAACCCAGAAATCAATACAGAAACCAAGCTGACCCCAAATTAACATCTTTCGTTTAAACACATGAAAAACAGTACCAGCTTTCTGTGGGAGCGCAATCCAGTTTCCTCCAGTGCCAGATTTCTCTATATACTCCTTCAACTTGGCATCTTCTTCAGGTGACCATGGCCCTTTCTTCACATTAGCCTTGTCACAACAAGGAGCTCTACCCATGATCTTAGATATTTTCTTTAAGAAACGAATAGAGATGAGCTTCTTCCCGAAAAGACCTGATGGGTGCTGTCTTTTATTGTGTCTGTGGAAGCAGAGAAAACTTGGTGTTTGGACAGCAGAAGAAATGTAATAAAGTGGAAATATAATACAAGTCAAAGAACAGGCTTCTTCAAATTTTCAATCACATCTCATTTATATAATAATTTTACTTATTAGATTGTAGAGAAGTTTCCAACATAGCAATTTTGTATTCTATCGGCAAGCTAGCCAACAGGGACCTTACTTTTACTCGACGAATTCAAACAAAATCTCTTCTCCCCAAGCAATCAGATTCATTCATCTGTATTTGAAGCTGTCTGATGCTAAATGTATTAAATGCTACTACTTGTCTATGTATTTTTTCAATTTTTACGTTCGAAAAACATCTGTCTTTGTAAAACCCTCATGCATTTTCTTTTCCTCCAAAGAAACCCTCATCTCTCCGGTAGAAGCCTATCAAAATTTTTATTACTTGAAAATCGAAACAAAATAATATTAAAAACAAAAAAAATAAATTATTAAAATAATCAAATATTACTTCCAATCAAGTGATATCAAGAGAGTTTCCATCAGTACCAACTGAGTTACTATTAATGGAATTAATGGCATGAAAAATAAACATTGTCAAAAAGAAGTAGCCTATTTTCCAGTTCCTTTCACCGAACGAACACGCCATTTTCAAACCAAAATTTAATTCTAATTAAGGAACCTTTGGAATTCTCGGGCAGCTACAAGAAAATGTTTAAACTTGATTTGATTTCATGTATTAATTATAAATGCGACCAAATTTTACATAGTTGATTTGAAACATTGTCTGCTCTTGAAGCTCAAGACAGGATCATTAAAGTCGCTTATTGGACGTTTGCCAAATAATAATAAATTTAAATTAAATCAAATCAAATCTCTCACTGAATGGTCACCAATATTTTTAGTAGCTGTTCATCAGCATATCATCTTTGAATAGGAGTCCAATTATGGGAGATGTGGTCGGACCTGCGTGCTCTAATTGACTTCCTTTGAGTCAAGTGTAATTAAATTGAGCTAGCTACCTCCCAACCACTGCTTTGCTTTCACGACTTCGTTATTATTGTTAACCACTGCTCCCAATATGCCCTTTAATTTAAAGTCTGATTTTAATTCCATTGAGATACGAAATTGAAATGAATAAACATTGCAATTCAATGGTGGATTAAGTATTTGTTTAGCCGTAAATCTTAATTATAATATAATTTAACCGGTTTATAATAACCTTAGATCTTACCATTACAAGAAAATATGTAAAAACAAGAATTATTAAAGAGAGAGAAAATCTACAAAAAGTTTAAATTTATTGTAAAAATAACAAAATCATAGATAGAGATTGAATATTCTAATTTGTATGAAAATTTTTTTCTATCTTTGGTCCATCCTTAATATATCGATGATAATAAATCTTTATTTTCTCTTTACGGAAAAATTCCTCTCATCTCCCCTTTTTCATGTCTACGGAAATTTTTTTTTCTTATCTTTATTTAAAAAAAATCAAAGAAAGACTCTGTCCGATATATTTTTTACCCTTTTTCTCTCTCTTTGAACCAAAAAAAAAAAAGGGTCAATAATTTCATTTTGTAGATCAAATTGTTACCTTAGATTGTAAGATGTATGATTTGGTCATGATAGAGGGTTTATAGGTATTTCTTTCTCAATGAATTATATATAATTGAAAACGACACAATTTAATAAGCAGCAAATCAATCTCCATCCACAGTCGGTCTCCTTACATTGCATTATTGTCGTTCCAATTTTAATAAAGATAAAGCTAAACATGGAAGAGCACACCAGATAAGACTAAACTAATCATTTATACCATTTGCTTCCGTAATATTTGCATGTTTAATTATTTACTAAACCTTAATTATTATTTTATTTACCTCAAATACGATAATTAATCGACTGTATTAGCAATTGTCAATAGAAAAATTAAACATTGGATGGTCCACGTTTATTAAATACTCTCCACCCCATGTAAATACAAAAACCTATGTCATTGCTGACACTAAAATGGATACTCTTTGCCATTTGCATAAATATATATATTATTATTTGAGGAAAGTTCCCATGAAGATAATTCAGTGTGGTCCAGTGGGTCGACAATATTGGGGTAAAAAATGTCAAAATATAAAACACAGTTGTTTGATGGTCAAATGATTATGGCACTCTCAAAATTCAATAAAATGATTAATTTTTATTTATTAAAATTTAAAATTTTATCTTTTATTAAAATTAATAATTAATTTAAATGATTAAAAAATATTTATATTATTTTAATTAAAACAATATGATATGAATACGCTTAACATATAAATATTATTTTTAAAACTTTATAAATTTATTAAAGTTAATAATTAGTTTTACTTGTCAAATAATATTTATATTATTTGAGTCAAATATTATAATATAAATATATTTAAAATATAAATATTATTTTTTAAAAAACTTGTAAAGAGTAAAAAAATTATTATATTCATTTCATATATTTTAAAAACATATTATAATTTTAATAATTTACGATATGCATCTATATCATCAATTTATTGTGTTCTTTATACTTTTAAAATTATTGAAGGACATATTAAAATTTAAAAATAAAAAAAAACCTTAAATTTTTTTAAAAATCTAAAACACAAAAATTTACTATAACCCCTAAAATTTTAAATTTACTTTAAACGTATAATTATATATCGTTAATAGTTATATTATTTAATTTAAAGTTATTTTTATTTTTTAATAAATTTTATAAAAACATTAATAAAACTTATTATCAAATACGATAGTTGGGGGAAAATTTAAATTTTTTAAATTTAATAAATAAAAATATGTCAATTCATGAAACGTTGAATGGGGCCGGTGTGGCTAGGCACATCCATTATTTTTGCAGTAAATAAAAACTAAGAGTCACAATCTTGCTTTAAAAATTCAACAATTTACGTTCATCTTTTAAGTTATTGAAATTTATCGCATATTGCTTGGATGTCCTTGTTCCTTGTTCAACTCCAGCAGCATGTGGGGGGAGATAATTTTGACCATTGTCAACCCTATCATCTTCTTTGCTTTTCCTCTCTTAAATGAACTTCATATCTTAATTAATTTTTGAAAATTGCTGTTGAATTATGCTTCAAAAGATGATCATCCCTTAGAAGATTGGTTTTACACAAATTTTAATAATATAATGTCATACAAGCTCAAAGACAAGCAAAACGTGGGGTTTTTTTTTTTTTTTTTTTTGTAATATTTATATATAAATTGTTGAATTTAATAAACTTTTGACTTGGTTACTCTTTCAAAACTCATTTTCAAAGCTTATTGGAAAAAAGAAAATGTTCGAACGAGCCCCTATAGATCTTAATAAAATTATATCATACAGTGGAAATACAAATTTGAAAGATATATATATTAAACCAAGTATTATTATTTATATATGCATCACATCAATGTCGCATTGAAAGCCAAATTTAGGTTAGCTGACACTTGCACTTCATTTGAACAATAATTGTTCTCATACTTAGCCATTTTCACACCTTGAATCCTGTAGCAATGTGAAACAACCACTGATTTTATACATAAAAAGCACACACGTTTTACTAATTTATCATCTTCATTTTATAAAATTCTCAAGGCAAATGTTCTTTCATTGACCAAATTGAAGTTATTTTAGTATTCAATTACAACCTATGAAAGGTCCAGGCACCTTGACAAAAGATAGGTGATAAAGTCGCATACGTTGGAGCTTTTTTGTCAAATAGAAGTGCTTTACTATAATTTGCATGTTACAGAAGGGATTAATGTTATTATAATTTTACTTCGGAGACGAGAGGAAGAGAAAGCCAGCTGTTTCCGTAGAGAAGATATTGTAAAGAGAAAGAGTAATTGACCCGCAATGAGTTCAGAAATTGTTCATTTGAGTTGGTGGAGTTAGGTATCTCACATTCAAACTTCCATTTTGGTTGTTGACGATTCTTCTCTTCGAAAATTTTAACCATTCAATTTCGTTATCTAAGATTTAATTTATACGAACAAAAGTAAATAACATTCAATTTTAATCTTTAAGATTTATGTATAGATTATAAGGTATTAAATTAAAACTTTAATTTAAGAAATATTCTTAATGATTATAAATAGGCAAATATAAAAACTTCGTATTCAAAAAACGAAATAAAGAAAACTATTTCTTGGTAATTTGATAATTTTACCTTGTACAAGCATAAGATAAATGAAAATAAAACAATTAATTAAATTAAAATATTACTAAAGTAAATTAACCAATTTAGTTTAGGATTTAGCCAATTTAACTACATAAAAGTTTTGGACCAAATTGCCCATATATAAACAACTATTGAAATTTAAAACTAAAATTGTGTAAACCACTCGAATCACAAGACGAGATCAGATCTAACCCAATACTAAAATTTTTTTCGACGATTATTGAATTATTTCAACAACAAAAATAGACCATAAGATAACCAAATTGATTCTTATCAAATTCTGTACATTTTGGTATATTTTTGATAAATTGTGATCAATAGTTTCACCTAAAAATGGCAAAGAAGTAGAATGGTTTTCAACCAAGAAATTTAGATTTTGTGACCTAAAATTAGTTTTTTTCGTATATTTTTTAAATGGATGCATGTTAGATGATGTTTAAGATGTGTTTGCATCAAAAAGTAGCCAAAAAAAGGATGTTTTGGTGCTAAAAATTTGGTTCATGTAAATTGCACAAACCAACATCTTTCTCATTGCCGTTTTGTAGCACTAAAAAAACGTGTTTTGGTGCCACAAATGCCAGAAATGCATATTAGGTAGGATTGTCAGCATTTTGGTGGTGTTTTTATGTCAGAAAACATCAATTATTCACTGGAAAACTAGTTTGTGAAGTTTAGAGTTTAGGGTCTCATTTAAAAAAGGTTCACTTTTAGGTTTAGGCTTTGGGTTTAGTATTAATATTTTCATATTACGTGTTAAGGTTAAGGCTATCAATTTAAGATTTGAGTTTACATTTTATTATTTGATTTTTCGAGTTTTAAGATTTACAATTTAGAATTTACATTTTATGATTACAATATTTCTAATTATGTAATTTAAGATTTATGATATTTGTAGTGTAAAGAGTTTAGAATTTACATCGTATGATTATAACATTTGAATCATAATTTAGGATTTGAAATTATATCGTATAATTTATGGTTTATACTATAAAGGGTATTATATAAAAAATGTAAAACGTCAAAATATAATTGTGATAGTCAAGAGCAAAATTAGTATAAATAATATAATAAATAATTAATTTGATAAATGTAGTCAATTTTACTTAATCTTAAAATGAAATGATAATTTATTTTAGTAATATTTTAATTTGGTTAATTATTTTATTTTTCCTGTAATAAAAAGCCAATAGGAAGGAGGAAATTAAAATGTAATTAAATGATGAATGGAGCAACCACTATAAAATGTCACACACACCATGGCAAATTATAGTTGGAGATGGAGCACCTAAAAGCTATAACAAGAAGACAAACGTCTTTGCCTGCATTGACTTTGGGTTGTATTAAAAAGTTTAAACCCAAATTAATATTCTTAATCCTTGGTTAGTTACACTAATTTGTCCTTTACATCTACCTAAATCATGATTAAAAGTGGGTAACCAAATTGATCTTCATAGACAACTAACTTGTTACACCCTTTACAAAATAATTGGTTCTAAGTTCTTAACAAAAGAAGATTTGAATTAGGGTTGTTGATCTTATATTCCTACCTTGTTCTTCAATTTCATAGGAGACAATATATATATATTAAACGAACTCAAAAAATGATATCTAAAATACTAATAAAAAACTACTTTAAAACGATAAATTACATTAATAATGATCAAAGACGTATTTTACACACCAAAATATGGTAATTTGTTAGAGCATATTAATTTTTTTTTAATTTAGTGTTTATTATGTAAAAGTAATAAATTCTTATATCCTATTTCACAATGAAACAAAATAAAAATTAAATTAGAATTGAAGATACGAGACATGCTTTTTGCATTTTTAAATAAAAGATTATTCAAGAGATTAAAGAGAATCCTTCTTTTTAAGGAATATTTCTTGTACAAATAAAATTGATACTTTCTCAAAATTTTATCAAATATATAAATAATATAATTATTGTCATAAGTTTTCAAGAAACAAATTAAATCATATTAAAAAAAAATCATTTTTTATAAAAATATATCCCTAATATAACTCAATTTCACGTCTTGTTTAATGTTCTTCTCGTTAATATAAATTTTCATATCGATATATTTCACATAAAAATTTATATGCGTACATACATATATATATATATATATATATTAATGTTGACTATAAAAATTATTGCTAGAATAATTGTTAATTGTTATAGCAATGGTAGAACTACATAATTAATCCTTAACGTTTAAATTTTTTAATATATATATATATATATATTTATTTATTTATTTGTTAGGAGGGCATGATAATTAAATAATTAAAAATTATTAATTTCAAAGAACTAAATGCATAAATAAATAGATAGACTTTGAACTTTGAGATTGCATCCTCCTGATATTTAAAGTGGGGCCATACAGGGAATCAAACAATGATCATGCGTGCAAAAACCTTACAAGTGTCAGACGATGGGAATCTTGTAATATTTTGGAAGAAAATGCCGGGTCTTCGATAACTGGGATACGGTGAGACAAGAATGAAAAAAAGTTCCACGTTACCAGTGAGGTCACGGGTGCGTATGAGGAGCCCGCATAGAGTGGGACCAAAAAGAAGACTTTTTGGGGTTACTTAAACCGTCAATTTCATCAATCAATCAATCAATCATTTAAATCACGTACGACGTTGATTTTGTGTTTGGGAGTACTGGACGTTTCCACTAGTTGATCTGAGTAACCGATAATTCAGTTTTAGTTTCAATTAAAATCAATATTTATTACATTGATTCTGATTTTATGGTTTTTAAATTTGAAGGATTTAATTCTAATTTTAAGTTGATAGAATCAGAAATAGCCAAAATTATTGAGTTATCCCATAATTCAGTTTTAGTTTCACTTAAAACCAATATTTATGACATTGATTCTGATTTTATGGCTTTTAAATTGGAAGGATTCAATTCTAATTTTAAGTTGATAAAACTAGAATTAAAATTTAAAACCCAAACTAAAAGATAAATTAGATACTTAGAATTAAGTATTCAAAATCGAAACTATAATCTAAATATTATATGAACTATAACTAAATTAAATTGAGATCAGATGCCTAATTAACCTCAAAGGCTCAAAGCCTAGAATAAGAGGAAATGAGAAAGATTTTTTGTATGGTAATATGTAATTTAAGGTTGAATTTCTTTTGACATTATATTTTAGATTAGATTCAGATTGAATTAGTTTTAAATTAAATTTGTGTTTGATTCAAACAAACTCAAAACAAATTTGTATTTCGTGAGAGCTTATAACAAGCTTAGTTTGCAAAGCTTACAAATTGATAGAATTGTTCAAATTAATTAAAACAACATCGTTTTGACTAATATATATAAAAACAATGTCGTTTTAAATATTTAAGATATCCAATGAGTCAAACTCAATTCAGTTCGAATCTAACCCTGGTTACATCAAAATAAAATATTTGAATTCACTCGCTAAAATATTTGTGAGGTTAAATATTTATCCGAAGTTTTCCAATCTAATATAGCTAATGGTCCAAGATTGAAGAACTAATCATTTGAGAGGATCAAATGATTGAGAGATCTAAATCGGTCAAAAAGTGTATTGATCTGGCGTGATTATATGAACATTGGCTTGAATTGGTTTTTTCTTGAATGATTAATCTATTATGTTTACAAATAAACTATAATTCTCATATTAAAGTCGTATTAGATTTTTTTGCTTTTTTTGTTTTACAAGTTTGTTTATATCCTAATTTACTCAATGGGTCAAAGAGAGGAGATTTAAGTTTTGATATTTGGAAGTTGCTTGAAAATTATAACTTGTCAAAACTCATCTTCAACTTTTATTATTCCAAATCTATGAAAAATGTAAATGTTAGTCTTTGAAAGTTTTGGTTAATATGGTGTTTAATTAACTTTTTATATGGGATGTTAAAAATTGAAATGTTCTAATGATTTTTACAAAACCTTATATTGCATATTGGTTAAGGTTAAACATTATGAATCAAAATATCCAATTTTATTCTGATACACAAACATTTTTAGTTTAATTTGCTTATTGTTTCACATTTTTCATATCTTAACTATACATTTGAGAGGAATCCATATTTAGCAAAGATGAAACAATGAATTCCAAAAAATCACAAAACAAAAAAAAAAAAAAAAACACCTACAACTATTACCATCAAATTATTATGCAAACACCCCTTTATAAAAGTAAATCTAATACCCCTTGTAACCATTATTACCCCTGCTCACAATGGAGGGGAAACAACAATTTTTTTTTTCGATCTTTTAGATAATTATGAAGCATAAGAATAAAGAGTTTAAAGATGTGGTTGTTACAATTATTAAATAAAGACAAAATAGAGGATTAAAATTCTAGAGCATAGTATCACGAGATGAACACCCAACGCTCACCCTGTGCGGCACTTAACTGAGTCCATCCAGCTAAGTAAGCCTGTCCCTGGTTTGTGATACCAGTGAAGATGATAGAATATTTATAATGTTAGTTTTAAAGATATTTTTTATCATAACAATAATTCATTTACAAAGAAAAAAGAAATCATGCCTATTCTCAATTTCAACCTTCAAAAGCCACGTTTAATATCATTTTTTCTATTTCCAATAATTTTAATATATTCTTTTAAAAGATATGTTAATAATCATAATATAAATTTTGTGCTTTGACAGAAGTGTTAAATATTAATTTATTTTTAATTCAAAATCATCTATTTATATATCAATCCGATGATATAAATAAATATTTAAAAGTATGTATACAAGATTTTATTACTTACTAAATATTGAGTATCATATTCTATGTATAAAACTCTTGATATATATATTTATTAATTACTTATAAAATTTTGTATTTTTACTAATTACAGGCCTTAAAAGACAAAGATAAATATAAAAATTTGATAAATCGATGATTAAACATATGCAGTAGAATTTGATTGGATTTTTACTTGCATTTTAATTTCTCAAGCGAACAAGGGGATGAAGGAAAAGATATGAAATTGTATTTGATGGGATATGAAGCTCAAAAATGGATTGAAAGTGAATGAGCTGGGCCATGGATTTAGATTCAAAGGCCCAACCATACATGAAGAAAACACTACATAAATCACAATCACAACTTCGTTTTAAGTTGTGTTTCTATCACTGTTTTTCTCAGCCTCAGTCTCTCAGTCTCTGCTCAATTCCACCTCAATCATTAAATGGTGCAGAAACTCACGCATGGCTTCCTTCTTTCTTTCTTGTTCAACCTTTCTTCCTCTCCCTTCTTCTCATAAACTCACCTTATCCCTTCACCACAACTACCACCTCCACCTCAACTTTAACAATTTTCAATACCCACTTGGGAAACACTTCACATTCACCCTCTATGCTTCTTCAATTAACAAATCATCGAGGTTTAATTGATAAAGATTCATTCTTTTTTCTTTCTTTAAAAAAAAAAAATCAATTTCTTATTCATTTGTTTGAAGGTTTAACTTGTTTGTGGTTGGTGGTTCAGGTCTAGTAGAAAGGTGAAGAGCAATGAAGAATTGCGAAATGATTTAAGGGAGTTCTTGTCTGGGGTTGGACTTTCCAATGATCATGTGCCTACCCTGAAGGAGCTTTCAGAGCATGGAAGGTTCTTCTTCAATTATTTTTTTTTATTGTTGTCTTCTATTTGCCTATTTTACTTTGTTCTTGCGGAAACTATTGATGTTTAGAAACTGTATCTTTTTCATGACATTTATTGGAAATTAAATTATATCTTACACTGGTTAACCCTTTTGAAGTCGGTGTTAGAAGGTTTGGTTTTATATGTTTTAGTAGTTGGTTTTAATATGCACTTGCAATTTTTGCCACTTTCGGTCCATCACTGGTTACAAGATATCGTCTAGAGATTAGTTGCAATACCTGTAATCTTTTTCTTTTAGAAAGTTATCATGAAGTTATTATTTTTTGTTTAAACAGTAGAAAGGAAAACTATATATGAAGTAGTGGATTAATATGGCATGGGAAATATTTATTTACTGTATATGCAATACAATTTTTTCACCGTAGAATACTTTGAAATTTTGATGGTCTGTGTATAATGTATTCCTTTTCAGAAATGACCTTGCAAATATTGTAAGACGGAGGGGCTATAAATTTGTTGGAGAGCTTCTTGCTAACTCAACAAAAACAGACTGTGATGGTCTCATTGCAGAGAAGGGCTTACAGGTCAATATAAATTCCTTTTTTTGGTTGTGGATTCTCATATATTAATTATTCTGCTGTTATTGATTCTCTTGTAAAATTTAAAAGGTCAGGTTGAGAAGGTGGACAATGAGGTTGAAGATGTTTTATTGTCGGTCGAAGAACCTAGTCTAAGAAACTATTTTGGAAGCACGAATACAGATTCAAATCTCAACTCTGATGATAATAGTGGGTTACCAATAGAATCTTCAGCCAATCTATCATTAAAGGAAAATGATCAATATGAATTTAAGGGCCAGAATGAGAACATGAACAATACAGTCGAAGGTCTAATCTTATTATCTAACATATCTATTGTGATTAACAATTCTGGTGGTAGAGCTTATAGCTGATGAAATTGGTTTTCCACCTATAGAGTCCTCATCCGGCTCAGGTTTGGAGGAGAAAGCCTCAACTTCATTCAATATAGGTGGTCAGCATGAGAAGAAGAATATAGCTGAAAATATCTCCTCAACAAATGATGCCTCCATTGAGGAAAGTTATCCCTGTAGTTCAAATGTTGAACCATCTCCCAACCTTGTTCAGTATCATTACACCTCCCCGGAAGCTTCAGCCAATCTAACCTTGGAGGAAAAGGTTGCATACTTCATTCAGAATGGAGATTTGGATAAGATAAATGGTGGGTTCTCAATTACTGTAATTTCATTTGCTTTATCAATCATTGTTGTGAGTCTTATGAACAAGCATTGTTGCTAAACAGTGCTTGATTAATAAGTTTCAGTAGTTTTTATAGAGGATTTAAATTGGGGTTGGCTGTAGTTTTGTGTTTGGGTTATAATATTGCATCTAGCACTGAGAATAGGAGAATTAAACCAAGAAAAGGAGATTATCAGAGTTACATTCATACTTATATACTGGCATGCTTCTAGCGTACATATGATTTTTATAAAGCTTCACTGTGCTTGTATTAGTTTCTTGTAGTAGGGATATGTTGATGTATTATCTGTTATAGACAGAAATGTTTGATGCTTCTGTGGTTGTACTATTAAAAACTTGTAATTTATCCGATTGGGACCTAGAAAATTTCTGATATATTTTGATAGGGTGCATTTAGGAGTGCTTTTGGCTCCATAGTAAATTCTCTCGTACATATAAACACTTTCCTTTAATTTTAACTGAAACTGATTAACGCATGTTTTGGACAGAAAATTATTTGGAATCCTTGTTTATAATGTTAATTTCATTACAATTTTAGGTGCGTATGTGAAGAAATTTTACTTGGATGCTCTTCTGTAAAATCATGTCTAAAAGCAATTTTTATTTGCATCCTTATCCTTTTCTGCTTTCCAAATATATTGGAACACTTCAAACATAAGCTCATTTTATAATAAACTTTCTAAAATACTTAATGATATAATTTTAGTAAATTGTTTATATATTTATTAGTGTTATATATTATGTTATTGCATTTGACCATTGTATGATTTCATTTAAAGCTCCATATTCTTTCTTTTGTTTTTTACTCTAATTCCGGGCTTCACTTTTTCATCTTCCTTTTTGGGAGGTGTTAACATGTGCTTTTGCTTATTACTAGTCTTATATTTTATTTGGCAAACTGTGCAACTGTCTTTGTGGAATGATAACTGTGTCTCTGACAGCACTCATCTGTTACCAACTTTGCTTGATGTTCAGATGATGTGTATGGCATTTTAGATGAAAGGGATTCTAAAGAAGGTAAGGAAGTCGCTGAAGGAGGGAATAAATCAGGGATACCTAGTGCAGAGCAGTTACAGCGTGTTTATAATCACAGAGCAGATGGTGGTGTGACATTGAATGGGAGGTCATTAACATCCAATAAACTTTCTTCCTCTGTGACTGTAAATCACCCTCTTTGGTTAGTGTTTGGTGGATCAACTCAGATATATTTGTTGTTTAATTGCTTGAAAAATGAAACCGATAAAATTAGTTTGCCTTGACATTATCTTATGAACTTAGTGACCTAGTTTGCATTTAAACTTCTTGTTAGAATCAGCATGAACCTTTTAATGTAGTTGTAAATGAATTCTGCTATATTCCTACGTCTTGATTGATTGCTGTGTTATCTGTCTCTCTCTTGTGACATGGAATTGTTAACATATGGCTGAATATTTGGTATGTGGTATGGATAGATATTGGGATGATTCTGATGCTTTATGGTTGCTTTTCTTGTTGAGGAAGACTTATTATAGAGTTAAAAGACATTGACCCCCTTGAGGTATGATAGAATAACAAATAGCCCCTTAGGTTTTTGCAATTACAAAAAAATCTTGCTGCTAGTGAACTGTTAGTAAGTCTTTAGAACTTGTTTGATTATGAGTTAATCGATACGGAATAACTCTCCTGCGTTTACAGTAGCATCTAAAATAGGAAGATTTTTATGATTTCAGAAACCTCAGGGGAATTTTTGTTATTTAGTCAAAGCTCAGGGTGATTAATGTCTTTAACTCCTTATTATACATATTCACCGAGAAGGAGAAAAGAACGAAAAATTTTGGCCTTTCTAGTGGATTCAGTTTCTAACTAGTCTCAGTCCAAAATTACCAAGTATTTTCTCTTGGTTCTTCTGTTAGGGAATCAAACACTTTTTTGGTCTGATGATGCTCTATGGAATTTCGGTCTACTTTAAAACGATGGTTATACACTTCTTTTTTCTCTTTTCAGTGGCTTCATTTGCTGACTAGGTATTTTTAAATATTTGCAGGGATGGCGGTTTGGCAGCTGAAGGACTAACTAGTGCTGATTTTGACAAGGATTTGGATATTGAGGTCATTGCGTGTTCTGTGTTAGTTCATTGTGATTTCTATTGAGTGATATTTCTTTGTGCATTTATGATCTTGACCTTCATATTTTTATGAGACAGACTGGAAGAATTGAGAATCAACTCAGGATTAATGATCTAAAATCTATGCTGGTATCAAATACTTGTGTCTTTGTGACCTGGTAGTTTAATGTTTTTCTTAGTACTAAGCTTTGTTATATGAATAAACTAATTATATTTTCATTGTTTCTTGGTGTGCGTAGCAACAAAAGGAGTTTGAATTGTCTCAATTGAAGGAACAGATTGAGAAGGAGCAAGTATGTGCTATTTTTTAATGCATATGTTGCTATGAGGCCTGCATTAAAGTTTTCTCACTATCCAGCATGCTCAAAATAGCTAGATTGCTGACTATTTATCTTCAATCTGTCATTCAGATATTCTGATGAACTAAGTTTCTTTTCAATTATTGATGAGGACATGAAACCAAGCATATAAGAATTGTTCAATCGCAAATTTATTATGTCAATGAGTTGTTTAGTTCATACAAGTTAAGGTTTTGAATGGTTGAGCTTTAAACTTGTCAATTTACCAGTTCATTTCCTTGAGAATGGTCTCAATTGGGAATGCTGAAAAGGAGAATTTTTCTGTCATATCTAACTCGAGCATTGCTCTGGAAAACAGAACTTGTAAGAATGATGAAAGGTTGGAATGTCTATTGAATTAGAATTCTGAATACCTTTTTGAAGACCGGGCCTCCTATCATATCTAATGTGTGATTTTGCGTAAGTTTGTTTAAAACCGTTAGAACATCTTGAAAACCTCTGAAGAATTCACGTATTGTGTTGCAGCTTCTTGTACTTACTTTACTTTTAGTTTCTTGGATCGTGTTATGTGTCTGTTTCCTGAATTTTATTGTAATGCACAGACATTATCTAATTGCATATTTTGAATATTACTGCTTGGTCATAGTTGTGTAATTTGAATAGCACAATTGCAATTCCTATTGTCATGACCTACTATGTTTCTTAATTGCTCTTTTCTTTTTCACTTCAGCTTGCTTTGTCTCTTTTGCAAACTGAAGCTGAAACAGAAATTGCTAAAGCTCAGAAACTTATCTCTGAAAAAGATGCTGAATTGAATGCTGTTGAAGAAAGCCTCTCTGAATTAGAGGAGGTACGACATTTGTCTTGTTGTAAGAATCTTTTCATGTTAATATCTGAATTACTTAGCTAGGCCATCTTGGTGGTGAGTGAGGTGCTTCTCTGCATCGACCAATGTCTGGAAGGCAACTTTGGGTGTTTAGATATATTGACTTATCTTTTAATAACTGTCAAGTTATATATGGATAACTTTTTTTGGAGGTCTACTTTCAACTCTGAAGGTTTTCAGTTTTCCACTTAATGACATCAACAAGTGTGTGTGTGTGTTTCAGTTATGTAGTTTAGTGCCCTTCATATTGGCTGCCCTTGTGTCTTTTTGGCTTATTGGGATGGTTTTATTTGCACATCTTTTGCTTTTCAGCTTTTGTCTATACAACAGATAGATGTCTAAAATTTGAATACTGACAGAGTGCCAACTGCTTAACAGTGGGGTTGAGCTGCCACAGCTAAATGACATTTTTGAATTGTAATAGTTATTTCTGGGGATGATGATGAAATTAGAGATCTCAGAGGAAATGATTATGAGTAGTGTAACTGAGACAGAGATAGATAGATAGAGTTGATTGTCATTCACGTTTTGGCTTAAATGTTTTGTCAATTAGAGATCTCAGAGGAAATGATTATGAGTAGTGTAACTGAGACAGAGATAGATAGATAGAGTTGATCGTCATTCACGTTTTGGCTTAAATGTTTTGTCAATGACTCCATGCACTAATCGAATGGACAACCTATGATCTGTATCTGCAATGTCAACTAACAGGGACTGATTGATTTTATCAGGTTGAGGTCCAATACTCCGGAGATGGTGAAATTGTTGAGGTTGCTGGCAGCTTCAATGGTTGGTGTCATCGAGTCAAAATGGATCCTAAGCCATCTTCTAGCATCATAGAAACCATTGGATCAAGGTGTTTATCATTGTTCTCTTTTTTCAAATTACTGTCCTTAAAAGGGCCATACTTGATATTCATGGAAGGATGTTATCAATTTAGGCACAACTTTTCTGTGAAATGCTATAAAAGGGACACAAGTTTCAATTTATTCAATTTAGGAATACTGAATAATATGTTTGTTTAATTTAGAGACATAATGGACACTAATTCCAATTTGTACAATTTAGAGCCACTAATTAGTAAGTTTGTTTAATTTAAGAGCACTTGATGTTGATTTTAAAAGAAAACAACAGAAAGACTTAGATATCATCAGTTGTTGGTTTTAGTCTTTTAATTTTAAAATAAAAAACTAAAGAAAACAATAAGATAAAGATTTAGAAAATTTGTTTGATTTCAAAGTTTAAATATAAAAATATAATAAAACAAAACAAATAAAATAATTTAAATAAAGAAGAAAACCGCTTTTAAAATAATAAAAAATTACAGATAAAATTTTACATAAAAGAAAGTACAAATGTTTTTATTTTTAAATTTAATATTTACAATAAATTAAAAAATAAAAGTCATTGGCTTTTTGTCATGCTAATACATAGCAGGTAGAGGCCAATGTCATTGGCCACACCATAGTGGCGGCTTGATTCACCCTCCTTTCCTATTAAATGAAATTGCAATTATTAGGTAGTGTCCCTAGATTGAACAAAATTACCAGAAGTGTTCTTAAATTGAACTGATTGGAACTTCTAATGGTTTTGTCTCTAAATTAAACATAGTACTATTTTAGTGTCCCTAAATTGAAAAAATTGAAACTTGTGTCTTCTTTTTAGCATTTCATGAAAAAGTTGTACCTAAATTGAAAATATTCCTTCTATATAACTTTTTTTATGTTGTAGCATAGATATTTAATTTGTAATTCTAGTAAGGTGTTTTTGAATATTTTCATTAATTCCCTATTTCAATTGAAGCATTGAAGTTGCAATTAGTTATTTTGTTCTATTTCAGCAGCAGTTCCATCATTTCCTTATGCCCAAATTTCTGGGTGCTTTTGCTCATTTGTTTATTCTGGTAGAACACTGACAAATTTAGCAGTCTTAGGATATTCCATGCGGAATTTGAGTGTGATGTAAATGGCGTTTGTCTTTCCTAAATCCCATCAACTAGTAAACAATGTAGAGAGATAGGGCCCAATTTACAGACTACTTTTTGTGCTGTCAACTTTTTCTTTTTGTATTAATGTATGCATGGTTTGTTTTGGACTGTGATGCTGATTACATAACCCATTTGATGTGTCACAAAATATTACAAATAAAAAGCAAATCATATCAGGCCAGAACAAGTTTTCATACCTGTCTTGGTATCTACTGCAATCTCTGTTTCCTGATGTCATAACATGGGAAGCAGCTCAGGATCTCAACTGGGTGCGAAATTTATGCTTCTGATTTAATTAAAATGGGGTTCATCTATGTTCTTGGTCTCAAGGATCAGTAGTTTATCTTTGACTAGACATCTAGCAAAATTAGAGTAAATGAGTCTAAAGTCTGTGTTAGATACCTGCTCAATCTATTCAATCCTACATGATTAGCTACACAAGACTAGCATTTGAAAGAATGAACTGAATTAACGATATATTGATATTTGTATATGCCAAAAGCAACAAGTCACAGATTAACAACCAAGCCAATGTGAAATGGAAATAAACAGCAATAAAAGAAAAGAAAGCGGGCAATTTGAGGTGCCAATCTTCCCCTGCCTTTTCCTGAATATTTTCCACAAATAAGCTGTCTCCTCCCTCCTTTATGGACTGCTGCTTTTTTCTGTTTAGTGCCCCATTTTTTTTGCTTCTCCCGCTGCTGTCAACATGTCCTTCCCTTCCTTAGATCACTCCACCTCATCACACAGCACTAGTCCCCTGGGCTTGGCCTTCTTGTGCACCCGAGTCTCTATCACTATGCCTTTTGACTTTTTTCCTACAATCAAGAGCTCTAAAGTTTTAACTGGTCTATAATAGAATCCATAGAATAAAATACTCATCGTCATAGTTTTTTATGTCTGGATATTTTGTAATTGTTGTCTGTCAATCATCAATATGCGAAAAATGTCAACTCTTAAGTTCTGTAAATTTGTTTTAGTCTGTGATATTTTTACTTTGAAAGTATTTGTAATATTTCATGCTATGCATGTTCACTGCCTGAACGTTCCAGGAAATCCAGAACTTGGTCAACTGTGCTGTGGCTTTATCCTGGGATGTATGAGGTGTGGAAATCTACTGCCTTTTAGTAAAGATGTCCTTTTCCATTTTATCTATGAAGTGAGAATTTGCTTTTTATTCATATTATATTTGTGAGCATTTGCATTCAAATCTTTATTTTTATGCCCGTGCAAATGAAGATTGTCCAAAAATTCTAATTGCTGCTCAAATTGAATCCAATTGGTCCATCTCGAAGTTTAACAGTTGATAAGAGTAGCCTTATTGTTTGTAATGCAATTAGGAGTTTGCCCTACTGACAACAGTAACCATGATCAATATTGAACCTTTATGTTAATGTTGTTGCATATTTGTTCGCCAGATTGCCATATTATGGCTTTTTTCCTATTAAAATAAATCCAGATGCTGGGTGAAAGAAAGAGGAATGAATAAATATCGACTATGAGTTCCTGTTGTTCTGGCCATCGTTTCTTTTTTTCTGTATATTGCTTCAGTGAGTATGCAGTTCTGAAAGAAGCTTTCATTTAGTGCTGGTCCTGACGTTGTGGGATCTGAGAAAGTGGAAGGACTGAAATATGAGAGTTCTTTATAGATTTTTTTAAAACTTTTGTCTACTACTGCTAAATGCTTATTTTGGCCGTTATGCAGCTGCTTCAAGATCTAGCACCCGAATTGTCAAAAGATGGAGTATATCTGGTGTTGGGGTGCAGATTTATACTAATTCAACTTTAGATGATTAAAACTTTTAACTATACTTTCATAGTTTTTCCTTTCAGCTAGCTGCAAAAGAGATGCACATATTGTCTCTCATTTGTTCTATAAGCAATAAAAAGCAAATGTTAATTAGAAGGGAAAGAATATTGTAACTACAGAGGGTGTCTACTGGTGATCAATAGCCGTCAGTCATTGAAGCTTGCTTCCAGACACTTGCATTTTATGTTTAGAGCAGTTATTTATGTGGCACTTTTTAACTACATTGCATTTATTCTCAGAAACATGTTAGAACGAAAGGGCAATCCCTGTTTATTTTTAATTCATTATTAGTGATACTCAGAGGTCCTATTGGAGGGTAGATAGGAACTATAGGCAAAGGAGTCTAGTGCTTGCATGTTTCTGAATCTGGTGCTGTCCTTGTGGAGAAAGGGCTTTACTGAATCTGTTAATTTTCTTAACTTCCTAGTCTATAATTCAATAATTTTTTTGTATTTTTCAATGAATAAAAACATGTTTAGATATGGGTTGCATTATTTTAATGATTTTCCGTGTTGTTTATGACAAAAAAAGTAATATTTTTTTTTTGACATTCAACTGCAGATCAAGTTTATTGTTGATGGTGAATGGAAAACTGATCCCCAGAGAGAGTCAGTTACCCACAGTGGCATATTGAACAATATTCTCCGAGTGAACAGATGACATGATTTTGGGTGGGAGAAGTTTTTAATGTGATCCCTATCCCCAAGGTAAATTAATTATTTAATTCTTGAAGATCCTAATTATTGATTTCAAATCCCAGTTCATGAATGGTGAATCTATCATTTTTTAGCAAAGGTATTGTATTGCAGATTAGTATCAAATTATAAGTTGAAGCACCAATACTGGGTTGTCTTGTCTTACGAAGAGTCTTGATTACAAGAATTATGCATAGAAGTTTGTGTCAACTGCTATATGTAGTTTTTATACAATTCTCCTTTTTTGATGTTTCTGTCTACTACAAGAACATATAAACATGTGATTAAACTCTCTTGATGATATCCACTACGAGAATATATAAACATGTGATTAAACTCTCTTGATGATATCCACTACGAGAATATATAAACATGTGATTAAACTCTCTTGATGATATCCACTTGGATATTTCATCTAATAAGCTTCTTGAAGGTTAAGATTATGCAGGATCAGGTTATAGTTTTTAGTTTAGAAATTAGTGAACACATAAGAAATGTCAATTGATTTCTAGTTATCAAAAACAAAGAAAAAGAATCACTGATTATGAATTTTGATTTTTTAATTGCGAACTAATGCAGTGGAATCAGGTAAGTGTTTGATAAATTCTTGTTTTGTTGGCTTAAGTCCACTAATGACAACTCCAAATCCATAAGTCATATGCTACATCACAATTCGTATTACAATGGAGAAGTGTAGTATTTGGAGTTTTAAAATTTCAAATGTCAGATTTTCCTTGATTGAAATGGCTCTTTAAAATTATCTCCATCTCCAATTATCTATAGTGTCATTTTTCTTATCTCTGTAATATCTTGTTTTTGTATGTTATTGAAGTATTAGACAGCTGGGGGACACAACAAACAGCGCCTATGATTATCATGTTCAGTGTACAGAGAACAAAGATGGATCAATTTAATGTCCTATGCTGCTGAATGAGAAAAAACTTAAGCTTGATCTCCACATGGTAAACTGAGGGCGGACATTATGCTGAGTTTGTGTAAATTTTGGATCGATGCCTCCTATGTTGTACAAAACACAAAAGGGATTTAGCTTATTGTACCCAATGTATGAATATATCTACTTTGAATTTTATATTGTTTTGCATTTTTCCTTTTTTAATACCTTCAATGTTCATTAGACAAGGCTTTTATTGTTAGGAGAACTTGGGAATGTCTGCTTCAAGAAGTATGGGACGTTTGATCAAGAGATAAGTGTTCAAATCATAGTACTTATTCAGTTGCTGCCGCTGCCAATGTACAGAATTTCGATTAGCTGCTAGGATGTGTTTCTTTCAGATGTTGATACATGTTATCAATTTTGTTGTTTGTTCCACTTCCATCGACAATAACATAAGTTCTTAATTCAACTGTTCATTGCCAGGATTTGATGAGTAGGTCATCATAATGCAGAATGAGCAGCAAAACTTTTCATGTTGTATATGGGCCTGACGGAATCCGTTAATAAAAAACATAAAATGTAGGTTCTGCTTAATTATCGGACTTTGTATCTGTACTAAAGCTTCGAGTTTCTGCAGATACCTTGTGGTGGACAGAGTGTTTTGCATCTCAAAAATTTCAGTTTTCGGCATTTTAGGATTATGTACATTATAAAAATTTATGAGTGTTCTACATTCTAGTGGTTCCAAACTTGATTGAGTTCTTTTCTCTCTATATAAATCTCTATTGCTTATTGCGAAGAACACTGGAATCAGCTGCATTGGACAGAGGGAATTGTTCATTGGTAGCCAGCGGATGAGTGGTTAGGATCATTTTGGTATTTTTTGATGAAGCAGCAGGCAAAATTGATGGACAAGAATGCTTTCGAATGTTAAATACATATGATAGTAAAGCACCAGAGGTGTTGGATGATTGATAGCAGAGACTGTTGAGAGTGGAGACCACGCGGAAAGGTCTTGGATCTAATCTAATTTATTGAGTTGGCGTGTCTCTTTTCTAACCTTTCTCACTTCGCCTCCTGTCTACCTCCGTTTTACACTCACTGCCCAACACTACCATCATCCACACCGGGAACGAGTGTAAAACTAAACGAAAGTACAGTTAATTTAGTTTACAAATCTAGGCTTCCTACAGTCTTTTCAGATATGGCAGTGTTGAGTCCTTTTGGAGCTGCAAGTCTGAGCTTGAAGACCTCTTCGTATCTTTTACCCACCGCTTCATTTCCCATTTCTCCACCAACTTCTTATGGAATCTCAACTGGGTTCTTGCCTTCTGCATTGTCTGCTTCAAGAAAAAGAAGGGATGTCTTCAGTCAGTCTTTTGCATTGAAGAATGAGATTGTTCAAGCTAATGAAGTAGCTGAAACGGTAGACGAAGAAATGCAAGAGCCAAATGAGACAGCGTTATACTCTCTTTCTCCTCTAGCTTTACTATTTGTGGCTGCACTTCCTGGAGGTTTTACAAATTATTCTGTATATATGTTCTCATTCATCAGCTTTTAACTACTTTCTATATACGTTTGATAGATTTCATTATTTATGGCACCTTTCAATACGTGTCTTTGTTCCTGAGTTGAATTCAATGTGTTCTGGTCAATGCAAAGTCTCGTTGTGCTTTTTGAGCTTAGGTTGATCCAGGGAAACTCAAATTAATCATCTTGGCAGTGATTCTCCAGTATTGCTAACTATAAATCAAAGGAATCCAATCTTGAATAGAGTATGCTAGTTGAACTACTGCTTACTCATCCCTGACTTCCAGAACAAACAATTCTATTGTAGCTTTCTTTGCAGAGCCTAGAGGGATTGAAGAGAGTCTGTTGTAAATATCAGATAAGGTATCAGTAGCAGTTAGAAATTCATATCCAGAATTAATTACTAATACAAGCTTTGAGTGTGATTTCTACCCTGCAGAGTTTGATTTGATCAACATAAGCTTTGGGTAGTGGAAATGATTTACTGGCTCTGTACATTATGCTTCTGCTTGTAAACCATTAACCTGATGTTGCATAATTAGGAAGGCATTAACTTAAACATAATCTGATCTCTAATATAACTTTTACACTCTTGTACTCATTATGGCTCAATCATCTGGACAGCTGGGGCTGTTAGGTCTCTGTTTGAACCTTTTGTGGAGCTTGTGAAGTCTTGGAATCTTCCTGACTGGCTTGTGCACTGGGGTCACCCTGGCAACATGGTATATTCCTTCTTTCAGCTTCCCTCCATTTTATCTAATCATGTTCGTTAATGGAAATATCTGCAAACATCAAGTTTCTTACATCTATTTATGTGTTCTAATTCTTAGGCAGTTGTGCTCCTAGCCATGGGTGGCTATGGAACCTATCTGGGTTTCCGTATACGTTTTTCTGATGATGTGGTAAGAAAAATCATCATAAAACATTCTTAAACAGTTAGCAGCAGCCTTTCCATTATCATCATTATCTTAGTAAACTTTGGATCACTTCAGGAAGAGAAGGCCAATGCCAAAGATTTGCACCCAAAACTTCTTGGTGGGATGTTTTTCTTCTTTGCTCTAGGTGCAACTGGTGGAATTACATCACTTCTTACTTCGGATAAACCCATTTTTGAGAGGTATACAGTTTCCCCAGGCAATGAAGAAAATGTTTTCTTTCTATTTGGTCGCAAATTAGCTGATAACCACATATGTTTGTAGTCCTCATGCAGTTACAGGCTTCACTGGCCTTGCTCTTTTGACCATACAAACAATTTTGCCCACATTATTTGAGGTAATAGTTGAAGTCTTCGCTCCAAAAAAAAAACAATAGTAGAAGTAATGGTAATTATAATGGTCCTTCATTTTCTTCCAAAATATGATGATTCGCATATCCATTTCTTCTTCTTCTATTACAATCATGGTGCAGGGGAATCCTGGGTTGAGAAATGTTCATGGGATCTTAGGTAGCGGGATCATGACGCTGTTTCTGGTCCATGCTGCCTTCGGACTTCAACTTGGCCTCAGCTACTAACCCTTACAACCCTGTGATTTACTGTTTTCCCATTTTGCACATAATGAAGATTGGCAAGACAGGTGGTACACAAGCAATATTTATTTTTGCAGAAAAAATTCACTGGGCAATGTGGCCACTGTCTATGTCTGATATATGCAGCTTGAAGGCCCCATTCGAAACCATGTAATAGAGATGCACAAAGAACCAAATGTATGTGGCTATTATTTATAGAAACTGCAAACAATTCAATGTTGTTCAACTGAATGAAGTGTTTTTCCTCATTGCAGCAACTAGCGTTTATTATTATTATTTATAATCCAGAAATCTGTCAAGAGCTTGAATGCAATAGCATTTACTTAATACACAGAAAATATATAAATCAATCTGGTTCAGTTTAGATCAGCCTATCTAAAACTGAATTGATACATTTCAAAATCATCTTGATTCTGTGGATCAACCTAATCATAAATCTAGAAACCAATTTGAAAAGCTGTGATTGATTAACTTGGGATTGGATTAAAAGACTTATTGGATCAACTTAAGTCTTGATAATGCTCATCAACTTAGTTCTTTCTGTAAGAAGACAAAATCTCATCACCTGTGGAGGGCCCGGAGGAAGCGCGGCAAGAGCTGAGCAGTTGATTGGTTGAAAAGCTCCACCGATCTCCCAAGTTGGTGCGAACAGGATCTACTTACCAACCAATAGCACTGGTGGGCAGTTGTCAAGCCTCTATCACCTGGAATAACTCTCATCTTTCCACTTCATCATTACCGTAGGTTCTACATCTTACAAAAACGAAGCAAAATCCAACCGTTCAGGTAAACCCAGAACCTACTCCAACTCGTAAAGAATAAACCTCCACCTGCCCATAAAAACTGGAAAAGCAGAAGTGAACGGATGCGAAAAGAGCGGGGAAAGTAAATCCAGGAAGTGAGGGAACGAGAGCGAGTCATTCGAAACTGCTCTTTCTAAAATCATTCTCTCTCTCTCTCTCTCTCACCAACCCTTTTCTTCGCTTCACAGATCTATCTACTGAATTCAATTTTCAGTTAAAGGTACGCTCTTTGAGATTATTTATATATTGTTTGACTAGTGTTTTCCATTGGGTGTTCGAGATAGGCTGTTAGAATTATTAATAATAAAGTTTTTGCATTTGGGCTTATTGAAAGTTGCAGTGATTATATGTTTGTTTTCAGATATTATAACTTGATTTTTGTTGCATTGTGAATCAATGGCGTATCGATATTGATTGAGCTTCCTATGATATAGGTTCTGAGTGTGTAAATGTTTGTTATTTTGATCAAAAGAATATTATTTGTTTGATAGTGTTGATCTATTGGTATTGATTACTAAATCAACTGATCTGATCTTGAATGGGGACCGTTGGCAATTCAAGAAATTTTTGCTAACGTTTTCTAATGATCTCTCTCAGTTAAGGGATGGAAACTTTTCTGTTCACTTCTGAATCTGTCAATGAAGGTCATCCGGACAAGCTTTGCGACCAGGTGTCGGATGCTATACTTGATGCCTGTTTAGAGCAGGATCCTGAGAGCAAAGTTGCTTGTGAGACTTGTACTAAGACTAATATGGTCATGGTGTTCGGCGAGATTACAACCAAGGCTAAAATAGACTACGAGAAAATAGTTCGCGAGACTTGCAGAGGTATTGGGTTCACATCAGCTGAAGTTGGCCTTGATGCTGATAAATGCAGCGTTCTTGTTAATATTGAGCAACAGAGCCCTGACATTGCCCAAGGAGTTCATGGACATCTCAGCAAGAAACCCGAGGAAATTGGAGCTGGTGATCAAGGACACATGTTTGGCTATGCCACTGATGAAACACCTGAGCTCATGCCACTAACTCACGTCCTTGCTACGAAGCTTGGTGCTAAACTCACTGAGGTCAGAAAGAACAAAACATGCCCATGGTTGCGGCCAGATGGTAAGACCCAGGTGACAGTTGAGTATCGCAACGACAGTGGAGCCATGGTCCCAGTTCGAGTTCACACCGTTCTCATTTCAACACAACATGATGAGACTGTTACCAATGAGAAGATTGCTCAAGACTTGAAAAAGCATGTGATTAAGCCTGTTATCCCTGCTCAGTATCTGGATGAAAAGACCATCTTCCACCTCAATCCTTCAGGTCGGTTTGTTATTGGTGGACCGCATGGAGATGCTGGACTCACTGGCCGGAAAATCATCATCGATACGTACGGTGGGTGGGGTGCCCACGGTGGAGGTGCCTTCTCTGGAAAAGATCCCACCAAGGTGGATAGGAGTGGTGCATACATTGTTAGGCAGGCAGCAAAAAGTGTGGTGGCTTCAGGGCTTGCACGTCGTTGTATTGTGCAGGTATCTTATGCAATTGGTGTGCCGGAACCCCTTTCAGTGTTTGTTGACACTTACAAGACAGGAAAAATTCCAGACAGTGACATTCTGGCTCTAATTAAGGAGAACTTTGACTTCCGGCCTGGAATGATTGCCATCAATCTTGATTTGAAAAGAGGAGGCAACTTCAGGTACCAGAAAACTGCTGCCTACGGTCACTTCGGTCGTGACGACCCAGACTTCACCTGGGAGACTCTTAAGCCCCTTCAGCCGAAGGCCTAAGGGCGTCATTTAGGCATTGTCATTTTTTGGCAAATGGTTATTATCGTAGCCATTATTGGGGAGAAATAAAGAAAAAGCTTACTATCACAACCATAATTCTGCTTTGGGGGTAATAAAGAAAAGTTGCACTCTTAACTTCGAATGATATTTTCGGCTCTGGTCTGAGATGATACCGAGACAGGCTTTAAAGTCGAGATATTAGCAAATTTAGGGGTAGCTAGTTATTGTTTCAGGAGCCATCCAGTTTCTTTACTGAAAATATTATTTGATTCATTTGATTTTATCAAGATTTGAATTTATAATGTCAGCTGGTCATAAATCTGATACGCAAAATATCAAATTGTCTGAAAAAGTAAATCATTGACATGAAATGCTAAGCAAAAGATAAGGTTGCATTCAGGAGTGCAATGTTAAGCTGAAGATTCCTATTCACGAGTGCAGCCACAACCGATCATGAAGTCTTTCTTCTCCGGCACCAAACATCTCATCTACTTTTTCGCCATCTCGGTAGAAATGAAATGTGGGTGTGTAGCGAATATGTTGAGTTGTTTCTGGGCATTCATCAATATCTGCGTATATAAAGGAAAGCTTAGGGAAGTTGTTACTCAGCTTGCAAAATGCTGGCAGAATCTGGCTACACACTCTGCACCTGCAAATCACAACAATTTCACAATCTAAGCATTTTCAACAGAAGCCCAAAACAAACTCAAATCAAATAATGTTTTACTGATTCTGGTTTTCTTTTCCTTTCTAATAATAACCCAAAAGTTTTTCATCGAACACCTTGTGAGCATAAAAAATTGTCACAGTGCAGACGGTAGAGAAAGGTAAAGTGAATTTATGGCCAGTGAAGTACCATGATGCACCGTAATTAAGAACTGCCTGCAAGAGCAAAATCAAAAGAAATAATAATCAATAAATGAAAGAAGGTGAATTGGGAAAGCGAAAAGCGGAAAAGAAATGGTGGGTTACTGAGGTTTTGGAAGACTTAATATGGTAAAGAATATCGGTGAGGTTTTGATCGGTGGAAGCACTTTTCAAATTGCCGTGACGATTCACTGGAAGATCGAGACCCGTGCCCTCCAAGCCTTTCTTTGTATGCTCTTCGTTGCCCGCCATTTCCAATCTGAGTCACGCTGGCTGGACAAGACTGACTTGTACAAATCTAGTCCTCACTTGGTAAGAAGGGAAATTTTTATCAGAAAGGGTAAGCTGTCACTTTCCTTTACAATTTGTAAATTTGTAAATAAAATTCAAGGCAATTACCAATCAAATTCAAGACTGCAGATTAAAAAGCAAGAACTTTTATTTTCACCCTTCACCTGTAAGATCATATTATGCTGGAAATTAGATACCCAAATGAAAGTTTTTAACATTTTTACCATGTAACTTCTTAGATGCAATCATCCTAAAGTTGCCCACTTTTGGTTGTCTTGAAAATGATTCAAACCAAATATATCCGATTTTGTTTTTTAGTTTGATTCAAAAGAATCTGAATCGAACTACTATAACTCGAATTTAAACCTGAACTCAACTGTGGTAGGGAAATTTTTTGAACTCAAAACATTGCAGTACAAAACAAAACAGGAGAAGCAAAAACCAAGAGGGGAAACCTGGAAGGAGATGATCTACACAGAAGCATCAAAAAAACACAAAACCCACATGCAATGGATGGTTCCAAACTGATCAAAAACAACTTCTTGAAAAACTCATAACTTTCCTGATTTGAACAAAAAATCTCATTGCATCAGCTCCCATTTCATTCTCCAGATAATCTTTACAACAAAAATGCAGTCTCTTTTTCAATAAAATAAAAACAATCCTTCAGAAACAAATCCTCATCCAGTAGATCCATTCACAGCCAAACTAAATGAAAACATATTAAGAAATCAAACATACAACTGAACCATAAACCCACCTAAAAATGCAATCAAATGAAATTCCAAGCAATCAGAGGATGATCAACTCAACATCTGAAAAAAATAAAAACAAATAAAAAGAAAGAAAGAAAAGTCTGAGACTGGGTGGCCTTAGAAGTGAGAGTTTTTCCTGTGAGAAAGAACAAAAAACTCCAACAAATGAACCTAATACCTTAAAGTCAGCAATGACTCAACCAGGTTTGTGATGGAATGAGTGTTCATGTTAGTTTCATATCAATCTGAACACAACCCATTCAATTTCAGATTGACCTGAACATCACTTAAACTAGATTTTGTGTCAAAATCTAACCCTAATCCCATTTTTTATGTATCAGTGTCAAAAATTATGAACTCTTTCTGCTCTTCTAAGTCACGCAAAGACAAACACAGATGATTCAGGAAGAAATTGTTTAATCATTCCACTTAAAAAAAATTTTATGACAATTACAAAAATGCTGTAAGTTTAATATCCTCTTAGCTAAGAACCAATACATATCATAGATCCTTTTTCTCTTAATCTGTTAATTCATCACGAGAGCTGTATATTATTTTTCTTTATGAAGTAATTGTAAGGGGCTTCGCTCATTAATGGAGCAAGTTTGGCAATCTTCCTCAGAATTTTATGCTTTTTCCCTTTCCGGTTGAAGTCCCATCTGAATCCAAAGAGAGTTGTGCTTCTAACTTGCTTAAGTAGCAGAGAGGCAGATGCCAAGTAAAAGCTCTCAGGTCCCTGAAGCTTGACAGAGGATATTTCGAGATGGGTATATTGGCCAATTTAAGCAACTTCTGAGAATGTCCCAGGATGGAACTTCTTGCCCAATGATTCAACAGCTGATTCAATTCGTGCTTCGTCCTGAAAATGGTTTTTTGATATTATCAATATTGCAAGAAAACTTTACAAGATTTCTGGAAAGAGCTTGATATCCAAGAGGAGATATCTTATACCTTGCCTTCAAAACGAATTATGAGTGGCCCTTGTCTTGATTTGCGAAAACATGCTTAATATTGCACAAAGGGAATATCAGATGAAAATGGTTAACATATTGTCCAGAAAACTTATAGAACTGTTGGATTATCTTACCAATATAGAGGTCTGGGAATTCAAGACAAAGTTTCGACAGAGGTTGGGCAAGTTCTACCTGCAATAAGGGAAAAGGCAATGTACATCAGAGACAACATGAAAAATAGAATATCCTCTCCACAGGTTGATCCTGTAAATAAATTCTTGACATTGCTTCTTGGTGTCTAGGCACTGACAATGGGCAAATCGTCAATATGCCAACTAGCTGGAGGGACAATATTCGAAATAAAAATTCAAAAGACTAATTTTTAACAGTTTGGCCCAGGAAATGATGTTTTATATGTAAATGATAATTTCACAACTTTGAATGGAAGCAGCAACATTTGGAAGCTGAGAAAATGGTGGTATGCTCTGCAAGATGACACAGAAAACTGCCATTGGCCTATAAGGGTAAGGAAAAAGGCTTGCTCCAAAAATATAAAGGCATAATTTAGTAATGTGGAAATCATGTAGGCAGTATAGGCAAACAAAATCTTCAATGCTAGTGGGAACTCCAGCAAATGTAGCCAAAGTTTAAGGAGGTCAATGTAATCTTTAAGGAGGCATAATGTCACATACATCTGATAGATTTGTTGATAAGCTCTTTGATGTGTATGGTTCCATCAATGACAAGCCACTAGATGTAAGTTTTTCAATCAAACACTTCCACTCCTTATCCAGTTCAGTGGCATTTGATGAAGAAAGGATGATTACATTTTGACACTTGATCTACAAAAATAGATAATTAAATAATTAAAGATCAGTGGATAATGAGCAACTCGGATTAGCACTTAATAGCTATGTGAAAATTAGAGACATTATCAAGCGGATAGGATTAATATCATGGCCTTATTTGTCAGTCAAAGCTGCAATATCATTTTTCAATATGAAATTGAAGCCCTGATTGACATTGTAAATGAAAAAGTATTTTCATCACAAGTCTTTGAAACACATACCATAGGTACAGGCAACTCTTCATGATGCAATAGTTCAGTGACACCTTCAGGCAACAGAGCCATCTGAACAGAAAATCCAAGAATAACATCAAATTCAAGCTTCAAAGGCTTGAATACTATCATATATATGCCATCTGGAAATAACATAAAAGCTAATAAATAAGCATGTGAACTGCCTATTCCAGGAACACAGAAAATCAGAAATAAGATAGTAATGAGCAGCAACAGATCAAGAAATGTATGATTTTCCAGCAACTATAAATGAACCACCTAAACATCATAAATTGGGGGCTTAAAACTCTCTCCAACAAAAAAGCAAAGATTAATCGTCATACCGTGAACAACGCATAAACACAAAGACTTTAGATATCCTATTTTCCCCAAAAAAAAGACACGTGAGAGGGTGGCCATGATCTAGACTCATGTAATAAAGAAGCAGACTTAAGTAGTTTTACAGTCTAAATCTTGGTGTTCTAAGAAAAACAGACAGGCCAAGTCTTCAAAACATCATGCCTATAGTTGAACCAGTCAATCCACATTACTGCTGGCTACTGGTTTCAACAATTATATTATCAAATAAATTTCCCTACTCATTCCTAACAAGATACACTATGGTAGCAAATTATCACAATGCAGAAACTATCAATGCTTGACATCAAATTACCTCATTTCGATCACCAGTGCAGTGTTCACCAATAAGATGCCTTAGGTATTCTTCAAATTCTTCATCAGGAGCCTTAAATTAAGAAAATTAACCAAAAATAGAGTTAGTAGAATAAATAAATAACAAAACCAGTGGATAGTCTTTTATCTTCCCACCACCCGAAAAAAGTGGTTAAAAAGTTCCTTTTTAAAGAATGCTGGACTCTCAAAAAATACAATACAACAAGGCAACAAAACCAGAAAAGTTATTGAAAAAGCAAACAAATAATTGTAAAGAAAGTTCAACATAAAGAAAATAACTCACCAGGCGAACACCAAATGCCTTCGCAACACCAGCTGATGTAACATCTGAATGCAATGGGCCCACCCCTCCATACATAAAAACCTACAAGGATCAAGCAAAATATGGACCATGCAAAAAAATCAGAAATTAGGAAGACAAAACCCTTGACTACTATGATTATCAAATATAATGCAAATTTTACCATATCATTAGCAGACTTTTGTCGGTCAACTTCTTCAGCCACAGAATCTACCTGATCCAAAAGAAAGTCACAAAAATAAAGTAATTGTACGAGTAGATTAACAATTGCAGATTGTAGAGTTCCAGAAATGAATCCACAGACATAACCCAATAAAACTGATTATCAAATCCTTTCTATTTTCACCAAATCCTCTATTTTTCTAAATCTATGTGAAACTTAAATTAAATCTTCCTTCCACAAATCAAATGCTTTTGATGATCCATTTGTTTATTTCTTTGCAGTTCTTGGGAAAATTCACAAACTTTAATTAATTCTTTACTTTTCAGAACTCATAAAACTATAAAGAAATTTCTCTGCAAAAAGTATAGAATAGCACAAGCAAATATACTGCTAAACAATTTACCTACAAAAAACTAGTGTTTACTGAGATGAATTTCAAAAATAGTAACTCACATCATTCTGGACAACAGCAGTTTGTCTTACTTTCCAACCAATGCTATGTAGCTTTTTACACAACAAAGGTCCCAACTGATCCTCAACAGTTCCAAACCTGAGCTATGGAACACATAAAAAGAATACGAGAAGCATCAGCAACAGCAATTGATAGAGGGAAACCAGGGAGAGAAGGGAAGGTTATGACACACAACAATGGTCCATGCCTGACCAGTATCAAAAGGTACTGAACAGACATGTCAATTTCTTTCCACATTAGAGAAATTTTAGAGCTGAGATAAAGTACATATGACAAATAACCCGCTTTTAAGTGCTAAAAGCATTTTTCAGCCTGCAGATGTCTCCAATAACAACAGGTAATGCCAACAAGGGACTTACAGAATCTCATCCCCCACAGCAATGACTGATGCTGTGAGCATGCTGCTTCTATGTGAATCAACATTCTCCATGCCATTTGCTATTGCTGGATGATGACCACAAACAGGTTGAGATAACTTTTTTGCTCTACCTGCTCTCTCACATCTTCCATCAGAAAGCAAATATGCAGGTTTAAATTTTTCTTTGTTATTCGCTGAGTTGTTGACACACAGTAATGCATTTGGAACTGTGTCATATATGCTTCCAATTGAAGTATACCTGCGAAAATGAAGATATTACTCAAAATTAAATTTGTTGAAAATGATGTAGTAAAAACTTGGTTGATTTATACGAGCATGTTGCAAAAATTTGATGAGGAAATAACTTTAAACATCATGGGATGAACTTTCAAAGATGAGAAGCACAATTTATATTTCAAGACTAATAGAGGAATCTCATTACCCTTGATCATAAAGACTGCAATACGGCACTTTGCAAGTTAAAATGAAGGCCCACACATCTCTGTCAAAGAAAAAGTGATAAATCAAGACCCTGAAATTCATCCTAAGATGTAAAGGGAACTTCTGCACACTGCATTATCATCATAAGAAGCGTGCATAGAGAAAACTTTTAACAATGACAATATTGCCTGATGTACCACAAATATGCCAATCTAAGCATGCCAAAAAACGTCGCACTACTAATTCACCAGTTTTTTTCCCTACATTCAAGTAATGAATGTCTTTCCCAACATAAAACAAATTTATACATAATGATAACATGAAGCTTTCTTTTGACTGCTTAAAATAGAAAGCCAGCAAGTCAGCAACTAGTGGTATATTCAAATTTTCCATGAATGAATACCTATCGTATAATAGCATTCATTAGCAAACACAAAGAAGTAACATATTTCTCATGTTGTACCCAAGCCTCTTTGTGTTTCTCAACTAACAGCAACTATTAAGAATAAAATGAAAATATCAACCATCAGCTACTTGATATGAACTTATGATACAATAATCCTTAGATTCAGTAGCCACGGCAAACAAAGAGCTTATAGTTGATCAAGGCACCTATATGACCAATCCAATATAGGATTTACTCTCATGAAAGCTGGCCATCCAGGTGAACTAGGGGAGAATTGTTCCTGGCCTACCTGCAAGATTAAAAAGGATATATAAAAAATTTTATAATCCATAGAAGATTATGTAAACAAGTCATAATTTTCTTTCATAATGGAACACGAAAAATACCGCAGTAGGATCACCAATTCGGACACCAAGGAAAATAGCTCTAATTGGTTTAACCTTTAGTAAAGCCTCCAAACCAGACTTGAAATCTGTGCGAATGATATCCAATTGCAAACCATATCTGCTTATAAAATGAAAATCAAAAAGCTACTAGATGCTTTCCCATACAATAGGCTTCAAACAGAAATACCTTATTCTTGCCTAAAATTATTATTTTGATAGGTGTAGGGGGATGAGATTCTCTTACAGTTTTGCTGTATCATAGGTAAATGAATTGATTTCAGGGAAAGCACAAGAACTTTCAAAATATATTGTCCCGATTGGAAAGTTATTAAGATTCCCATTAGAACAACTCTGCTCCCCTTTATGCAGAAACCAGCCAGCTCTAAGTAGATGCAACAGAACCTAAACAATAAAGGGTCGCCGTCACTATCAGTGAAAATAAAAGAAGCCTGAGGTTATGCTCAAGAAAACAATATATATGAGAACTTACAGTTGAATCCTTTCCTCCATTGAAGCTGAAAGCAACCTCTTCAATGCTGTTGTGGGAACAAATTCAGTACTTCTCAAGAAATTACTAAGCTCACTAAATGTCAGGGCATAATTCCAAACAATGATTATCATCATGCAGCACAGAGAACATGATACGTATTATAACACCTAACTTTCACATTTATTTCCTCATTCAGTGAAAAACAACACAGGCATAATCGAGCAATATAAACCACAAAAATTTATTTTTATGCAACGTAAGTATTAAACGACAAATGGAACATGAAAGAAGCAACAAAAGAAGACAAGATTTTACGTGGAAAACCCAACACATGAAAAACGACAAGCAGTGGTTGGAGAAAAGTTTCAACATAATGAAGAAGAATACAAGACAAAGTAGACACTATTTGTTCTCTCTATCTATGCTCTAATTTCTTAGCTCATTCTTTTACGACACACACTTTCCCACACGTTAGTACCACATTTTTATAGAATCCCTAGTCGTAATACTTGACACATATCTTGTACCTCTCACTTGACTAGCTTTATGTGGTTGCACTAACTGTTGCCTACTCATTTGTCGCATTGCCATAACAGGTCATACCCGCTCTCTTGCAAGTCGCACCTACTCCGCTACCGCAGACAACACCCACTCTATTTGATCAAGTGAAAATGCAAACAAGAGACCATTTGTAACTTTGGGTCACCACTATACAATAATTATGTTTCAGAAAAATTGGTAGTTGTATGGTAACCTCAGACTCAAACTTTAATAATTCATTTTGCAGCAATCCAAGTATTAAAAAGGCTTCACACAGGCAATCAGAGCTATCAACTGATTGAGATAAGATATTAGGAACTCCCCAGGCAAAAGTAATTTATATCAAAAATCTTAATTTTCCAGCAGTTGACAGAGATTTAAGATATTTTTCATTACATTAACTGAAGAATTGTTAACCAGCTAGAAGCCGGAGGCTGCTTCTGATTATATATGGCGTAGAAAGAATAATTCTGCCTCTTCAGAAACATTTGAATAATGGGCGGTTAACAAAGAAAATATCACACAAGTACAAACTCAGGAGGAGCATAGAGAACTTGAATATATAAGAGAATCATAAAAGTTTACCACAACATAGAATCGAAGACATAAGTATTAACAATTGCATAGGTGGTAGGAGTGTAATGTTTGCAAGGTAAGGTTTGATCCTTTAAACGATCCCAAATTGTCTACTGACCGTTAAAACTTAAGTGTAAAGCCAAAAAAAATATATATATTTTCTCGAATATAAATCTATCCCAGGAGAACCATTTGGAGCCAACATACCACATTGCTTTGCTCAAAATCCAAATAAAATAAATCATAATATTCAGAATTCCTTATTCAAATCTGAAACTCAATACTCATCCAAATGAATGCTCAAATCCAAACCCCTTACATTAAATTTATAGATAAGAAAACTGCAAGAAATACAAAATAAAAATCAATCAAAACAAACAAACAAAAATGGAAAACTCACGAGTACAAAGCGAGAGCTCTTCGTATAACATATATGGCGTTGTTATATTTGGTCTTGAGCCTCAGGTCATCACTTTCTCTGATTGCTTTATCGATCTCCATAGACCTTGATACGCAAAAATTTCAAAAAATCAAGATTCAACTCCTAATTAAAACCAAATGGGGTTTCTTCAATTAAAAAGAGCTCACTCTTTTGCCTAAAACTACCCAAATATTCCTCGAAAAAAGTCGAATATTCAACCAAATTAAGCAAAAGGGTAGTCTCAAATCGATAAGATTTCAAAAGTTAAGAAAAACTTCTCTTGTTAATAATCTACCTTTCAAAATACTTAACTCTCGTGGACTCACAGCTTCAAAGTCAGGAAACTGCAATGAAACCTCAAGTAAATGCAAAATCTTAAAGAATGAAATTTTAAGATTATTTTCCTTCGAAATAAAAAATAATGGACTTTATATAGATAACCCAAGATGTGCTCTTGATGCCAGAGTTTTTTTATCCTTCAAAACAAAAAGGACGGCTTTATTTTGTTCTCATCCTCGGAGAAGTTAGCTTATTTATTTTTTTGCAAGAAAAAAAAAAATGCTAGGAAAAATAATCACAGTGTTCCCTCAATTGTGGGACTGAATTCGGCAAATAAATTCTAAAATATGTAGTTTTAAGAATATTCTTTTATACATCCTATGCTACCAAAGCCAAAGAAGACAACTTTCAGTGGGAGATTTAGGCTTCCAATATTTGTTCTATATGTTTTTTACAGCCAAATAATATGTTTCATCTAAAACTATTTTTCTATCACTAAAAAAAACAAAGAAAAAGGAAATTATGAAATGGAGAAGAAACTTCAGAGTTTCAATGAGAAGAAAAACCAAGAGGAAGACCAAGAAGATTAAAAGCAGTTGTTATCCTTGACCTTGACTCTTTTTAACCTTAAAAGAAAGTAACCTCAAAAGAAAGCAAAACAAACAAGTCCATCTCATAAAACTGTGGAAATTTGCCAAATCAAATTAAACACTACAAACACAATTTGAAAATTAAACTGCTTAGACATATTAAATTGGTTTTTGCTTTGAAATTTTGTAAAATCAAACTCTTGGTAAAGATTGTTTTGTTGTTTTTTTTTTTTTTTTTTTTGAATAATTTGAAAACCCCCAGTACTTGTTTGATAAAGCTTAACTTCAAAATTAGAGCATGAGCCAAACCCTATAATTTTTTAGAAAATAGAAAATAATGATCTTTGGTCTCCTAAGGAAACTCAAATTTTAATATTTTGTGGAAACAAACCACAAATAAATCTGTTAATGAATTAAGTTTGGTTTGCTCAAATCCAAGTCTGAAAAAAAGAATTGGATTGGAGCTTTGAGTGCACCCATTATGCATATTTTAAGTCTATTTCCTGTTTTTGTGATGTATAAAAAAAAAAACTATAAAAAATAATTTTACAATTTAAAAATTTATAAAAATATCACATTAAACAACATTTAATCAACTCTAACAATTATAAATTGTCGTTATAATTTATATGTAATCTTTTTTACAGTCACTTAAACAAAAATAAAAAACATAGTTTCAAACACTAAAGTAATATATAAAATAATTAAATATTTAAATTAAACGATTTGAAAAATATAAAATTAGATAAATATTGTTATATATATATATATATATAGAAATGTTCAACCTAGAGAATAACAAATTTTAATTTTAGTTCCATCAATATATTTAACATCTAAACTTAATTTAATTTTGTTACACTTGAAATAATTTAACAAATAATATATAAATATGATATTAGGTTATAAGCTTACCCAACTCGAATTCTTAGTTTATCTAGTATTTCTTAGTTTCCGAATCTATTTGATCCAAAAATGATTTTTTCAGACTAAATAATTAGGTTATAAGCTTACCCAACTCGAATTCTATGTATTGGGGGACGTTTTATTTATTGTAATATTTAATTATCTCAAGAGTCTATATTTTATTAATGATATTAAATTTTGTCGTTATTTTTATGGTAAGTAATAAAGAGGATAATTTGATTATTATACTAACTTTAGTTAATTTTAATAATATTCCTATTTTCAATTAAAAATAACAAGTAATAGGAAAAATATATTGGTAATAAGATGGCAATTTGAAATAAATAATTTACTTAATTAATTTCATAATTTGACAATAAAAAAAATCAAAATATATTATTAACATGAAAATTATTTTTGAAAATATACAAAATAAATATTTTAACATATAATAGGTTTGTTTAACCAAGGCAATATTAATTTCTATCTTATAATCTTTTAAGGATTTTAATTAAATTAATATTATAATATTCTTATAAACTACTAACCAAACATAATATTTATTTATACATATCAATATTATTGAACATAGTAATAATTTATACTTAATAATTTTTTAAGTATGTCTATGTTAACATATCATTTTTGGTAGTGAATCGTAATATTTATGAGTGATAGTAAAATTAACAAAATTATATATACTTCACATGAATACCGAATTGTTAAATATCCTACTGTTATAATAATAATCCATTATAATTATTTACTTTGTAATTATATTTGATTATAACCCTAATTGATTTTTCAAATATTTTTCCTAAGTTCTATTATAGTCAAATCAGGTTCTGAACACTTTTATTCAAACAATACATGAATATTGTTCTCTTAATTTCTTTTGTTATATAGTAACATGGGATCATAATTCTTATAAAGGCTTGGTGATCTTCTTTATTTTTGTTTTTTCAATAACAATTTTTGTAGTTGTTTGGGTGTTATACATTTTTTTTTTTTGGTTTAATAACACAATTATTCATAATCATTTTTGTTATCTAAACGTTGAAAGTCATTTCTTATTAGATCAAATATTTTCTCTCATCACGACAAGTTTAATATCAGTGATCTTATTCTTATTTAACATTGCACACGCCATCTAAAGAAACTATAGTCTCTTCCATGTGTCACAAGTGTCTTCTTCCTCTAACACATTATGTTTTCAATGCATTATAACATTGTTATTTATTATTAAGGTTTTTGTTTTAACCAATTGGTTCACAATGATTTTGATTAGTTTTCTGTTTTGTTGAATCTGTTTTAGTGGTTTTTTATTCTTTTGAATCTAATTCTCTTTAAAAGTTAATCATTATCTTATTTTATTCATTGTCTTCTTATGAAATCCTTTAAAGTTGTTCAACATGTTTCTTATATCATCATTATCATTTTTTATTAATCAAACTATGATTTATAATCTTAAGAGACGATAATTATGATGAACAACTTGAAGAAAAATGGGAAGGGAAATGATACAATCTTGACTTGGTTTCTTCCCATAGACTCATACAAGACCATTATTCTATCTCTGATAATTTGCATCAATTTCAACTTCGTAGGTGTCTTCATCCCATGAAGCAACAACCAAAATAGAGCATCCATGGTTATATCTCTGAGTTTCAAGTTATCTAGGATCAGACATCAGGATGTAAATCTTCTATCTATATCCCATGTTCCTGTCCCTTTTGGACCTATTTTGCAGTTTACAAGCGCACACACAATTAAGCTTGAAACAAACTTCAAATGTTCTGTTGGCAAGAACAAGCTATATGGCATTGTACTTAAAAAAAATTTACCAAAAATCCATACAAGAGCAAGTTCCATTCTTGAAGTGATGAAACCTGATTGCATCTCTAACCATGATCTCCCTTCTATAAATTTCTGAAAGGAGCTTAAAGGCTGAGTGACAGTCAACACAAATGCGAAGATTCTTTATGATTCTTATTGTTTCCTCTTGTCTGGAATTCATCAACCCAAATGCTAGTGCTAATTTCTCACTGTGATGAGATACTACTGTTTCCTTCTCTTCCTCATCTACATCAAACACCACCTGTGCTGTGTTTGGGACATGACCAGCAGATTTCAGTCTCATGGTCATTTCCTTGAGCATCAACTCAATCTCTTTTGCTTTTGGGTGAGATTTCTCACTCGCCAGGAACTGGTGAAGAGTTCCATTAAACTCAATATGGCTCCACCCTGGCGGCTTTTGAATGCCTTTATTGTCCATCAGTTTCCTCACTTTTCTAGCTTCTTCCCATCGATTGGTATTGGCAAGCAAATTAGACAACAGAACATAGTGAGCTCCATGATTAGGCTCCACTTCAAGGAGTTTACGCCCTGCAATCTCACCTATTTCTGTGTTTCCATGTAGCCTGCAAGCACCCAATAGCGCTCGCCAGATGATAGAGTTAGCCTCATATGGCACAGTCTGAATCAAACTGAAAGCTTCTTCCAAGCAACCATTTCTTCCAAGAAGATCAACCATGCAACCATAATGTTCCATCTCTGGTTTGATACCATAGACATTCAGCATTGATTCAAACAACTCCCTACCATCTTCAACTAGGCCACAATGGCTACAAGCACACAATGCTGCCACAAATGTAACTCTATCAGGTTTTAACCTCATCAATTCCATTTCTCTGAAAACAGCTATGGCTTTCTTACCAAAACCATGCTGAGCAAGACCAAAAATAATGGAGTTGAAAAGGGAAACAGTCTTTAAAGTTTTCGGTACTCTATAGAAAATATCTATAGCAGTATCAATACTGCCACATTTTGCATACATATCTATGACTGCAGTAGTAACAAAGATATTTCTACCAAATAACTCATCTCCTATGTACTGTCCATGAATCCTTCTTCCAAAATCCAACGCACCAAGCCCCGCACAGGCTGAAAGAATAGCAACCATTGTTACTTCATCCGGTTGTATGTTCTGAGATTCCATCTCTCCAAAAAGTTCGAGTGCTTCCCTAAACTGTCCTGCTTGAGAGTAACCACTTATCATGGCTGTCCAAGAAACTATGTCCCTCTGACCCATCTGATCAAACAGCCTTCTAGCAGTCTCAACTTCCCCTCCTCGAGTATATCCAGATACCATAGAACTCCACGCTACAGTATTTTTGCTTGTTTTCATTGTACCAAAAACCCGCTCAGCCACATTCATCAGCCCACATTTAGCATACATATCAATAACAGCTGTCTTAAGCAACATATTAGAATCAACACAACTCAAATTCTTGTACACCAAGGCATGAATCCGCTTCACAATCCTAGGTTCATTCAACACTGAACACGCAGAGAACAAAGCTACAAAAGTAAACGCATCCGGTTGGATATCAGAGTCTTGCATCTTTCTATACAGCTGCAAAGCAGCACAAGGTTGCTCAACTTGCGCATACCCATTTATCAAGGTATTATATGATACAATATCCCTAACAAGACTTTCATCAAAAACTTTCTGGGCATTGTTTATAGACCTAAAAATTGAGTAAAAATGAAGCAAAGCGTTCCTTACAAAAAGGTCCAACGCAAACCCAAACTTTATTATATGACAATGAATCTGAAAACCTGGGCTGAGGCTTGATAGCCTCGCACAGGAGTTAAGAAGAAATGGAAATGTGTAGTTATTTGGTGACTCAATTCCTCTGCAAAGCAAGGACAGATAGAGGACAACTGATTGATGAGGCGTACCACTGTGAGAGTAGCCTCTGATCATGGTGTTCCAGATAAATATATTTGGCTTATCAAGTTGTGAGAAAAGTGTTCGAGAATGAAGAAGACCGTCTTTAGAACCCCACAAGGCAAAAGTGGAGATAAGTCTGCTAATAGAAAAAATGTCAAGGCTAAAACCATGAAGAACGATTTGAGCGTGAATTTGAAGGGCTTGTTTGAGGGATTTGCATGATTCTAAAAGAAGTAGTAGTGATGAATTTCCCACAGGAAGCCCTTTCATCCGATGCATTTTCAAGAATTGCAGGCCACTGTCGACTCCGACTTCTCCATTTTTAAGATAACTGATACTTTAGGGTCTTGATATACTGCTCTCAGTCGGTTTATGTTCCCTCGATTGGAGCCCATTCATCATCCATCAAATTGAAGTTTGACCTTTAGAATTTAAACCCAGCAGATGTTGGGAGATTACTTTCAACTTATGCTGTCAGTTCATATTTAGGTTAAAAATCAAACCCCTCCAAAACATCCATAACAGAAACAATCCCATTGAAGAAAATTAGATGACTGCACAATTGTTTGGTAATAATAAAAGGAATCATCCAAAAATCATGATTTTTCCATACGTCACTGTTATCTACATTATATGTTCTTAATCAATTTTTCAGGATTAAGGATCCGTATAACCTATGAGATCATTTCGTCAATCTGCACAAACAGAACTGTGTAATCACCTCAAGAGACTTCAGCTAATCATAGAGGCCTTCTTCATGCCAGATATCAACCAGGAAATCTACCATCTCCTGCAATTCCACCAAATGAGAGTTTGTAAATACCAACATTTTCCCACCGGTGAGAACTTAGCAGACACTACCTAAAGAAAACTTACAGCTAGTGGGATAGGCTGTTGAAAAGGTTCAGTAGAACAAAGCAGGTCCTCGTATGTTGTAGTCCAGCTGCAGACGAAGTTTTAACAATTATTTTCACAGGAAGCAGACTGTATGCCCTTTACAGGTATATAAATCAGTAATTGGTCATCAGACAGGTTCCCATTTCCTGAAGTATGATTCCAACCACAGCAAAAACTTTTGCATGACAAAGACAAGATGAAACGACTTTATATATGCAACCCCCTGTCCCAACTAAAGTTTGTGCAAATAAATTGGATATTTCACAAGAGACCATTTGGATTAAATACTATTTAAAGATGAAAATTATCAGTGCCAGTGATGAATAATAGTCAACCTGAAAACAGTTTCATAAGCTGTTTCTAAATAATTCTATATCATGCATTTCCTCCATTGAAAAGACTTTTTTTTTTTTTTCATTTTCCCTGGGTTTTGGAGTGGTTTACTCAGCAAATGTAGATATAGCTTAACCTCCTACCCCAGGAAAATTATTGACACTCACATTAACTCCCCTGAAACGACTGTACTTCTCAGATCAGTCAAGAATAACAACTGATGATATTAAGAAACTTGACAATATCTTATAGAACAAACCTCAAAGTTCAGATCAATACAATCATTTCAAGAACATTCCTTTCACCTATTATATTGAGAAATGTACATTAAATTAAATCTCTTGTAACTGGTGCTAACATACAGATTAAAGAAGAGCAAATAAAAATTTAACTACTAGATTCAGTGATCCGATCCTATGATACACCAATGCAATTTTCTGAGGCAACCAAAAACATTATCCAATGTGATCAGAAGACCACATCGTTCCTAAGATCTGGATCATGAATAAGTCCGCTTGTATTACACAAGCTTAAAGAACAAGCAATATACCTCATAATTGGTTCTCTATGTAATCTCTTAGACTTTTGTGACTGAACACCAACCCACTGCTTTCTCTTCTCATGCCAAGCGATCTCAGCTGAATAGGATAATCATTCACATCAACTCAACGGACAAGAGCAAAATCAAAAGTCTCTTAAAAAGAGAATCAGTGACAAAAAATAGTCCTTAAGAGTGGCTTTGTGATAGTATATCACAAAAATCTGTTAAATGTTGCTGGTACCAACATTTAATCAGGAAAATTATTAAAATACTTAAAGTGAAATCATCATGTGCAAAGAAAAGCTAAGCTCAGGATAAAAGTTTGATCATATTAAAGGTTATTCAGTCAACCTAATTTAGACCCCACTTAGAGTCTTTTAAAGCATTTAATGGCTCGTAGAATCAATCCAAGAGTAGTCCTCATCACTACAAACATTGTTGAGGGCAATCTTTAGTTTTGGAAAAGAACCTACCATGATTTACAAAGACCACTTTCTCAGTTGAACTGTCTTTGCTAGCATCATTATTAGCCTCCAGTGCCTGATTTTCATTGGAATGAGAATTACTACCATTGGTTTCCATTGTCTCCAGAATGAACAAAAATCACCTTTTAAACTATGGTTCTGCACAAAAGCAAACAATAGAGGGAGAGACTATCTGACAGTCAATTCATAAGCCCCAAAAAAAAAAGAATGATCTCGACTGATAAGGCAGTTAAAGAAGTGTCTCACACAACAAAGTCAAACATCTTCTTAGAAGAGATATAATTGGAGATTGACCATGATAATTCTCAAACTTAAAATCAAACTTAAAAAATTCAATGCTAGCGGCACCTTATTACCTCAATAAAGGCTGACTCTGAAAAAGATTTTTGCTGTCATATATTCTGGGACATAATTTCTCTGAAAATAATACCCACAGATATGATTGATCATTCCCAACTAAAAGTTTCTTTCATAATCAACATGGAGACCATTACAAAGTACAACTCAACTGCAAAACCCTAAAGCCTAAATTTACCAATCCATGATTTAGCTAAAATTTTTCATGCAATTCTGCAGCAACTGGGACATGTATTCTTCATGGCAAAATACTATACCTTTGCAAACATAAATAATTACATAAAACAAAGACGGAAAATTTCTTCCCTAAAAATAGTAACTGCCAACTAAAGCTGCTAGTAGATTAACTCAATATCAGCAACAAACAAACCTTCCACATTTTTGAAATTAAATCAGCATATCACATTCCCCATTCTTTAGTATCCAAAATCCATCAAAACAACTAAGACTACATCCTCCTTGATGATCCTAAAACTCCTATACAATTCTTTCCATATCCTTTTTCTAAATTCACAAAACAAAAACAAGCCACACTGACATGAAAGCAAGATAATATAGTATCATGACAGTTTCACGCGCGGACAACACATGAAAATTTTTATTCGTCATGACAATCTCACCACCAACAACAAATTTCCATATTGTTACTCCACATAAGTTAAGGTCACTTATTATATGACTATTTGTTCTATACAGAGGCTCCTTACCTATTTGCTTCTTTTTATTTCAATAAAATATCAGAGCCAGATTCTAAATATTTATTAACACAAATTCCTTAGTATATCCCTATTAATGAGAGTTAATGATTCCAAATTCATTTTATTTTAGGCATAACACTTTCACTGCAGCAGTAAACTTCTTGGTATAATTTTTTGTTCAAACCCAGCTCCTTACAAATAGTAAACAACCATATACATATACCTAACAATCTCAAAAGCATTACCGAAAAATGTAAATATCATAATCACAAAAATTCCTCTAAAACGAAAACCCATATATACAAATCAAAACATTTCAATTAAAAGAGGAGAAGAGGAGCAAAAGGCTCTACCTTTTGGCTTCAATTTTGAGATGAGAGGAGTAAGGGGTATGAGTTAAAAAGGATAAACAAGTAAACAAGATAGTTTGTTCAAGTATAGTGGAAAAGGGCTTTAAGATATGTTTTTGGAGATTCTAGTAATTGGTAGGGTGGAAAGGGAGTTGAAGATTCTTGAGGGAAAAGATCTTGAATGTTCCGTGGTGGATGCAATGCAAGAATCTGATGAGCAAACACCCCAACAAACTTAACTGATATGACTTCAGTGTGGGTCGGAGGGGGTGATCCCTTGCGTATGACTAAAGGGATAAATAACCTTATCCCACCCAAGGTTTAGCCTAAAACACTTTCCATCCCATATAAAAAATTATCCCCTCATAACATCAACAAGTTAAATTATTATATTATCTCTAATTAATTTATATTTTAAAATTACCATATAGCACCAAATCAACAAAAATATGAAAACCCTTTTATATATATCAAATTTACATTAGCACCCTCTTATTCTCATTTCTTTTTATATTGACTTTTTTATTTTTAAATATTTATCAAGTTTTAGTCATTATTCATATTTATGTTGACTCATCTCCAACATTGATTTGATTATCACACCACTCCCAATGCCAATATCGCCTCTTACTTTTGCTTCATCAATTACTCACTTATCATATATACTCGAAACCTATAAATATTTGTCCATTTATTCATGTTTTCCATCACCCAACCATTTTGGCCGGCATGTCAGGCCTCTGTTACTTGAGAGAGCTCCATCCCCTGGTGCTCACCTTGCTCCATTCTTCTATTGTCAGCACTTTTGCACCCCCTAGTGCTAGCTTCATCATAGCTCCCTAAACTTCATCAAGGTGGCTCTCTTTCAATGATTTTATAATGAACATTTTAGTTATCGTATTTGACTACAACATGGTAAGCAAATTGATCAATTATTGTATTTGACTTATAAAAACCAATAACATAGTTAGTTGACTAATTTTGTATCAACAAACAAATGCTTATTACGATTTAAAGTTTACAATTGAAGTTTGGGATTTATTATTTAAAGTTTAAAGTTAAGATTTAGTGTTTATAATTAAGGTAAACAGTTTCAGGGCTACAATTAAGTTTAAAGTTTAATGTTTAAGGTTTAATATTGATAATTAAATTTAAAGTTTAGTATTTAGTGTTCAATGTTAAGGTACATGATTTAAAATTTAATGTTTAAAGTTTATTCTCTATTTATCGTTACATGCAACAAACACAAAATCTTATCATTGGTCAAATGTTTTTTTTTTTGTTATGTGGAAGTCAAATTTTATAAAATAAAAAATAAAAAATCCAACTAATAATTGTGTTAATACTACTTAAAACTAAACAATTTTGATTTCAATCTAAATAGGTATCTAAGATTATTAGAACTTCATAAAAACATTTATTTTTTTTCTTAATTTTACACTAAATTTGTCAAAAGATCCACAAAGATCACATTATTATTGTTAAAAGGTTTTATTTTATTTTTATTATGAACAAAATTTGCATATACAATCTTATTGTTAAACATTGAATACATGGGGAATCATATAAACTAAAGAGGTTTTTTTTTTTTTTTTTGGCAATTTTACTAATAGTGTTATTCTTAATTTCGTATATATACAAAACTTTAATCGATAGATTTATAAGTTATGAGGTTTTCTTTTATTTTCCCTTGGCTTTTCGAATTTCCCTTCATAAAATTATTTGGTTTGTTTGCAAATATCAATTAATATAGGAAGTGATTGAACTGTGATTATCTTTTCAACAATTGGTGACAACAAACAAAGGAATCGAAGGTAAGGAAAGTTGTTTGATGGGAAGATATTCGGTTTTGAATATATGAATAAATACATTTTTCGAATATAAAAAGTGAAATTTTCATTTTATCAAAGTTAGTGGGTAAATAAACTTTTCAAAGATAAAAGGTGGGAATGGTCAGTATATCCAGTATGGGGTGGGAAACAGTAATTCCACCACTTTATTTTTATCTATATAATTGTCAGAGAACAATTCTTTTATTATTTATTGTTTTTAGCGAATTTTTAATTTAATGCCAAAAAGGACGAGAATCCAATTTGGATTTGAAAATCTGTTGGCCCATTTCACCGACAGTGAAACATTTGTCGTTTCGTCTAAATTCGAATAAGAAAATCGTTTCTTTTAGGAAGGCTTTTAAGTAATTTTCAAAAAATTATTTCAATTAAAAACTTATTTGAATTTCCGAAGGAAGGCCCATATACAGACGGCCCAAATGAAGTCCAATTCAGAATATCAAGCCCAAGTACTAATTAAAGAGAAGGTCCAATTGCAGTCCTTATTCTCAATTTTCTACCCTTGAACTTAGGGGCTTGAAAACTCCGTTTTGTACTGTTAAAAACTTTATCAAATCAAATTGAAAAAAAATTAAGAAAATTTCAAATTAAATTAAATAATTTTTAAATATGGTTTGTTTTGCTTTAACATATTAATAATTATTAACTTTCAAATATTTTATATGTTAAATTATAATTATCTGAAACATGAGATGCAACTATTTATTTATTGAAAAATTCAATTAAATACAGTGTGTATATATAAATATATATTCAAAAAATAATATGGTTTTACGGTTTAATTCAATTTAAAAACCGCTTAAATCGCAATCCAAATCATAATCCATTTTTCAAAAATTTATTAATCAAAACTAAATTATTTTACAAACTAAACTAAATTAATCTATAACTTCGAATGATTTGATCCGACTTTATAGTTTACGTCGAATTAGCCAAAACCCTACTTAAAATAGTTATTCATTCATTTATTTTTTAATTAACATAATTTTTTTAAAATAAAATAACATGTGTATAATTTTTATATTTATTTTATGAATTTAAATAATATATTTTATAGTAATATATTATTTAAATATATATAATATAATAAATCGGCGTCAATGTTAATTGGTGGAAGTTAATTTTGTCGGTATAAGGGCCCCAACGCAATGAGGCAATGCCATCTCAAGTTCCAATTGGCCGACAGAATAGGTAAAATTTAATACTGAAAAACACGCTCAATCTTTGATAAAAAATTAGCCCCATACTGCCGTTGCATCAGACAGAGAGAGAAGAGAAGGGGAGAGAAGAAGGTGTCGGTTTCATTTATTTATTTATTTTCAAGGGAGAAAGGGAAATGTTAATGGTCATTTTCCAGTCTTATCATTGTACGTCTTACCAGTACTACTGTGAAATTCAATTTGATGTATTCTTGGCCACAATTTGGAATCTTTACTTGTCCCCCAAATTTAATGCTCCAAGAAAACAAACAGTGAAAGAAACAACTTTGATTTCTGTTTTTTTACCCCCTGATATCGAATGCTTGACTTTCCGGTATTGCCTTTGTGCCCAGAATGGCATCATGATGAATGAACAGGAAAGAATTATAAAGGAGATAAGGTCACTAAATCTCACACCAGATAAAACTTTTTGTGATCATTATAGCATATGTTAAACCATTTGATGAGTGAATCAATGGCTAATAATGAAATCAAGCACAAGGGCCCAAGGAGGATGCCTGCTGACCCACATTGGTGATGAAGCTCAGAGGTTGAGATACGTATATCGTTACTCACAAAGAATTGACAGTATAAGAATCTGACCCACATTGATCCTCCATGGCCTGGAAACCTGACATGCGCAGAGGAAAAAATGGAATGGTAAAAGCAGAGTCTTCAAACATTGTTTGCTTTTAAGAACCAGACACATTTGTATATGGCTTTAAATGGCGAAAGAAAACTTGACCCAAATTTCAGGAAGACCAACACAAAGTCACAAATGACAACCAAGAACCAACCCTTTTGAAAATAACAGTTGCATATCCAAGATTACAGTCCTAGCTTTAAATGGGAAAAGGGTTTTGGAGCTACAACCTGGAATAGAGATTTAACCTATTCTACATGTCATATTGTTTTATCTTAGCTTTCTGCAAGTGAACATGTTTCTCATAAAGAAGGGGAATGGAAGTAGCCGTGACCTTCCAACGGGGAAAAACATATCTTAAGTACTTTCAACATTTTACAGGTCTTTAATTGTTCTGCCTCAGTATGAGCCTTCAATTTGCATAAATTTTTAGCCTGTTTACTGCCCATCAACAGTTTTTTTACTATTCCTAGTAGGGTCCACTAATATTTTTATTTATTGCTACTGTACGGCCATACTCTTTCGATCATTCACTCGGTCTCTCATTTTGCATTTATATTCACATAATCTTCCTCTCTTTGCTCAGTCTTCTTCTTCATGGCTCATCACCTCTTTCTCTTTCTTCCTCTTCTTCTTCTTCTTCATTTCACCAATGCTTATTGGCCACCCTCTCCAGGCTACTGGCCAAGCTCCAAAGTTAGGTCCATGAGCTTCTATAAAGGCTTCAGAAACCTTTGGGGTCCTCAACACCAGTATGTTGACAGTAATGCATTAACAATCTGGCTTGATAGTACTTCAGGAAGTGGGTTCAAGTCAATCAAGCCTTTCAGGTCAGGCTATTTTGGAGCTTCCATTAAGCTTCAACCTGGTTATACAGCAGGAGTTATTACAGCTTTTTATGTGAGATTAATTAGTCTGACCTGTTAACATTTATTTTCTCTGCTCTTATTATATGCTTTAATATGACAGGAAATTTTTAATATAATGTTTCTGCAGCTGTCAAATAGTGAGGCTCATCCAGGGCATCATGATGAAGTGGATATTGAGTTTTTAGGAACAACATTTGGGAAGCCTTATACTTTACAAACAAATGTCTACATCAGAGGAAGTGGAGATGGAAAAATCATTGGGAGAGAAATGAAATTTCATTTATGGTTTGATCCCACCAAAAATTTTCACCATTATGCAATTCTATGGAGTCCTAAAGATCTCATGTAAGTTTTAGTTTACTTCATTTCCAACATAACATGTGATACAAAGAGTCATGACAAAATTCTTTAAGCCTAAAAAGGGTTAGATTTTTGTTTGGTTACTTTTGTTTCTTATACTTGATATAGGCAACAAAAAGTGTTAATTAATTTTAAATCTGTACCAAATTAAAAGTTGTTTATCATGTGAGAAAAGTTAGGCAAGTGATTTGACATGGTAATAATAATAGATACAATGTCTATCATATGGAATGTGACTTGACATGGGCAATAATTGATCATACATTATTTATAGAATGATTTGATGTGAGATGTGTTTTATATCAAGCATCAGTGGCAGAACCCATAATGCAAATGATTTTGCAGATTTTTTGTTGATGATGTGCCCATAAGGAGGTATCCAAAGAAGAGTGCGGCAACATTTCCCCTGAGGCCAATGTGGGTATATGGTTCAATATGGGATGCCTCATCTTGGGCAACAGAAGATGGAAGATACAAAGCTGATTATAGATACCAGCCATTTGTAGCAAGATATACCAATTTCAAGGCAAGTGGTTGCACTGCCTATGCATCTGCTCGATGTCACCCTGTCTCTGCTTCTCCCTACCGGTCCGGCAGGCTGAGCCGGCAACAATATTGGGCAATGAGATGGGCTCAAACCCACCATATGGTATATGACTATTGCCAGGATCCCAAGAGAGACCATTCTTTGACACCAGAGTGTTGGAAGTAAAAAAGAAAACTGGAAATTTATGGGGTTCTTTTATTTTCTTTGATTGTTATTTTCTCTCTATTTTTTATTTGAAATTTTGAAAAAGGGTGTCTTGAAATGGATTGAAATTTTATTCTTGTAATGGTGCTGTTGGTGTACAAAAACAGAGAGAGAAAACCACAAAATTATGAGAGGGAGACAATAATAAATGAGAGTAAAGAAAATCATGAGGAGAATAATTTAACCTAAGCAAGAATGGGTTCATTGGACCACGCCTTTCTTGTTTTTAAAATCAATTCAAACACGTATTAAAGAGAATTTAACTTGATTTGATTTGAAATTATAATTAAAATTCGTAATTTCAAGTTTGGTTGGAAGGTATATCTAGTTTGAACATTAATTTTAATGCAATGAACTGTAGAAGATTGAATAAAAGGAATTCGCTTCACAATTACAAAGGGCCCCTAAACTCTCTTTTTAAATGACCAAAATACTGAATACCCTTGATCAGGGGGGTATTTGATAATTTTTAATAATAGTTGAGATGTTTGATTTTAGGTAGCTATTACGGGGTACAAAATTAAGTCAAATAATAAATTTGAGAATGGCACTCTCAAACCGACCTTAGCTCAGTTGGTAGAGCGGAGGACTGTAGTTGAAGCAGGAAAATCCTTAGGTCGCTGGTTCGAATCCGGCAGGTCGGATTTTTTTGCCCTACCCAAAGTTTCCAAGATTTTATTTTTATTTTTTTGTTATGACAAATTTAACCTTAGTTTAAATTATTAGAAGTTACTTTATAAATTTTAAATACACTTGTACTTTTATTTTTTTATTTTCAATTTTGAATTTTATTAACCTTGGCCCTAAATTTTCATAATGATTGAAATCTTTTGTTTTATTTTAAATATATGTTTGTTCAATAAAAATATAATGCTATTACCATGAAAGTTATAACGTGGTAAATTTGAATATGGTAAAAACAAGAAGAAGTTAAAATTAGGAAATTGAATAAGAAAATATGTAAACAAAGTAATTAAGTTTTATTTGGATAAAGTGATGAAAAACAAAAAACTTCTTAAAGTTTGAAATTGGAGAAAATAAACCCAACTCGTTTTAGAAAATTACATTCCAAATTAAAACAAACAAACGTTTTTTAATTATAAAAAATGTTTACTTATGTTATAATATAAGATATAACTTAATTACGATAGTCATTGTATATATTTAAAAAATCAAATTAATCTTAATTTTATTATAATTTTACTCTTACTTATATAATTTTCATAACAGAATTGTCTTCGAATTTAATTTAAGTAATTACCAAATTAAAAAGCCTACAGTGACTATTTTACCCATGTTTGCATGCTCTTAAGACAAAAATGCTCACTTGTTCGATAAAAACCCAAAATCATAATTATTAATTAAAGTCAACAGTTAAATCTAATTGTAATAAGTAAAAGTTTTAATAGTCAATGGGTAATTTTGTTATTTTAGAGTTAAAATTTATAAAATTATAAAATAATGTTTCAATATATATAAATATATTAAAAATTATAAAATTTTATTTATAAAATATTTTATAAAATTTTGAAAAAATATTTAAATTTTAAAAATAAAAGCTAACCACTGCCGTTAATAGAACTAAGTGACTAGAACGACCATCTGATTTTAAGGGAGACCCTCAATTCGATTAAAGTGGCTAGATCTGGTCATATTCGCCGAAAAAAGCAACCGAAAATGGCCAAAATTGGTTAACCTTAGCCTCAACGATCGTTTCTAACCATGGTTTTTTGCGGAGGTGGTCAGATCTGACCGTCTCCGTCAAAATAGGAAGCACCCAAATATGGTCACCTCCGTCGAATCGAGAGGTCAAATCTAGCCTCCTTTGGAACTAGATGACTGTTTCAGCCACCTGGTTCTATTAGCAGTAACCACCATCGTCGGTACGACGATGGTGGTTGGCTTATTTTGTTAAAATTTAAATATATTTTTTTAAATTTTTTGAAAATTTTAATATATTTATATATTTTAAATATAATTTTATAATTTTATTATAAATTCTAATTTTTTAACAAGGGTATTTTTGTAATTTCATAAAATATGTTAATGAAATTGGATAGAAATTGAATGAAGGTGGGTATTTGGTTTCTACATGTTAGAGGGTGGAAATTGCTTTGCGACCAAACTATGTGTGGGAACAAGATCTTTGGCCATCAAAAATATCATATAACTATAAATTATAGAATATTTAATGTTAAAATTATAAAATATTATAAATTGATATTTTATTTTTTAGCCTTACGAGTTGAGAGTTTTTTCTTTGTTATTAGAATTTGGAAACAGGAACAGTTGAAGAGAAAGCAATGGCTCGAACTATCTCTTACATAACCGGCTCTCAGCTTCTGTCTTTGAAACCCCGCCCAAATATCGCCGTCATCGATGTCAGGTACAACCTCACTCTTCGCAAGACGAATTTAACCTGCCAAGATTCGTTATAATTTGTTTTCTGTGAAGGGACGATGAGAGGAGTTACGATGGGCATATTACCGGCTCTCTGCACTATGCCAGCAGCAATTTTACCGATAACATCTCAAATCTAGTTCAACAGGTCAAGGGCAAAGATACCCTTGTTTTTCATTGCGCCTTAAGCCAGGTCCTTCTGCTTTCCCTTTTTATTTTTAACCCCTGGTTTTTTTTTTTAGGATATTTAGTATTAATTATTTGAGGAATTTGATTTTTTTTAAAAAAATTTTCTGCACCTTCTGTTGATCGATTGTGTGTGCGTGTGTGTGTATAATTGCTGTATCTATACAATTTTATGTTTTATGTAATTAGGTTTAAAGTTCTGCTGGGTTTCACTTATAAGAAAAAAAACAGTTAGGTAGAAAGATGCTTTCAGGGAACCCAAAGAAGCAAAAAGTGTAGGTCTGAAGGGCGTCGATGTAAACCAATGTGAATAATATTAGCTTTTCCTACATAAGCTGTTGCAACTTTAGATCAAAATATACTGTACACTAATTTGTTTATGATGCTTAAAGATATTTAATTTAATCATTTAAACAAGGAGCTAATTTTTCTTCTCTATCAGAACATCAGCAGGATTCGCTTCATCACTTATTACCTAGTGAGACTTTACTCATCACAAATGAGATGAGCACGGTGGTGATTTACCATGCATGAGACAAGTATAAGCCAGGTTTATTTGTTAACAAACAACATTCATATTTGAAGTTAATAGTTTGGCCCTCATTCATTCATTCATTTTAATAGTCACTAAGTCCTCTTACAAGGACCATTACGTTGGCACTGATATGTGAAGACTGTTTAGTCCTAAAGGTACCCAATGGACACTTCTCAATGTAGAGAACACATAACATTAAAATACAACATCTGGAGCCAGTCATGATATAGGTTGCTTAACAAGCGTGCAGCAGATTCAAGTTCCCTAGAGACACACAAATAATATGCATATGGACAGATCATATTTCTACATACACTTCTCAATTAACTGTAAAGCATAACACATAACTGCACTAAAGAAAGGTTTACTTATCAAATGTGCAGAATTATGGCATATAAGCATACATACATCAAAAGAAATATTCAAATTTCATAGGAAAACATGTATTTATGTTTGTCTTGATTCTAAGACAGGCTCAGTTTACTAATCTCTTGACTACTTCAAGAGCAAACTCAAATAGCATCAAATCTTAGAAGACTTCTTTAGAGATCACCAATCCACTAACTTTAAGTACCTGCATAACTTGACTGTTAAAAATCTTTAATTCATTTTAAAATATTTTTCAAAAGCAAGTTGAAATACTAAAGAAATGTTTGTATTTTTTTATGAACTAAAGGTAACTAAAAATTTCAGAGGATCCTTTTTGAGCCAATAGAAAATTAATAGATCCAAAAATATATATTCACCCTGTACTGCACAAAGAATGGTATTGCTCTGCTGTCTTGCAGACCTTAGTTATAAACTCTTACAGCTCTCTGCTTATGAGTAATGTCTTCTTTGAAGAGCTTCTTCTTTGTGGTTGGAATATTGTTTGTGGTTTGCATGTACAGTCACTTGAGCAGTTGTTAGAGTGTTATTTTTGTGCATATGCATGCTTTTCTGGTTAATAAACTTCTCCCACCCTTCTGTAATTTGAATCATTAGACCTTATTTTCAACTGTTAATCTAAGAATTGGATTTTGCTTTGAAGTTTAATATTATTCCTTTGAATGTTTTGGGAATTAGTTATAAATAGAATTTTTTTTTTCAAACTCAAATACCTCAGTCAAACTTGCTCATGCATCTGGTAAGGAAATCTTGCACTGTCACTTATGGAAATCTACCATGCTAGCAAGTTTTATAGGACATATATAGCATTGTTATCTTGTTGTGTTAAAGCATCCAGTGAACCTATCAAAAATTTTATAAGCAATGATTCAGTAGTGCTCTGCAAACTCTTGTTTTCCTTTCAGAAATGACACCCTTATGAATGGTATGTAATTCCGGTTACTGAAAGACGCCATGTTATGCGGAGGTTTTTCATCTTTTATGGACGGTTAACTTATTGGGTTTGCAAACCAGTTTTTTTTGAAACTGTAGTCTATGATTTGTCTAATTTCCATGTTGCAACATGTCCTAAAATTCTCCAGTTAGCAAGATACTTGATCACGAACCTTTGATAAACTGCAAAATTATATCATGACTCTTTATGGGGTCCTGCACTTTAGTGCTCTGAAATTATGATTGATCTTCATTCACAGACTTCTTCCTTTAATAACAGTTGTTTTTTTATTGTTCTCTTAACTCCAACCCCACCCCAACCCCCCCTCCTCCAGCTCTCCGCATGGTCCTGATCTGTTTTCATGTAAACCATGTGCATAGCAGTTATGTGTTAGCATTAGTCGCTTGAGGCTTAGACCAAAAAAGTGTGACTTAAACCCAGTTATTAATGCCATAATTTTTTCAACTTAAGAAATGATATGTTGGATTTTTCTGTGTTTTACCACTTTCAATGTTCTCATATTTTCATTTCTTGTTTCTTTTCGATGACTAAGCTACTTAACTTTTTTTATGGATTATGCATTAAAATTGTTGTCGATAACTTTGTAGGTTCGTGGACCAACTTGTGCAAGGAGGCTGGCTAATTATCTGGATGAAAAGGTGGAAGATACTGGAATCAAGAACATTTTCGTCCTTGAACGTGGATTCAATGGCTGGGAAGCTTCTGGTAAACCTGTTTGTCACTGCACTGATGTCCCCTGCAAAGGAGAGAGTTCAAAATGATAATTTTATAACAACGCATGTTGTTATGTGATGACTTCTATTATAACTTATATAGCATCACTTATTATAGAATGTATTTTGGACAAGGCCATTCGCTGGCGGATGTTTTAGAATGTGTTTTACGCCTGTAATTTGGGTTCTGCTGAGTGTTCTTTTGCCAACTTCATGAGTTATGAAGATGAGACGGCCATTTTAGAGTCATTCTGCTTAAACGTTCCAGAACTTGCTTGTGATGTGTAAGTGCTAACACAATTAAGTGAAAAGTTGGATTTCTGAAAAATATGAAAAGAAATCTTTTCTTTTTAATCAGTAAATTCGATAAGGGCTCTAATTTGAGTTGTTCAATTTACATTTTCAAGTTTATGATAGTTCACTCGTTAATCAAGTTAATTTAATAGTTGAATCAAATCAAGGAAAATACAGTCAACAAAATTTAATTTACATTTCTTCTAATAAAATGCATAGACTAATTTGTGAAATTATAATTAAAATGAGAGAAAATTTATACAAAATTTCAGGTAAAATTTTATCGAATTTGAGAAACTTTTTATATGATAATTTCAAGATTTTAGAAAAAATAAATAATATAAAACCTGTAAAATGAGATCATTTTTTGGGTTAACCTGAAGACACCTTGGATTACCCACCAAACCAAACTAGGGAAATCTTGTTTCTTCCAACGCGAAGGAGGGCGCTCGCTCTTCTCTATGTTCTTCGGATTAACGAACCCTTTTAATTTTTGTCCTTTCCAGATTGTTTATACCGATGATTTAGTCATCCTAAAGTAGAATCTTGGATGTTTTTGAATGCCTTGTGTTCTGAGTTCAGATTTCATTCAAATTTCTGTTCCTGCTAATTTTTCCTTCATGAAGGTTGTTGCTTTTTTGAGGATTGGATATATTCAGCTGTTCCAAGTATGAATGTTTTCGTCTCTACACAAAAGTCTCAAATTCGCAATGAATATAGGTTGCTCTCCACGGAATTTCTCGGCTGCTTTGCCGCCTTTACTTCCTGTCCAACTACCATCTCAAAGGTATCAGCCATCCTATTCCATCTATGCACTGCGTAGCATTTGGGTTATTGGCGTTGTATGATTTTTTTTTTTTTTTTTTTGAAGATATTTGTGTTTGAAGCTTTGCGATCTGAATCGATAATGAACTTCTTTTTTGTTGTATCTATCTTATTTTGGTCTGCAGGGAAACCCACCTTTGGTTTATTGTACCTGATGAGGTGAAGAGTACATCTCTTCTAAATCATTATGTAGAACTTCTCTCACCAACGGAGAAGGAAAATGTTTATCGAATGCGTGGAGATCAGCACAAGAAATGTGCCCTGCTAGCTCGGGCCTTAGTTCGCACTACCATTACCAGATGTAGGTACTTGATGTTTCTAATGAAACCCTCCTCATTTTCATTACATTTCGTATTGGGCACAGAGATCAGAGCTGACGATATGTAGTTAAACTTGATATTTTTTTTCTATATGGATACTGTGTCAGAACTAGATTTGTAGTCAAGAGAATTTTCTTCTGAATATTATTATCAATAAATATGTACGATTACAATGTATATGGGTTAGTCAGAAGCAGATCATAAGTGAATATATGTTAGTGCACAGCTATTGCTCTAAGTTTTTGAAAGTTAGAGAGGCTTGTGATGAAGCTCAGTAAGATATGATGAAATCTGAGCCACCTCAGAATCAGCTTGAGCCAAGGACCAATATTCACTTTTTGTGCTTGACCTGGCTGCTGATTTTTGCTTCCTAGAACCCCATGATACCTTATTTCCTCCAAGAAACACACAATTTCCAAAAACAAACATTCTATTCTCTTGATCATAGGCCCAATCAGCATCTGTAAACCCTATAACATCAAGACTTCCTGTTGTGCTGAAATTTAAGCATTAGGTGATTGTTCCTTTTAAGGTACCTAAGGACGCTTTTTTGCAGTTATTCAATTTAGATCAATAGGCTACTGCAAAAACTGACTCAACCGAGTCACTGCATAAGATATCACAGTTCTTATAATGCAGCATATTGCAATGGTCCAATTGCACTCCTGTAATTGCATTATATTGCAATACTCCAATTGCCTTATGACATTGGTCTATTTATGACTGTGACCAATGGAGCATGGCACGGTTTGCATTGCTCAAGCCTTGTTCTTCTCAGCATGTCCTGTATATACTTTGTTTATGATAGATGCAGGCCTTTGCTATCTCTGAAGACTTCAGTACCTTATACATCCCAATCTCCTTCAAGGCAAATTTTCTGTTAAGATCTCTTGTTACTTGGAGATATAAGCTTAGTTCAATTTCCTGTAATTAATTTGCCATCTACAAACACAATTCGAACGATAATTTGTTCCCCTCTGTGAAAGACAATCAAAGGTGTGTCAGCCTTAAAATTCTTGAATCTACACAGGATTACAGCACCCTTGAGTTTCTGAAACCAGGCTCCAGGGGTCTGATTAAGTCCATATAAAGTTTTTCAAAGCCTGCAGACATGAGTTGGCCAGCCTTCATCTTCTAACTTCTTAGACTGCTCCATGAATATAGCTTCTGTCAAGGAGTCACTTAGAAAAAAAACTCTTTTTTTTAAATGTATATATATTTGATACATACTTCTTTGAATGATGGAGTATACTGTATACTGAGAATTGAGCAATACTTTTTTGGACTAGATCAGACACATTGTCAAGTAAGTCCAAGAGATTTGAAGTTCCGGAAGAACATCTATGGGAAGCCTGAGGTCAGTTCTATTTTAGATGGCTTAGCTATCTGCTTTTTGTTAAGCTTACTTGCTTTTCCTTCCAATTTGTATTTTTTAATTGCATTTTTTATCTTGATACATATCTTGTTTTATTTCTATATTGCAAGGGAATAGGTAGACTGGCAAGATAATGACCGGTGCCTGGTGCCATTTCATTTTAATATCTCGCACACATCTTCTCTAATAGCCTGTGGAGTGACTCTGGATGTGCCAGTAAGTATCCCCTTCTTTAGGGACTGCAGGGAACAGCTCCATATGTGATGGCTAAATATGCTTACTAAGTAAATAATGTAATGGGGACACACTTCAAGCTTCGCTGTTTATGCTTCTGATTGTAGATTGGTATTGATGTGGAAGAGAAGCAACGAAGGACTACAAGCGATATTTTAGCTTTTGCAAAACGGTACTTTTCTCCTAAGGAAGTGAAACTTTTAACCGCGATGTCAGACCCTGAAATTCAGCGTCAGGAGTTTATCAAGTTATGGACTCTCAAGGTAAGCAAGGCTTTTTGAACTACTAAAAATTGAAAGAATTTCATGGCCAGATCATAGAAGTCAGAATATTCGAATGCAATTTGTGCTTTTCTTTGCTTTTCATGAAGATGTATTTCCTTTTCAGGAGGCTTATGTGAAAGCATTGGGAAGGGGTTTCTCAGCTGCACCCTTCAAGACCTTTACCATTGGGTCTAGGATTGCAACCATAGGAGGTTTTCATCTTTCAGAGACATTAGATTCTGAGGTTTGTACCAAATTCCTAGTGAGTGTCAAATGTAGCATGCGATAAAAAGTCTAACAGTTCACATGGGCATGTTGAGGTAACAGTCACCTTAAAAACTTAAGTTGATTATGTTTAATTTTTTACATTCATATCAAGTTCTGCTTTGTATAAACAAAAATATAATGTCAACGAAGTGCTCATAATGTGAAGGAAATATAAAAAATGAAGTTGAAGAAGTCTTAACTTTTATATATATATATATATATATATATATATCTTAATTTGACTTTCATGGATGTCAAACTTGAGTCAGATTATTGATCTGTGTATTTATCTTTGTGCCTGTGTCCATGCATATTATTTTAAAATGTTTAGATTATCTAAACAAGGCATATTCAACTAGAACAAGTTTTAGTTTACTGGAGACAGCCTTGAAATAGAGGTTATAATATTTGAATCCTAGGCATCTAAAGCACGCCATTTTTTCAATAGTCCTGAAACCACCCTGATTGCTAGCTTAAACATTATAATGTCTTGCTTTCTTTTTTAATCAATTTTTATCAATTTGAAGTGCTAAATATTAAATGATGTCGAAATGAGGAAGCAATTTAACTATCAATGATTGGGGATCTTATATCCATTAAACAGTGGGATCTTGTCACAGTACTTCCCTATTTGTCAACATGTACATGATTATGTGTTTCGTTTGTTTGCAAAAATTGTTTGAGCTAATAGCAATACTGAACATTTTGAGTGCTGATAGCAGTCCATATTCTTAATCATTTTTTCAGGCATCTGAAATTGTGGTTGAATCCTCTGAAGATCCTGAGACCCTCACAAGCAATTGGCAGTTTGCGCTCTTGGACTTGGCCTGTTCTCATTATGCTGCCATTTGTGTGGAAGAGGATAAATCCAGTGAAGGTATGATTCAAATTCTAATGTAAATTAAATTAAACATCAATGTAAATGCATACATCATCTGGTAAAATCTCTGTTCTTCATCTGCAGTTAAAGCAAGTGTCCCAATGAAATTGAGGGTGTGGAAAACTATCCCGTTTGTTGAAGATGAACTCGTTTCTGGAACCGATGCAGTCGTAGTCATAGGTGGCTTGATTAACCAACTGTGAATCTATGTTTTAAGACTTGGGATTATGTGTTCGTATAAGTGTATTCTTCAGCAATCAGTGTAAGCAAAATTTGCGGTAAACATTCTTAACTCATTTTATATTGGTCAAGAGATTGGCCTCCAGCCTTTCTTTCCCTTTTCAAAAATCCATCTCAACCTTTCTAATTCTGTGTTTCCAGCTAAAATCCTGTCATATCTACTAACAGAATCATTCATTTTGATGATCAATTAGAAAGATGATTATTTGTGACATTTTTTGTAATAATTTGTATAACTATAAATAAATATGAGTGAATTAAACATTGTACCAGTTCGTCCATTATATCAAAAATACAAGTCAGTTAAACATTGTATCAGTTTGGACCATTGTGTTGCAAATATAGACATTTTTTTGTAGTAAGCTAGGTATGCAAATTGAGAAGATATATTTCCATCAACATTATCACATCTAAATCTCACTCTTCCAGATTGTGCTTCTGATTTAATTCGTTTGTCCTTTATATTACAATGACTGAATTGGTGTATGTTTAATTAACTTATATGCATATTTACATTTATATATGTAGTGTTTTGATTTATATGTATAGGGTTCTTCATCCTCTTCTAAAATCTATTTTGGTTTTTTTTTTTTATTTGAACAGACTTGTTTTTGCAGCAGTATTATTGAAATTAGCTAAAGTTTGATAATGTCATCAACAGGCTCACTGATAAACGAAGTAATACGACATGTGTTTCTTAGAAGATGCAAAAATCGTCTCTTGATTTGAAATATTGCTTTAGAAAGAGGAGATAGAATAAACAAACGAAGAGAAAGAGACTTATAATTGTTTTCCATGTGTATTATTAGGTTTAGGGTTTAAGTGTATTATTGTAATTTTCTCTAATGAGCGTAATTTGCGCAAACCCTTGATAGTATTCCAACTTGGGATTTTTTGTTTTGGAATATCGGGTTATTTTAATTTCCCAAAAGCAAGGGTTTCTAAAATTTTCCCGTGCATCCACGTTCTTTATCTAACCTAAAAATCCATTAAATCACATGTAATTACATTTTTGCTCCTTTTTAATCGCACTTGTACACAATTAAATCACCAAAATAACAATCAATTCATCAAATATATAAACAAAAAATTATAACTTCTTTGAAAGCCTCCTCTAAATCTTAAATAATTGCATTAACATAAATATTTTTCATAAAAATTTGTGTAATGTATTGCAAAAAAAAATACATATTGGAGTCTAACATTACTAAGAAGTTTTCCGTTAATAAATAGGGGGTAGCGATAAATTTTGGGAAATTATAGGGGTGTACAAAAACATCAAGGTTGTCTTGAAATATTGATAAAACTTAGGGGATGTTGGTGAATAAATCCCCATCCCAGACGACACTCACCGGACAGGCCCAATATTCGGTTAAATATCCAGTTCCAGCCTAGGGGAAGTCTTCATTCACCGTTCAATAAGATCGTGCCACGTCATTACTGCGCTGTTGTAAACAAGTGATTCCTCGTAGAAAATTTCAATAGAAAGCCGAGTCGGATCGAGTCCTCGACAGATCGTCCGCCCGAAATCAGCAGATTTGCAATTCGAAAATGGTAAGTAATTTCTCAAATGATCCAATCTCTTCATGCTATTTGTTTCTCCGTCTATGTTTGATCGATGTTTGTTTTTCTGATTTCTTGTAATTAGGTTTGTATTGCTTGTTTATTGCCGCTTTTCTTGGTCCCAATCGTCAACGTGCTGCCCCTGCTTTTTTATTATATCATGGTAAGCTAGAGAGTGAGATTGCTAGTTTTTTCTTTCTCATTTATTTGGTGTTTTAGTAATGTTAATTAAAATTTGAATTGATGGTTGAATTTTTAGGGAAAAATTTATGGAATGTTGGGATGGGAGTATAGGAAACCTGAGAGGGCTCCTCCGGCGTGTCCCTATAAGCCTGCAGCCAAACAAGATACTAATAACACCTACAAAGTGAGTCTGCTTGATTTCATGGTTTATTCTTTTATGTGCTTAATTTTCTTTTCTAGGAAGAATATTAATAGGTGACCCTCTGATTGATTATGGAAAATTTCAGATGATATTTATTGGCTATTATTCACTTTTGATTCTGTGTTAAATCAAGTAATGTTCGCATACTTTACTGGTGCAGTGTTTATTCTTTTTTAAGGCTACTACAATATTCTGGATGTAGTTTAATAAGTGTTTAAATGGTTGAATGGCAATGAATTGTTGCATGAAAGTTTATTATTCCAGCTGTTGCTCTACATATACCATTCTTTGTTAAGCATGTTATCTGAGAAATTGTTGTAAGTAAGCCTGGTAAGTTCGTATTTCAAATATTTGGAGTTCACATTGGAAAAGAATAAGTTTGAGATCTTATATGAACAGGACCTGTTTAAGAGTGTTGCACCAAAGAAACCTATTGAGCTCTCATGTGCACTAAGTGGCTGAAACCCAATTTTATGAATTTATCGAGAAAGCACTATTGGATGTGTGCATCCAATCACTTGCATCCAAAAGGACAGTGCCAATCCACCCAAAGACAATTTGAATTTAAGCACGTATGACCCAAAAATAATAATGAATTAATCCTGTAAATTTCATTGAGCTAAGCACATATGAGGCATATTTGGGTGAATTTGCACCTCTCTTTGAGGCAAGTATTGCATGCACACACTTGACTAATTTATTTCAAAATCAATTATTGAAATCAGATTTGAGTCCTTGGATCTCATGTAACCGATCAGGTGTCTTTGTTACCATAATCTTGGGGAGGGCTTTTTTTAACCAATCCTATTGTTTTATTTTCTAATGTGGGATTGGGTTTATTTGAGACGGAAACAATTTCCTTTACTGATTAACGACAATACTTTGGGGTTTTTTTTTTTTCTTTTCTGCAATGAGTGTGCTTGCACAAGCACTCACAAACACCTTCCTTAAACATAATGTTTGTGCAAACCAGGCCATGGTTTGATGTGCTTTTAGCAACCTTATTTTGACTGTATATTGATTCAGTGGTATTGTTGTTCGACCAGTTAGTGGATTGGTGATGAAGCCAAATTTTTTGAAATTTTTTACATACCTGATTTAGAGTTGTGAATCAGGTCACTAGTGACTTAGTAAAAGGATTTGTAGCTCATAAAAGCATCTCATGAAGAGGGACTAGGAGTCGTGAGAAAGAGACTTGAATGTTTTTCATTTGATATAGTGATTTAGGATATAGTGACCTGAAGCTAGCTAGAGTGCAATGTGGGGGTTTTCATGGCCATATAAGAACAATTTCAATCATTCAATTGTTGTTCATTATGGGAAGAGTTGAGCTGATCTTTTATTGTCTTATGTTTTGTATCAAGATTCTAAGTATATGTAGATGTGTTACATTTATCTTATATTGAAATAAGATGTCAAAATAAATGAGATTTTTTGTGAATCTATGTCCATTTGAGAGCTCTTAATGGTAAGAAATTTATAAAAAAAAGAAAAGAAGACAGTAATGTTTGTCCTTTTCAAAGGCATTTGATGCAATTAGATTTAATGGGCATCTATCAGATCCCTGTCCTTTTGAAGTCTCTCATTGGTAAGATACTCTCATTAACATGTACCGTACAACACTTCTTGCATTTTTCTTAAAATCAAGAAGCCAATATGAATATGTTATTCCTATGGAGATTGTAATACCACATTTCTTGCATGGTTATAAGTTGCAATAAATCTTGTGTCTTTTTCAATTGGTAATTACTTGCCTTTATTCAACGCCACCATTATTTTATTACTTCAAAGTATATAGTGTCAAGTCTTGAAATCAACAACAATCCAAAAGCAAATAAAAGATGGAAAATGTGATTTCACATAATTAGTAGAATTTTCCTTTATTTCTGTCAGTAAGCATACTTATTGTGCATGTTTTCTTTTTTTTTTTTTTTTTAAACAAGTGTGTTTTATGCACGTGAAATCTACAATATAGCTAATTCCAATGCTCCTTTTTCAGGATGCAAATGACGCAAGTGAACTCAATTCTTACTCTTGCTGTTTGTTTAATTATTTCAGGATATGGTTATTGTGGTTCTTCCATTATATGTTTAATTATTTTAGGATATGGTTATTGTTGTGTTGATTTTAATTTCAATTTTGTGACTTTTCATGAACTTATATTGTTTTATGGAATGAATTTGGAGATTACTACCATCCCAAGTTTACGTACTTGCAGAGCTGTTTGCTAAATTACTCATAGTTCACCTAGTTTTGGTTGGTGATAATCTTGGCTCTTGGACGAGCTAGTTTTTAATGTCTGTTATTCTTCCTCATAGTTGCTGGGCATGTTTGTTTTTCAAGCCACCTTGAATGGTACTAAAATCCCATGTTCGTGCAGGTGGCGACAGAAACTAAATCTGGTTCACATGAATCTGTTTCTGAACAAACAGGATTGACTGATGACAAGCTGGATTGAAGTTCGGTTATTTTCTTGAAGATGAAGAAATGTAAGTGTTGCAAGGTGTCTTTGTCATAAAGCTTCTCTGTATGTTCAAAATCCGAAAGCTAGACCACCTTTTGGAATATTTATAATTAACATCACTTTTTAAAAGAACATTCTGTGTGAAAAAAGAATATCCCAGTTGCATGCTGCCTCTTAATCCCGTTGCCCTTGTTTATATTCTTTAATTTGGAAATCATATCATTATTTAATGTTTTGGTATTTGTTAAGCAATTGTGTAAGGTTCCCATCTGCTTGGGCCTTCGAAGTTAAAAATTCAGCGTCAGGAACTCGTCTCAAAATTGCTTTTCACATATAGAAATGGTGAGATTGAGAGCTTGATGTGATGGGCTACCTGACGGTGATGATGAAAATTAGATCACCTAAATTTTTAACGGCTTTTCTTTTATTACTATTATTTAATAATAATAAAAACAAATATATAAAATTATAAATAAATAAATCAACATCAATTACAGGAATTCAGTAGATAAAAATCCTTTCATATAAGTCAAACAAATTTGTTCACCTAAATTCAAAACAATCGGGATTTGACTGGACAAACAAGTCATATATTACCTTGTCGTTCGTTCCAGAGAGAGTGACAACTTCGAAAAAATAAGAAATAGTTTTCAATAAAATGAAAAGAAAAAGACAAATAGAATAGGAAAGGCCAAAGGTCATGTTCCCACCCATAGTTTGAGGCGGAGACAAAGTTCCACCCCCAAGTTTTCAAAAATCTGGTCTCCCACCTTTTAATCAAATTCAATATTAAATATAATTATAAACAGTAACATTTCAGGGATAATTTTATTATTTTGTAATTAAAATTTTATAAAATAATAAAATAAATTTTATATAAATAAAAAATTTTAAAAATATTAAAAAATTTTAAAAATTAAAAAAAAATAAACTGGCCGCCGCTACCGATGCCAATGGCGGTGACTGTTGATAATGGCACCAAGTGGCCGCTCTGATCACCTAGTTCCTGGCCTCCCCGTTCGGTAGAGGGACCAGATCTGGTCGCCTCCTGTTTTGGAAGAGGCTACCAGATCTAGCCACCTCCGTCAGATTTGACTACCGAAAACTGTCGAAAAGGGTCAGTATTGGTCTCAGCGACTGTTTTCAGCCATGTTTTTCAACGAAAGAGGTCAGATCTGACCCCCTCCTCCAAAACTGGAGGCGACCAAATCTGACCACCTCCACCCAACGGGAAACCAGGTAGTCAGAGACGGCCACCTGGTGCGGTTATCAATGGTCATCGCCGCTGTCGACATCGGCGACGGTGGCCAGTTTATTTTAAAAAAATTAAAAGTTTTTAATATATTTTTTAATTTTTTTAAAAATTTTAATATATTTTTTTAATTTTTTTATATTTAAAAATTATTTTATAATTTTATTATAAATTTTTATTTGTTAAAAGGTATTTTAGTCATTTCATTTGAAAAATTATAAAATATGTTTGAATTTTGGTCCAAGGGTGGGAGACCGGGTTTTTGAAAACTTGGGGGTCGGATTTTGTTACCACCTCAAACTATGGGTGGGCATAAGGCGTTTCGCCAATAGGAAATACAATCCCCAGAGGTCCCTCCACCGCCAACCCACCAAATTTTCAAACTCCCAGTATTCTTTATATCCCAACTTGCCTAATGCTTTCTTTTAATATTCCACTCAGAATCTCCTGGCACTCTCATACAATCTTATGTTAAGTTTCACTTTTTTGAAATTTCTATTCTACCAAACTTCTTGAAGGGCTATTTATGACTTTTTGTTGTTGGCGTGGTTGCCCTAACCACCATTTTTGTATGAGGTCCCTTTTGAAATAGATGGGAAATCGGCAGAAAATAATTTTATATTTGACAAAAACAAGTTTCAAACCAAGTTGTAGAAAGTAAATACAGAGGAAAAGGCAGGCAGTAGGGCGAGTCGCAGTCGCAATCGAAAGTGCAGTAGCAGTAGTTCGGTGGAGGGTCCATGGCGTGCGTGACTGGTGACAAGACAAGCCGACCGGCGAAATTCCAACTTGGCTGGAAGCAAACCTGCAACTTCACCCTTCGCCAACCCCGGTAAATTTAACAACTGGATCCCATCTTTTCTTCTTTTTTTTTTTTTAATGGAAGGTCAATTTTTAGGTTAAGGACTCAAATGACAATACTTAAAACAAATATCCTATATCATGATGACCAGAAACATAGGGGTCGAAAAGTGCTCCATGAAGGAGGGTAATTAATGTTAATTAAGAGGAGAGTTAGTGGAGGATTACGGAAAACATGACGTCACTATGTAACGTCATAAATAACATTAAATTGCGCCCTTTTAAATTTAAATAATAAAAATAAAAAATAAAAAAGTAAGATGATTGGATGAAGAAAGGAAACAACCTCTCTGTACATTTTCATTGTCACAATCCATCTTTCTCAGTGGACACTCCTGAAGATACAACACCCAAAATTTTATTATTTTTTTATTCTTACCATTAAAACCAAAAAAAAAAAAAAATTTATATTATCTTTAATGATAAATATATTTTTTTCTTATTTTCTTTCACCCACATCTTGACAACTCTTTTTCGAATTCGATTCAATTTTCACACACTTTTTACTCGATTTATCTATTTTCAATTCATTTTATCGATTTTTACGGATATTTTTTTTCGTTATAACAATACAATATGGTAATGGATTAGGATATGGCTTGTGGCAATTTGCATAATTACTATGTTGAAAATACAGATCTAAGAGAGGGAGGTTTAATATGGTTTTGATTGTGTGGAGAATACCCATCTATCAATCTATTTATTTGATGTGAATTTGGTGATGAATCATTATTACCCATCTTTCTCCTTCTACATTTTCTTCTCAAAGATTTGTTATTATCCACTAAATTATCCTTTTGATCTTGATGTTCTTGCTTTTATTTGCTTCTTAAAAATAATTTAATGTACTTTTTCTTTTCTTTTTCTTCATTTAGAAGGTAAGATTTCATTTTCCCATGTATGGTAGATAATATATGATATTCTCTTTAAATATTAAAATATTAAATTTAGTTTAACATATAAAAAATATTTAAATGAATTAATATTATCTTTTTTTTTAATTATCGCAAACCTAATATATTAATTAACGTAGTATTATTTTATACTCAATTATATTTTAAAATAATCGATCTTTTTAATAATTTTTTAATTTTAATAATAAAACCAAATGTATCGTGGTAGACTCGTATGTCTAATGAATGGATTGGTGTATAGGGTACTAGTCACTTAAACAACCTTCTGTTTAATCGATTTGTAAAGATCAATTCTACTATTATATATATATATATATGATTCATTCCTAGAGCTTGAACCCGAGACCTTACCTATCATTTTAAAATATGTGTTGGCAATCTAAATTTACTTTTTATAATAAAGTAAATTATACAAATTGTTTTTGAATATTTATTTTGTAAATAAATTATTAATCTGATTATTGATCACTCGGTTTGATTATTAATTAGACCAAAATACTCCTTTCATTAAATTGACATTTGATCCAACTCTAAAATCATTGGTTGTGATAGTGTTTTTTTTTTTTTTTGGGGCAGACATGGACTCTTGACTTAATTTGAACAATCTTGTTTTTAATAATCACATCAAAGATTCCCACTATTTAAGAATGTTAATCTGGGCATATACTCTTAACCATAAAACTTTTGTATGACGAGAAGTGCCGTGCCATGCCATGCCATGCCATGGGCCTAACAAATCTTCCCCACAATATTTTATTCATGGGCAGCCAGGCACAGTGTGAACACTCTGCCTTGAATCTGACTTTCACTTCTTTTTTTTTTCGTATTTCTATCCCTTTCATGCTTACCATACCTACACACTTTACAACAATTTCCCATCTAACCTCCATTACTTTATAGCCCAATTGCAACATTTTGAACCCTGTTTATTTAATTATTATTTGAAAAAAATATCATACAATTTTGTTATATATATATTAACATTTGTGGATTTTAATTAGGGGAAATATTTTTTGAATTAAATTAATCCATATTTATTGTAAGTCAATAAAGTTATAAATAAATAAATAATTAATTTTTATCTTTGTAGTCATTTTTATTAGATACTTGATGCTTAGGTCTCCATTTTAATAATGTTTAACGGGCAAAAGGTGACTGACAGGTGGGCCGACTTCTGTTGAGCGTTCCTTCCATTTCCTCCCGTGTGGGTCTATCGTTGTTGTTAGCACACGTGTTGGCGGCCGAGCGAGATGGGACACGGACGGCAAGATATCAGACAACGGTTTGCCAATTTATCACGATATAGGTTGTTCCAAGGTATCCGTATATGAGATAAAAAGAAAAAAAATTTTGAAATTTGGACCGACCATTTGATTTAAAAATGTCCGACAATGTTGGATATTTATAACTGCCACGTCATACTGTTCCACATTTCAGACTGGAAGGAGGCCCAAGCCTATGGTTTGGTTTAAAACAAGTTCTCACTTTTTAACGTTTAAAAACACAAACATTCATCTTTTATCTAATTATCATCCAATTTTATTAATATATTTTATGAAATGATAAAAATACTCTTATTAAAAAAATAAAAATTTATAATAAAACTATAAAATCATATTTAAATATATTAAAAATTATATAAAATTTTATAAAAATTTTAAAAAATATTTAAATTAAAAAAATAAAAACCAATCGCCACTGCTATGTTGGTGGTAATGGTCGTCGCTAATCGAACTAAATGGTTGTTCCGGTCATATGGTTTCAAGTAAGGCCAGATTTGGCCTCTCAATTGGATGAAGGCGGTCAGATTTGGTGGAGGTGATCAAATCTGGCCATTTCCACCAGAATCTATGGTAAAAAACGATCATTGGGGTCAAGGTCGGTTAGTTTCGATCGTTTCTGATTGCTTTTTTTTGGTGGAGGCGGCCAAATCTGACCGTCTCCGTTGAATGAGGAGGCTAGATTTGACCTCCTTTGGAACTAGATGGTCGGAACGACCACTTGGTTCTATTAGTGGTCGCCATTGCAGCCAACATTGTGGTGGTGGCTAGGATATTATTTTTTAAAATTTAAATATTTTTTCAAAATTTTATAAATTTTTTAAAATATTTTTTAAAAATATTTTTATATATTTAAATATTATATTATAATTTTATAAATTTTAATTCTAAAATAACAAAATTACCTTTTAACTACTAAAGTTTTTACTATTGATAGTTAAATTTAACTATTGATTTTAGTCAACAGATAAGATTTTGGGTTTTTAAATGTTAGAGAGTGAGAATTTGTCTTGGGATCAAACTATGGGTGGAAACAAGTTCTTTGGCCTTGGAAGAAAGGATGTTGTTAATTAAAATAGTAAATTATAGGTAAGGTGGGATTACTTAATTTGTTGCATTAAAGAGCATAATTTGTCAATTATCACATATTAATTTTTCCAATTAACAAATTTATTATAATTAATTGAAAAATTATTAATTTTTATTTGTATTAATAAAGAGACTTTTTAACTTTATTAATGTTTTTATAATATTTATTTCAAAAATAAATATGTGAAAGAAAATTACAAAAAAATCATCCACTTATATAATTTTATATGAAAAAAATTAAATTTATATAAATTTATTGTAGTACAAATAAGTTGTTAAAAATGTCACCGTTTAGTGAAATTCACTTTATACAAATATATTATATTAAGTATTGATATTTTTGGTTTATTATTATCCTATCAATTTCGATGAGAGGCAAAAATGTGCAAATATATGAAAATGACACAATAACATGTTAGTGTTTTTAACTTATCGTTGTAAATTTAGTTTCAAGTTTTAGATTTTATATTATAAATCTCGTTAAAAACAAGATTTTTATTGTTATAAGTTATTGCAATGGTTTTTAGGTAGTTTAGTTGATGTATCTGAGACCTAACATTTCAAAAACTATTAAAAATTTATCATTAATCGTGCGATAATGATTGGGTAAACTGGGTATAAAATGGGATAAATTGAAAGTTTAGTTTTCAGTTTATCCAAATTAGGATAGTCCAAGTCTCAGCTTATCAAATTTAGGGTAATTCGATTACCCTGTTTGGGTTATTTTTCAGGCCTATCGACTAATTCCCACCCAAGGTTTCTTTAAATGGTAAATTGCCACCTAAAAAGTTTTAAAATGTAAAATACTTATCTGTTAACCAAAATTAACAGTTAACCGTTAAATTTAATTGATTAAATAAATATTTTTGTCTTTTTGAATAAAAAAAATTTAAAAATAATAAATAATCAAATTAAATTTAAAAATATTAAAAATATAAAATAATATTAAAAATTTAAAAAAATATAAAGATAAAAAAGTTAAAAAAACCTTATTACTATCGATAGTGGTAGCCATAGAAAACCTAAGTAAACAATCATTTTCGACCACCTAACTAGATATTCATTGATAATATTGTTGATATGGTCTCTTTTATAATTTTTTTGTATTTTTATAAATTTTATAAGTTTATAATTATTATTTTATATTAAATTTTATTTTAATATTATTTAATTTTTTATTAAAGCTTTTTGGGTTATTTATTATAAAATTTTTTAAAAAATATGAAAAAAGGTAAGTAACTGGGTTTTCAAAATTTGTTAGATGGGACTTTTGTAAAGAAAACTTGAGTGGAAATCAGGTGTTTGGCCAATTTTTTTTTACATAACCAGGTGATTTTGTTTTATATTTTAATTAATTTTTCATGTAGGGGCATTTCGGTAATTAAAAAAAGTTGAGCAACCGATACAAATGACATTCGATTTTTAAAATAAACGTGCTGAAAATGATAATAACAGGCCAATGTCTTTTTTGTCAATCAATTTCCACGAAACCAATCTGATCAATCGTTATATTAAAAACCAGATGGAGATGGAGATGGAGATGGTGATGGGATGCTCATCTTTCTCAAACCTAAATTCAAATTCTCTGAGACATTGCCAACATATCGTCTATGTGATTTTAAATTTTTAACACTTACACCCGAAAAAGTTGACAAGCAAACAACTCCAACAACAACAAGAAGTGAAGCAGAAGCGAAGAAGAAAGAAGCAATACAACGCAATACTGACTCCTTGCGACTTCGGGGTTATCTGTCATAAACTCATCTGTGTTTCTGTGTCCACCAACAACGGAGCAGAGCAAATTAAGGAAGAAATAAAGAAAGAGTGACGTGTCGGGCTCCCTCAGTTTGTGCAAGAACAAGTGGATAGAAGTAGAGAGAGAGAGACATGGGTATTCTGTACGACGACGTTGTGATCATCAGACAATCCGAGAAAGACGAAGACCAAACTGTTATAACTATTAACTGCCCTGACAAAACGGGTCTCGGTTGTGACTTGTGCCGCATCATTCTCTTCTTTGGTCTTAGCATTGTTAGAGGCGGTAAGCTACTCTTTTAACTATTTCTCTCCCTGTTTGGTTCCTTTGAAAGTACAGGAAATTTTTAATCGAAGGATTTTCCGGTTTAAAGGTTCAAATTTGATTTTAATTTTTGGGTAATCTTTTTGGGGGATATTTGATGTATGTTTGCTTGAATTTGTGTGGTCAAGATGTGTCTACGGATGGGAAATGGTGCTACATAGTGTTTTGGGTGATTGGGAATTCAACAACTAGATGGAGTTTATTGAAGAAGAGACTATTGGGTGTATGCCCTTCTTGTTCTTCAGCTTCTGGATTTTTATATCACCGCGCAGAACTGCAGTCACCAAAGCCTCCTGATGTGTTTCTTTTGAAGCTTTGCTGTCTTGATCGAAAAGGGCTTTTACATGGTAGTTCAACCAATTTCTGGTTTAGATTACATTATATGTTTCTGACTTTCTTACTTGACATATTTGTCTTGGTGGTTATATTTGATGATTTCCCTTTTTCAATTCTTCTGTGTAGTATAATCTGATATTGAATGTGTGTTTGGTTGCCGATTATAGCTTTGGTGGTGTGTTTTTATTGTATATTTATTCATATATTTTGATTTGAGATGATGGCAAAAGAAAAGAGAAATTGGAATTTCTCAGTGGCCACTAAAACCCTTTACTTCTGAATGGATCCCAAGATTTTGAATGCATTTTTTTTAAATGATTAAAATGAAGAGATTATCCTTTTCCTCTCATCTCTGTCGATTTGGATATGAAATTATCAGATTTTCTGCCTTTGGTGTGGTTCAGTGGAGAATGTGAATGCTAGGACATTTGGAGAACTATGTCGGTCATTGAGTTTGGAGGAGTCATTTTTCTTTTTTTTTATTGGCAGATGTGACGAGGGCTCTTTGTGAGCTTGAGCTCATCATAAAGAAAGTGAAGATATCTACCACCCCAGATGGGAGAGTGATGGACCTGTTCTTCGTCACAGACACCAGGTTTTGCATTCTTAATATGTTTTACCATGTTTCATTGATGCTTTTGAATGTATAGAACTATGTGACGTCATAGCTTCCATATACAAGTTTGATATGTGTCTCATTCAATCAGTTTCTCTTTTCAAATATAAAATGATCTATGTTGACTGACCGCAGTCCAGTTGACTGATTTTTAGCAGCACCTGCTTGATGCTAATGAATATTCTCCCTGGTCAAGTGGTTTGTTTGGAAAAAAGTTAATCATATAGTGCAAGCAATCTTATAAAGACCATGCCAATTAAATAGTTAGATTTTTACCGACTTAGATTTTTGAAGTTTGGTTTGTTAGCCTTAAAGCAAACGCCTTAAATTACCACAATAGATACTTTTCTTTCGTTTTGCTTTTGTGTGTTTGTTTATTTTATTTTTTCATATGAGAGGGCTGGAAAAGGGTGCTTCATAGTTGAGTTTATTTAGAGTTGAATAGTTAGAGTTCCATAAACATTTGCATGCCCCTTTTCACTGTAGAAGAACATAACTTTTTTTCTTTTATTAATTGAAATTGACCCAGACACGAAGGATGTTGGGATGGCCCCCTATAAAATCCTTAGAGATTTTGTTTTGTAAGAGAGTTCCTGTTGATAATATTTTGTTGTATGCTCATTTTATTTTCTCAATAATGTCTTTATCAGAGAGCTTCTGCACACAAGTAAGAGACAGGAGGACACACATGAGTGCTTAAAACTTATCATAGAGGATGCCATGATGAGCTGTGATATAGAGATGGTAGGCACTGAAATTACTGCCTGCTCTCAGGCATCTTCATTTCTTCCATCTGTAATCACTGATGACATGTTCCACTTGGAAATGCCTAATGAACTCCCGAGAGGATCCCTCACTTCCAACAGTGTTTCTGTCACAATGGACAACCTGCTGAGTCCTGGTCATACTCTTGTCCAAATCCATTGCAAAGATCACAAAGGTCTTCTTTATGACATAATGAGAACGTTAAAAGATTACAATATTCAGGTAGATGAACTACTAATATGATTCTGCGAAAATGTAGGGATCTTTTTGAAATTATTGTGCAGTTTATTTTTATAATTTATTGCTTTATGTGTGGTTGTCTTCATTAGATTTCATTTCATTCTTTCTTAAAATATTTATAATGTTTCCATTTGCATTCTAAGTATTTTGAAGTCCATTACTTGTGCTTTTTAATTTGTTTGTAAAATCATAAACCTACTGACAGTAAGAATGGACGACCTGTTATTGTTTGAGCTGTAGGATTTGTTCTTTTTTCACATGTTGAGAGTCCTAAGTACGGCATATGGTATTCACAGTCTGTTTTCATGCTTCTATCTAGAAAAGGTAGAAGCATGTTCTACTTTAAGCAAATACTGAAGAAGAAATAGATTGACAGAAGATATCTGCTTGCATGATATTCATCCCAAAATCTTATCATTTATGCAGATTTCATATGGACGCTTCTCCACAAGACAAAAACAAAATTGTGAGATTGACTTGTTCATCATGCAGTCTGATGGGAAAAAGATAGTTGACCCTAGCAAGCAGAATGCATTATCGTCTCGTCTGCAGATGGAACTACTTCAGCCTCTCAGAGTAGCAGTGGTCAGCAGGGGTCCTGATACTGAGCTTTTGGTTGCAAACCCTGTAGAGTTATCTGGCAAGGGACGGCCTCTTGTTTTTCATGATATTACCCTTGCCCTCAAGATGCTTGATACTTGCATCTTTTCGGTATGTACCTGTTTGCTTACCCTATCAACTAAAAAACTTCTTTAATATGTGTGGTTTCCGTGGATCCTAGTTGGATTTTTGTCATTTAAAACAAGATTGCATTGCTGGAATTATAGAATTGACAACGCCGTACAGGTTAATGATTTTATAAATTGCATGTTCTTTGTGATTGATTTTGCTAAGCTGTGTAAAATTCATTATGCTGGTAGGTTACAATTTAGTAACAGAGTCCTAACTTTTGTTTCTCCAATCTGTGGCTCTAATTTATATGGTACGATGCCTTCTTCATGAAGTAAATATTGCCTTGTCAAACATACTCTTCTAAATATTGTGCGATTGAATAGGGTATTGCTATGATTTTTTGTTTTGTAAATATTTCAAAACATTTACCCTAAATGGTAAATATTATGTTTGGTGCTTTTTAAAATTTCAGGCTGAGATTGGAAGGCACATGATTGGTGGTCGAGAATATGAAGTTTATAGAGTCCTTCTTGATGAAGGGGATGGATTGCCTGTCTCAAGAACCAAGATTGAGAAAGGAGTATGGAAGATGTTGATGGGCTGGGAGTGATTATGATCGCTTATAGCATCCTTTAAATGGCTATGCCTATTGTGCAGTCTCCTTCCCCTACCATGATTTACCACTTAGATGTAAAGGGTAATACTTTTCTCACAAACTTGTGGCTAACCTTTTCTACAAAATGATGTGGTAACAAAATTACTGATATGCCTGTTGCTACATTGATTTGCAATGAAAATATACTCAACAAGTTTATGAGTAGTATTACTTGGATGTAAATTACAAGTTACGCTGTTAAAGTGGCCAGGTTTTGGATCTTAATGCATCTGTGGGACTAACTTTGTATTATAAGAATGAGAAGTTGGTAGTGAGGAGGTGTAGAAATTAAAAGTGAAGCATCCATGGCATTGTACACTTGAAAGATCTAACACACAGGTAAATATGGAGTTGTTTCCTTTATGTTTGATAAATTATATTAGCAAACGCTACTAATAGGCAGTTGTGGGGCATTTGGGTTAACATCTTCCAACTCAAGAAAAACTTCTACTGATTTCAGTTTCCATTGTTCATAAATTTAGTACATAGTACATGTAAAAAGAATATGGCTTCCCAATGTTATCAGATATAGAGAGCCTTGTGTATTGTTGTGTTAAGAATCTTTACTGTGTATCCATATTTGTTGTTTCAACTTGCAATCATTGGTATTAATGAACGTATATACAGGAGAGATATATTCTTTTCTGGGTGTCATCTATTATACAAAGAAGATATCCCCATATAAAAATCTGTGATCACATCAGTCATGTCTGTTCTACATGATTTTTGCCGTGATTTGTATTGATCTGTAAATTGTCATTTTGCAAATGAAGATTTTATGCATACAGATTTTCATCCCAATTGGGGTGGTCTGTGTTTGATTGAACTATGGGGACCAACTATAAAATTGGATATCTTAATCATTCAAGATATTATCTGAACATCCAGCGACTTCAACTGCTGACACAGATTTTACCAAAAGCTTTCAGATATTTTTGAGTACTAGAGAAACTTTGTTGCTTATTCTCCATGTATGCCATTAGCAAAATACAGAAAATGCAGATGAGCACAGAATATTGTAGGAACAAAATGATACTCTAATATTCCTTTGTACTCACAATATTTTAAACGAAGCCACTGTAATATTTTGGTTACGTAACTGACAATACACAGTAAGTACAAATAACACTTGAATTTTCAAGATTTCTGTGTGAATATTTCAACACCATTCCTTCGTGTAGATATATGCCTCTTATAGCTTCCAATATATATCCAATTTGTGCAAGATGCCTGCTAGAACTCCCCAGAATGTAATTTCAGCAAATATCACATACAAAAGGGTCCCTAGACGCTCTGATTTCCAAACATTGATAAATACATGTGTCTGAATCCAGTGAACCTGAGATTGTTTTTGGTTTTGCAAGCAAGTTAGATGATATTCCAAATTAAAAGCAATTGATCAGTATGATAAGACTTTTGACCAAAAAGAAGAAAGAGTTACTTACAAGTGTATGATCAGGATTCTTGTAATACCATCCATTCACAAATCCTGCAAGGATTCCTTGTGCTCCGAGCACAAAAACTAGCATCGCATTCATCCCTATCCACTCCAGGAATAAAAATGGAGTCCTCCATCCCAAAACATCAATCTGTTCGATTCAAACAAAAAACAAATATTAGAGTTGAAAAAACTCTTTAGATTAATTAGGGCTTAGATTGATAATAGTTTACTAAATAATTTTGACTGCACTTGGATGTTTTACCAGAATGTAGAATCCGGAAAACACAATTCCAGCTGCACCGGCTGTGAAACAGACGTAGCTGATACTATAGAGCTGCTTATTAATAGGAATAGCTGCAAAGAATTGAAGAAAAGAAATTTTCTGAAGTTGTTGATTTCAGTAATAGAGATCAGAAACTTAATCAAGGAAGCTCACCATCTGTAAAATGAAGAATTATGGCTATGATAAGTAAGCCAAACCCCATGGAGATCCACTGTTTGAGCCTCTCAGAGTGACCCTGCAAAAGACCCCACTTTCAGTTTCCTTCAAAACATCAGAACTTCATATCCAACTCATAAGAGTTATGCAACATCATGGGATTTCTTACCTTGAAATGAATCAGAACATGTCCATAATGGATGCCAATTGTACCAGAGAGGATAGCTGAAATTGTACTAAACCAAAAAAAAAAAAAAAACCCAATTTAGGTCCATATTTGCCTTGAAATTATCAGTCTTTGGTTTTATGAGCATGAATTTCATTTTTGCAGATGATTATTTAATAAACCTCAACAGGCCTTCCGGTTCAAATGGAGCATGACACCAAGCTGGAGCATTCTCGCGAAGAGGGCCAGAATTTGGAGAGCTAAGAGTGCAAGCCTACAAGTTTATAAGAAGGTCAATAACAGCATCAGATCAATGATAATTTGTGCAATTAGCATTTTAGTCAGGACTAACCTTTAAGCGCGACCAAACTGGACTGGAGTACAAATGATTTATGCCCCAAACTTCTCTGTCCACATAACCAACAGCATTACATGCAGGTCCTAGGTGTCCTCTCATTCCACATTTGACCTGAATAAGCAAGAAATGAAAATTTCTACATCAGTTTCAGAAGCAATTATGAGTACAAGAGCTATGGCAGTCATAATATCCGTCTTGCAGGAAGCTTTAGCACATACCGTATATCTCTTTGCTTCATGGTCGTTATGCACCACAAAACCCCAGTCCGGAACATATAAGGAATATGTAGTGATCATGTAAACAAGGAATGCAACAAATCCTCCAAGCCTAAATTCCAGATAGGCCATTCGATTGATAACTTACTAGAGATAGAAGTTTTGCCCATTAATTTACTATGTTTTAAGCAGTTGATCAAGGTTTTTACCACTGCCATCTATATGCTGTGAAAATAGAGAAATGTCCAGGTTCCAGGACAGTTGGTCTTCTCTTGGTGGTCAAAGTCTCTATTACTGCCACAAAACAATACACCACAGCTATTCTCTGCTTGTATACATAGCCGAAAGTGTAGACTTCTGTTATTGATTACATATTTTGAGCTATTAATGAAAATATTGCGTTTAAGGAAAGACCTGTAGAATGCCACACCATCTGATAAACTTCATGTCAACTCCATAAGCGAGATCATTAGGGGCATGAGAATAACCTCCTGCATTTATGTGAGAACATACAACACCACACACCCACAAAAATTTCATGTAGTTAGTCATTTTGTTTATGTAATTAGCTTCTCTGTATCGTCCATCGAGTGTATTAACAAGTTCTTGATATCAATTAATGTGAGAGCTGACTATAAATAATCATAAGAAGAAACTTGAGATTATCTTTACCTTGCAGTAGAATTCCCCAAAATAGAAGCTTCAGTGTCCTTAAAATTATCTTCTTCATTGCATCACTGATCTTCGGAATTCTCTGAAAGATAAAAATACATTTCTTTTAAACCCAAAATAGACATGCCTTGAATTAATTAATAGATTATATTAATTGGCAATAAACACATGTGAGAAGTATGGAAGTTCTGAATCTATTTGCACATATCCGTCCGGTACTATTTGTCTATATGTTGAATATTATTAACCAAAGTTAGAAGAAATTAATTAAAATAACAACAAAAAAAGGAGTTCATTATGAGGTTGAAAGAATGGTGACCTTGAGAGCCAGGGCGATTGCCACCCCAACAATGAAGAGGAAAAAAGGCATGACAAAGTCGGCCAATGTGCATCCATTCCATGGTGAGTGATCAATCCGCTCATATGCTCCCCCGGCATCGTCCACCAATATCATCAACTGCATACAGTTATACACCCTTTCAGCATGCTCAAACACTCTATCAACTGTCTCGGCTATACACTTCCAGGTGGTTAAATGGTCCTCATAATATGTCAACATTTACCCCACTAACATGTATGAAGGATTAATAAATTAACTTACCACTATAGTAAGACCTCTAAATGCATCCAAGGTTGCAATTCTCTTGCTCTTCTGCTTCAGCGGTTGCTCCTCTTTCTGTTCAACAGCTTCATCCTGTATAACGATACTCCTCTCTACCTCTTTTTCATTCTTTATGCCATCTTCGAAGTTACTTTTACCATCTTTACTATCATCTTCATGAACAGCTGGTGTACGTCCTAACCCTTCTTCCACTCTCCTGGGATCAGCCATGTTCAAGCCTTTCTCCCTCTTTGCAAAACTCTCAGATAAGCTAGGTAGCTTGTGGTGAGATAATAATAGTGGTGCTTTGATAAGACAAGCAAATTAAAAGCACACGGCCGGCACTATTTGGCATCCGACTGGTGCAGTGGGGCCTAAGTAACCCACAAAGTGAAAGTACGACAAACCTATGATAGGACTCGGACAAATCAAAGGTCAAACCCAGACACAAATTCAATCAAAGATTTCGGCAAGTAACTGTAACGGCGTTATATTACATTAGATATTTAATGATTATTTGTAAACTTAAAAACAAAAAAATAGAAATAAAAAATCTGACAACAGGATGCCGGTAACTTTTTGGCGAACTCAGAGTGAAGCTGGAATCTAAGAAACTATGAGATGCAATATATATATATATATATATATAGAATATGGATGCATCCAGTGTGGGGTTTAAGAAAATACATAATGGAGCCGGCCACATCATATAAACTAGAAGAAAGACTTCAGCCTGCAAGCCACCCAGCATTTTAACTAGTTTTAATTTCAACTGGTGTCTGAGAGGGAAGACGACTCAATATAAAAGTGATCATGGCTGGCTGTCTGAAATATACATTTCTCAATAAGCGATTCCATATTCCATGGTTAAAATTCAGGTGCCTGTAGAAAATGAATTCATATGAACAGGGGCCAAAAGCAATCATAGTAATATAACTCAACGAATAAGATTTTGTCATTTTAACAAACTTCGGATAGGAACATCACCGAATTTTAGTAAATCTGACTGTACTAGTAAAAATAAAAGTGTGGGTAAGAACAAAAACTGGGGCTGCCAACGCCTATAGTTTCATTTGCACAATTTGAATTTGAGCCCCTGCTTAAGGGGAATCAAGCTACTTTCCACTTGGAACACTGGACGTGGGTGATACACTTATTTTTTAAATTAATAGCTACTATAAAGATTGTTGACAGATGAAGAATATACTCGTCTAAATGTACCAGATAAGGTGATTTTCATGCAAGGAATGTAAAGGAAAGAAGGTAGTTTGAGAATGTTTTTAAATTATGGAGGTTGTGTTTGTAATAAATAAAGGGTCCATGTATAAAGGATTGTGAAAGAATAGAACATAAATAGGGTTGGATTTTGAAAGTCGGCTAGGTTTGATTTGAATTCATTTATTCTTAATTCAAATTGTATTCAAACCTAATAAATTGATACAGTTTTAAAATCTAACTGAATTCAAGTTTCAAGAACTATAACTCAATCTGATTTGAATCTATAACTTGAATTTGTAGTTTAGATTTATAACTCAAATTCAGTTTGAATTTAACTTGAATTTGTAACTTGAGTTGGAAATTTGGATTTCTACTAGAGTTTAGCTAGACTTCATAATTCAAATTATATGGTTTGAATTTATTATTTAATTTTATTATATATTAACAAAATAATATTATTTTGTTAATAAATGATGAATTTGATGTATAAATTTGAAACATAAATCTGAGTCAAATTTGAATCAAATTTTTTTATTCAAATCGAACTTGAGTTAATCTTAATTGTGGTTTGATAAATTCGAACTGAACTTGAGTTAAATCATTTTTTAATCAAATTTGAGTCAATAAATATTCAAATTTGATTCGATTTATATCCACTCTTAAATATATATATATATATATATGGAGAGTATATATTTCTCCTTTGATGTATTCCAAAAATGACAAAGATTCCACTTTCAAAATCGAAAAAGGACAAATTTAAACATTTCTTCTAATTTTATTGAAAACTTTAACAATAAAATGTATTTATTTTATTTTAATTATTAATTATTTTTTATTCTTCAATTATTTTTAACATTTTTTCTTATGCACCCCACCATCATTCATAACTCTTCTTCCATTTTCTTGGATCTCCACTCTTACCACACATCTCAATACTCCATGACTCTCTTCCTCTTCATCTTCGAGCTTCAATGACAAAATACATGATCAAATGAAATTTATAAACAAATACCTCTTCAACTAAAATCACATCATTTTAATGTAATTATAATAATAAAAGAATTAGAATCATTTAATCTAGAATTTTAAGTGTACATCAAATTTTTGATACGAAGAATTCACGTATATTATATAAACGATTCTCTCTCTCAAACCGATATACCAACACCCAACTTTTTTTTTTTAATCTTATTCTCTAAATTATATAATATTCAACCAAATTAGTTATCATTATTTTTCATAAGGTATCGGTTTGATTTATAGATTTCATCTACAACTTTTAAATCATACGTTTTTTAAAGAGATCGAATTGGATCACGGGCTGACCCGATCATTTGACATCTAGCAATTGTATAAAGATGATATCATCAAGGAGAAATGTTGATGAGGTCATTAAAGAGCTAGGATGATGACATCATCAAGGAGAAATGTTGTCGGTATATATTCATATTCATAGGGTCTTCAAGAATCCTGTTCCCTTTGAGAAACCCTTTTTACCATTTAACCCCTAATTTAATTTTTGTTTGTAAGATTATTTTCAGCTACTTCGGTAAATTAAATAGGCCAATTGATATATTCCCATCCAAGATTTTCTTAAACGACGAAGTATCACTCATCAAAGTTTAAAAAATCAAATATTCACCAATTAATCAAAATAGAGTATTTTTAAATAAAAATAAAAGATAAATTTATAAAAATAATTAAAATATAAATTTATAATAACATAATATTAAAATAATTATAAAAATTTAATAAATTAATAAAAATTTAATAAAAAAATATATTAAAAAACAGTCACCATCATTGGTGACGGTGGTTGACATTATTTTTACTAGGTGGTAGCCATTTGATTTTATTGACGATAAAAAACGATCGATGTTAATCATTTTAGCCATTTCTGACCTTTTCTGATGATCGAAACGATTAGATTTGATTATCTTTATAAGATTTTTGATGGTTAAATCTAACCGTTTTTGTCATTGAGGCGACTAAATCTAATCACCAGTGAAATTAAGTGATTGTTTTTGATTACTTGGTAAGGTTAACGTTGACCATCGCTGTCAGTAACGGTGACTGGTTATATATATATTTTATTTTTTAAATGTTTATTAATTTATTAAAATTTTTATTATTATTTTAATATTATTTTATTTTAAATTTATTTTTAATATTATTTTAGTAATTTAGGGAAACCTTGGGTGGGACTTTGTTATTTGGCCAATTAAATAAGAACAAAAAGAAAAACGCATGCAAAAAGCCTGATGTAACCGAACACGGCCCAAGTAATTCTGAAATGCAAATCTTAATGAAATTCACACTTCCCCTCCTTACAGAAATTGAATCCCTCCCTCCTTCTCAATTCTATCTGAAATCTACCTAGGGTTTGCTCTTCAACACTCACTCACTCCCTTCCTCTCTCTTTTGTCTCTTCTTGGTTAGTTTTCTTCACCACTTAATTCTTTATTTTGTTTTTTCTCTTTCTGGGTCTAATTACAAGCAGTCATTTCCTAATAAATTTAATGTATAGATGGCTGGGAGAGGCGACAATCGTATATTTATAGGTGGGCTTGCGTTCACTACCACGGAGAGACACCTTGAAGATGCTTTCTGTCGATATGGGAAAATTCTTCAATCTTCGGTTCGTTTTTTCTTTATATAATGCTTGTCTATAATTGGTTTGCTATTCGTTTTGAATAATGTTGATGGGTTAGTAGTTTTACTTGTGTGGAGTTGAATTGTGAAGTTTGATGTGAAATTCAGAATGATAATAGAAGATTTGAGACCTCACTGGATGACGTTGATGACACAATTTTTTCACTTTTGGGTATTTTAATTTCAAGTTTTTTGTTTCTTATTATAGGACTAATATTGTAAAGTAAAATAATTCAAAATTGTGAAATCTGAGTACAACGTTTGAATTTCAAGAACCTGTGTCAATGCTCAACTTGGAGAATTTATTTGCGTTAGAACAAATTTTAGGAATTCTATTGTCATCATCAAAGTAAACCTTGTCAGTTAATGGAGACTTTGTTCCACGTTGGAACTACTTCTTCTTTAGAGTATGTAGTGAGTGGTGGACCTAGGATTTTTTTCGGGGTACTTTCGCTGCTCTTTGCCAATCAACCAGTGAATACTTTTAAAAAACCATCAAACCTGGGGCCAAGGAAATAATACAATATTATGACGTAGAAATGAAAGAATAGAATTACACAACTAATTTTTTAGTGGAAAAATTTCTTCAATATCTAGTATAATTAAAAGTGTATAAACCAACAACAAACCACTAAATATATTCCACACAAATTTAGAACTCAATCAGGATTTTAACACAAGTAAAATACATAAAGTTTTACAGAGAGATGAATTAAAATTACTTGATAGGCAGTTGAACTTAATCTCTTGAAATAATTATATGTCATAGTTATCAATGAACAAAATAATGTGATACATGTAATATAAGTGACTGAACCTAAAATATATATGAGTTTTAAGAGCAGAGATGAGATGAAATGACTCAGATTGCATGTGTCATTAATAATCATATGGGTGGCTGGGGAACCTCCATTATAATCACAATCCCATCTCTAAATATTATTTATCTTTCACAATATTCCAATTCACATAGACATTTTCACTAACTGTTAATCCAAATTTTCACAAAATTAATACTTTCTATCAAATGGTCAATCACTTACAACTAAATCTTACTTAAAAAGTCTTACAACAAAATCCCATGTGCGTTTTTCACATGAAAAGATGTATCCAAAATCTTAATTCTTACTTTGAATATAACTTGGGTAATTTGAAGGGACACAAAAAATGATCAACGATAAGACACAACTGCAAGTAACTCCCACAAATTGGATAACTAGGATATACATATATGTATAATATTTAATGAAAAAGGGGGAAAATAAATTAAGACATTAAACAAAAAAAAAACATAAATCACTTATTGGTTTATGAATCTGCTGTACAAAAATTTATGATGAAAACAGTGTTTGTGAAACAAAACAATAAACCAGCAGAAGTCTGACATTTTCCTCTTTGAAAATAGGCTTTAGCTAGCAAGATTTGAGATTTGGAGGTGAGGAGTGAATGAGAGATTTTAGATAACTGAGGCTTCACTGGCTTGCGTTGCCTTATACATTGAATTGAGAAGTGGTAATAATAATGTTTTTTTTTTTCAAATTGAGGGTAGGCTTATTCCTCCTATCTTCAATTTTTTTAAATTTGATGATAGACCTGGGTCTACCCTCACAAAGGGCAGTCCACCCCTGCATGCAGTTCACTTGTGCCTTATTCTACTGAGATAGGGACCTTATAGCAAGATTAGTTGTCTATGGGAAAGTTTATTCCACATGAGATATATGTTGCAGTGACGATTTACTGTTGGTGGTTTGTGGGACAATTGTGCAGTTTTTTCTATATGTTATTGTGTAAACATGCAAAGTTCTGTAGTAATTGTGCACTGACTACTGCTGCAACATGCAGGTATTTTTGGCACTGTTCACATCCGCATTTTTTAGAGGCTTTGCAGTTTATATCTTATATTTGTTTTGTCTGTGTCCTTGCTCTGAGTCTATATAAAGCTAGATTGTCATTTGATCATCAATCATTATTCAGGGATGTTGTAAACTAATGTAAACTCCACACTTCTTAATTGTTTATTTTTTCTTGTAATCAACACCCACAATGATATGTAGTTTGCTTTTGAGTTAATTAGGTATCTGAAAGGGAGCCTGATTGGTCCTTAAGGTGAATGATGGACTGGTGCTATTGCATTTTTTTTTTTTTTGATACATGTACTGTTTTACTGAAGTGCTATTGAGCTAGGTTGTCATTTGATCATCAATTATTTTTGGTGTAGTTGGGAATGAAATTATTGACTTGTCAATTGAGATTAAGTTGAGCAAATACAATTTTCTTTTCTTTGTCTGTATGATGGGGAAGCATGTCCTGCATGTTTGAATTGTTTTCAAACCTTGTAACTTGGAGTTAATCAAATATTATAACTTCCTCGTTCTTCAATTGAGCTCCTAGTGAGATCCTACTTTTTATATTGTCAACATAATAGATGTGAATGTGATTCTTATTTGGGTGGAGCGAAATACATATTTCCCCAAGTTTAGTAAATAAATACTCTAATACACTCTTGCAGGTTGAATATGTCCATTTTCATGGTATTGATTGAATGAGATTATTTAGCTTTTCAATTCTTCAATTCTATGACATTTAGCATCTATGTAGGTCGTGGTGGATAGGGATACTGGACGGCCTCGTGGTTTTGGATTCATAACCTTTGCTGATAGTCGGGCAATGGATGATGCAATCAAGGATATGCATAACCGGGAATTAGATGGTCGGGTCATCTCTGTAAACAAGGCTCAGCCAAAATTGGGTGGTGAAGATCTGGGTTATGGATATGGTCGGGATCATATACCAGGTGGTAGGGATAGTTATAGAGGAGATAGGTCAGCAGGACGTTCTGACTGCTTCAAGTGTGGCTATCCTGGACATTTTGCTCGAGAATGTCCTGCTGGTGGTGGTGGTCGTGGTGGAGGCAGATTTTCTTCACATTCTAGGTTCGGTGGAGGTGGTGGCTATGGAGATCGCTTTGATGTAGACCGTTATGTTGATCGTTTTGATGGGGGGCGGTATGGAGGCAGGGAGCATTTGGATAGCAGACAGGGCAGGTATTGGAATCGTGATCATAATAATGATGATAGGTATCAACCTCGTGGTGATCACTTTGCAGGTGATAGATACATGGACCGGGAACCTCAAATTGGTTATGACAAAGAAAGAGGTTATTACAGGGATGGAGGTCCTAGAGCTGGTGGTGACAGGTATGGAAGTGGTGGGCCAGCATACTATGATAGGGGCAGCTATAGGGATAGGCCTGGCCCCTATGACCGTCCTAGAAGTGGGGGTCGTCCATCTTCTTTTGATCGGTACTGAGACATGGTTTTTGCTGCATTGATTAATGAACACAACTGGGCTGTTGATTCTAGTTTTTTTAATTATTGTGAAGAGCCGCTGTTTAGTGTCAGGACTGATGGATGCAAGATAGTATATTCTTGTTTTGTTTTGTGCTTTAACGTCTTTGAGATGTGGAACTCTGATGACTGAATGGAAGTTGTTTTACCTATGATTTCATTACCTCTTCTTTCTTCCATGATTGAGAGAGCATTTAACTTTGGGATAGATTGAACAATACAAATGTCAGAAGAGATTTCAGACATGTTAATTCTTGCTTTTCTGCTGCCCCTGCTCAATGTTCTAGCTGTGATGTTTATATATTTTAGCTAACAGATTCATTGATTCAAAATAAGCTCTATTGTTGATTGGGATAATCCCAGATAGCTGAGATTCTGTAGCTTGCATACGTCCTTGTGGCAAGCTTGGTTTTACGCCGCAGGAGTAAATTATCATCAATGAGTGTGGTTCACTGTGAATAGGCCAGTTATTTACTGTTTAATCTCTCTGCCGAGCAATCTATAACTGTATTGTGGTTTGTCACATCTTTCTTTGCAATATGTTACTGTATCAAGCTACTGTTGTCAAAGAAAACAAGGCAGGTCTTCAATACTCCAACCTGAGTTTGTTTTTCATAGCTCTTGTATGTTCCTTTCCTATTTTGTTTATTTATTTTGCTTTTTCCAGTTAATTGACCTGTTCAATAGTCCCCTAACTCTGCATATGCAGGACAAAGCTGCAAGTTTTTTGTAGAATTTATTTTCTTCCAAGTGAAGGTAGTTGCTAGTCTTAGTATCTCTTGCATTTTGGCCTTTTCAGTTTCAACCTTTTTGCAATGTTTTTAATATTGTTATAGAAATGAAGCACCCATTATTGTGTTGCATATTCGGATCTTAACCAACGGGCCTCGAAGACACATCATTATTGGTAGACACATAGCATCACTCTTTAATACTCAGTCAAGAGGTTTTCTGAAAAACATTAGACAAAAACAATGAAAGGATTCCCAGTCAATTATATCATGACTGAAAGAATAAAAATGGATTTTGGATGCATCTTATCATATTCGACCCAGGAACTGCATACTTGTTAAACTGAACGTTTCAAGCTCAACATCTGGCATTGAGATTTCCTGTAGGGTCTACTTAAGAAGAGTAGGCCAACGACCATAATCTTGAGCCCTAGAGACTGCAGAGATGAAAAGAACCCAAACGTGGGTCCTATGGGAAGCTCCTTATCATGGTACGCATCATTGGTGATTAGTTAATTTAAGAAGGTTGGAAAGCTGCCGAAAGCTAGCCGGTAATCCCTGTAAATGGATGTGAGCCATTGGGACCAAACGTGAACCATTTTGATTTGGAACAAAAGCTCACTGATTCAGCTTTAATTGAATGCAATGACTACTCCGTACATTCATTTCATAGCTTCTTACGTAGTATAAACCAACCCAGAACTAATATATTTCTTGTGCTGATGAACTACACAGTTTAATAATATATTTGGCCAGGCAAATTGATCAAAATCAATTCAACTCTTCGGCTGTCCTGTATTACTAATAAACTTGAGTGGAAAAAGAATGTCTGAGTTAAATGGCGGTGATGGAGCTAATTGGAAACAGATTAAGAACTTCGCATTGCATATAATAGCTAGCAGATGGTTCACGGTCTTCGCAACCTTGTTGATCATGTCCGTCAATGGTTCATCATTTGTGTTCGGCCTATACTCCAACGACATCAAATCAGCATTAGGCTATGATCACACCACACGCAGCTCGATGGTCTTCTTCTTCATTTGGGTGGCAATCTTGGAGTCTTGGCAGGGCTCATCTGTGAGATTGCATCTCCCTGGGTTGTTCTCTTAATCGGTTGAACTTTTTTGAGTTTACCATGATTTGGCTAAGTACTACTGATCGTGTGCCAAAACCCCGTCTGGCAAATGTGTTTGTACAAGTGGATTGGTGCAAATTCACTGTCGTCTCCCAATACTGGAGCTTGAGTAGAGGCGTTACCATTGGCCTCTTGAAGGGTCTCATTGGATTCGGTGGCGCGATAATGACACAAATCTACCATGCTTTTCATGAAGATGACGCGGAAGCTCTTATCTTGCTAATTGCTTGGCTTAAGACAGCTATATCCGGTGGTTTTTCTTGGAAAGATTCGGATTATGAAGGTTGTTAAACAAGCAAAGGAGCTCAAAATTTTCTGTAATTTCCTTTATGTTTTGCTAGGCTTGGCTGGATTTATAATGGTGACTATTATAATTCCGAATAAGTTCAACTTTAATACAAATGAGTATATTCAAGTCTAGGGAGAAATGCATCAGTATGGAGAATGATCGGACTTGACCGAAATAGAAGCCCGGACGGTCATTGGGGCAGCCGCGGCTGACACTGTTGCAATAGAGGGCGTCACCTGCAACAAGCAGCAGAAATTCATTAGTTGTGTAGACAAATGGAAGAGGATTATGATAATTTTTTTACGTTGAAGGTTATACATTTTTTTCCTCTCAAACTGATAAATTTCTTTCTTTCTTTCTTTTTTTAAAAAATTAATTCTTAAAACTGATGTCTTTTCTCAAAAAGATAAAAACGAGGATTTTTAAAGCATATGTCTTGCCTCTAGAAGCAGTTTTATACTAATTTTTAACATATTTATCACTACAATCCAAACAATTAAGGTATTACAAGATCAAAATTTTTAATATAATTCTCTGACTATCACAATAATTCATAATAGATAGCCCTTCTTCTTATAAGAAATCTGGCCAAACATAAAAACTATCTTGAGGTAGAAATAAACAAAACAAGCTCAAGTATCTATAAATTAGTCAAACATTTGTTCTTCATAAACTTGTAGATTACATGCACTCTTTCCTTGAAACTACGAAATAGAAAAAGAGAAGAAAACACACAAAGTAAACGGTTGCAACCTTAATTTTCTGCAGTATGTTTAAGAGAATCTTTCATGATGTTTTTTTTTTTTTTTTTAAATTATATACCCTAACACATAGACACACATTTTGCATTTGATGCCTGTCTAGAACACTACATGCCTTTTGAAAACCAAATATGTTGTGCTGATGTCTAAATTTGACTATGTAGAATAGCATATAATAATAAATATATATCCAATGCAAAACATGTTTCACTTCCTGTTGCAACCCAAACTCATCTATATATACACTCTCTACTGGCCTAACATGTCACCTTTGCTTCACTTACTGCCTTTGTCTTAGAAACAGCATACAATTTTAGCCAAGCAACAACCATGGAATATTCAACCGACAGACTGGCTACTTCACTGGAATCTGAAGCTCCGCCAATGGCAAAATCTCGTCTAAATTGCTCTGTCAGTGACGTGGGTCTCAGTGTCTTATTATTTGCAGCAACATTTATTGGAGTTGTTTTCATGGTGACCAGCAAGCAGACAGAGCTTGTGGCCGTTCCAGGAGCTCCAGCGGGAATGAAGATTCCACTTACAGCAAAGTTTAATCAAGAGCCGGCCTTCGTGTGAGTAACTTTTTGTGCCTTTTTTTTTTTTGTTTTGAAAATCATGTTCCTTTTTCATTTTAAATTCTTAGTCAAGTGCAAAAGATTTTAAATCCTCATGCTCCCTTTTCTATTATTGAACCAAATCCTTCTTAAATTAACTTAACCTCACACTACATTCCGATTAAATGAGTTTTATTTTTTGGATTTCTTTTTCTTTATTTTATTTAATCCTTATTTTTATGTTGTATTTTCGTTTGGTTCTCGGTTTTAAATGATTTTAACGTGTGCTAATATATTAATGGCTCCTCACCATATAATTGAAATATTAGTTTTCTCCTTTTATAGATAATTAAAATGACCTTTAATTTAGCTATGTAGTGTTATAATTTAAAATACTGAACTAGAATATTGATAAATTTATCATTTTGGAGAGACTTCATTGAGACGAAAGTTGTTCTAACCTGAACTAGTTCATTATAAATTTCAAGTAACAAAACGTTCTTTTCAACTCCTTGACTACAATTATTTGCATGCTTTTTAAAGACAGTAATATTCACATGAGGCACATTTTCTTTAAAAATAGAAAGAAGAAGCTTTAGAAAAAGCAACAATTTTCCTTTTAAATACTCAAGCATATTCTCTTATCAGCATAATTCTATTCATCATAAAATATATATTTTATAAAATGAATAAAAAAGAGCCACGTTTATTTGAGTATAAACTTAAATTATTAACTGAGTTTGTTTGTTTTTATGCAGATATCTCGTGATAGCATTATCGATTGCCTGTCTATACAGTATCATAAAAACAGTTGCGTCGTTCTCAACCATTTTCAAGCCAAAGTCCTCAAAAATTTTCTTACTCCATGTTGCATTGTTGGACTTGGTATGCGTAACTGAAAAAATATTCAACGTCGAATCACAAATTTACGAAAACAACTGAGAGTTAACTATCAAATCAATTCGTATTGTGAAATTGTGTTTGAATGCAGTTTATTTTTGGAGTGGTAGTTTCAGCAACAGCAGCAGCCAGTGCCGTGGGATATGTTGGATGGAAGGGGAATGGTCATGCCGGGTGGTCAAAAGTATGCCCTATTTATGACAAATTTTGTGGTCATGCAGCAAGATCTGTTGCTATGTCACTGCTCGCCTCCATTATTCTTGTCTTGCTGAACATGCTATCCATATTCTCTCTCCACAAACGGACCCGTGAATAAATTAATTCAAGCTGGTTAACATATGTGTTACCCCGTGTCATTGCTCATATCATCTTTTAAGCAATTACAATTAGTTTGATATTTTTCTTAATTACTTACTTTTAGCCTCTTGTTAGATATCTAGTTTCTTCCTGTTGTACTGGTTTTGTTCCTTTCGAAATTTGTTTGGTAAGTTTTTTATTCGCGAGATGTTGAATTGCTTTTGATTGTGTTAGTATTATTGTATCTCTTTGTTATGTATAATTATTATATATGTTTCCAAGGGAATGTTTTTCGTGTGTTTCTTTTCCTATTAATTGGAAATTTCTTAATTATCGTCTTCTCTCACCTTAAACTCCATTTGAGGAACCCCACGCTTCTACTAACTTTACCCAAATTTGCCCAATTTACAAAAATTCAATTCTCTTTCCAAAATTTGATCCCAACTTAGGTCACCTATCTTTGTATGACCATTGTTAATAAATATGAGAACAGGAAAAAAAAAATTGATAGAAAAATTATATGAGTATAACATGACAGCATGTTTATAAAAATATGATCATAAAATTTTGATAATAGAAAAATACAAAGCTTGTAAATAAATGTTTCATATGATATATTGTCAATAATATATTTGAAAAAATTCAGTAATATTAATTATAAATTTAGCCCTTTTAATGGAACACCTTATTAAAATCATTATATCTTTTCAAATCAACGTATTTTTTCCATCATTACATATAATGTAATACAGATGATAATTGATATTTAAATTATAGCCTTAATACTTTCAAACATAATATATATTCAATATTCAATTATAAATTCTCAAACACATGACATAATTAATTAAAAAATCATGGTTGTTGAATTTTCTATATTATATGAAGTAATTTAACAATAATAAATCATTTATAATCATCTATAGTCTAGTTAGATTCAAATTATGTAGATAAAATCTTTAAAGAATAATAAAAAGAAAGACTTTAGATGTAAATATTAATAAAAAAAGCCTTAGTGTTGGTTAGTTTAGAGGCTTCCCCCGCCTCTACTTTGCAAGACAAACTATGTGTCCTTTGAAAAATTCCCATATCGTCTATGACCTGTATACTCTCATTAACTATGGTTGACTAGAATTTGTGTCATCATAGTACATATTAGTATTCTTTTCTAATTGAACGAGTTTAACATGGACATAATAAGAATTAATCATTTTATTTTGATTCATCACGTTAATTAAACTACTAGAGAATTCAAAGATAAAATCTAAAGTTCTGTCAAGTCTTTGTTCATATTTCTGAAATAGAATTTTTACTTTAGTAATCATCTCAATAGGGAATCTAGTTTAGCAATGATAAGAACAATAAGATTAAATTTGGAACCTAAGCCATCTATAATGTAATTAATCAATTTTGTCTAGGCTATTGATTGGCCACTAGATACCAAAACATCAAACACATTCATCACTCTACAAATATATTCTTGCACAATCAAGCTATGTACCTTTCCTTAAAGTTTACAAAGTGTTCTTAAGGTACATAATCTTAACTTTAGATTTTGAAGCAAAATATTTTTTTAAAGGCCAAAGGACTAATTCCCAACCAGGGTTTCTTTAAATGACAAAGTCCCACCCGCGAAGTTTTGAAAAGTTATATGCCCACATTTTTTCTTATTTTTTAAATATTTTATATTAAAAGACCAAAATGCCCTCCACCAAAATTAAATAATATTAAAATAAAAGTTAATATAAATAATAATAAAAAATTTTAAAAATTAATTAAAATTTAATAAAAATATAAAAATAAAAACAATTTTGAAAAGCGTTCATCGCCTCCAACAATATCATCAACGATAGTGACTATAAAAAATCTAATTAGATGGTTAGAAATGACCACTTAGTTAGGTTTTCGACGACGGCGATTGTTTTTTTATTATTTTTATTCATATATAATTTAAAATTGTTAATATTATATTAATATTATTTTTTAATTCTTTTTATTCAAAAAGACAAAAATGACATTTGACATGTTAAGTTTAATGATTGATCGTTAAGTTTAATTACTGATTTTGATCAATAGATGAATATTTAAAATTTTAAAACTTTGGGTAAGACTTTGCCATTTAAAGAAATCTTGGGTAGGAATAAGTCATTTAACTTTTTTTAAAACACTCTAGATTTTACTAGTAGTATTGCAATTAGAAATATGAATAAATATAGTTTTTGATAGGCTAAACGACTGTAATAACAATCATAATTTTAACCTATTTAATAAAACACCTAATTAAAATTAATATGACATTATAATATATAAGCAATATTTAAATTATAGTTTTAATATTTTCAAACACAATACCTAATCAGATTCAATTGTAGTCTCTTAAACATATAACATAACCAATTAATAAAACGATGTTGACTTTTCTATATTATATGAATAGATATAACATTAATCGATTATTTATGTCATACATTTATTCTCTATAATCGAATTAGATTCAAGTATTATAGATATAATCTTTAAGAATAAAAAAGACTTCACAAGTAAATATAAGTAAAAAAAAACTAAACTATAAATAAAAATGGTCCTAAATAAATTACTTCCGAAATGTTTAGAGACTTTCTCCTATCTCTACTTTGTGAAACAAAATATGTGTTCTCTGAAATTTTGATATTGTCTTTGACATGTACTCTTGTTAATTACTTTTTGAGTAAAATTTTTTTCAACATAGTACATAATAGTATTCTAGCTTAGTTGAACAGGTCGTCCAACATGAGCTTATAAAGAACTAATTCTTCCATTTCAATTCACCACATTAGCTAAACTACTAGGGAATTCAAAGGCGGAACATGAAGTTTTGCCAACTCTTTGTTCATACTTCTAAAAAAAGTTTTACTTCAGTCAAAATAATCATATTGACAGGAGAATTTGGCCTAGTAATGATATGAACAACAAGAAGAAATTCAAAACTTAGGCCATCTATGATATAATTAATCGATTCTGTCTTAGCTATAGATTAACCGCTAGATTTATAAAGCAACAAACACAACCTTTATTCTATGAAAATATTCTTTCACAATCAAACTAAATACACTTGTAAAAAGCTCGCAAAGTGCCCCTAAGATGCATAATCCTAACTGTGGATTATGAAACAAAATAATTTTCTAAATCACTCTTGATTTAACTAGCATTATTGCAATTAGAGATATGACAGAACATGTTTCTAATATAGAGGCTAGAAATAAGCTCACAAGTAGTTTAATGTATCTCTTCCAAAAAGAATAGTAACTATTTTGTTGCTTAACATTAGCCAGCTCATTCTTAGATTTCACAAAAGTGGAGGGATAACAAGCTTATTAAGTGCTCCTCTAATTCGTGTACGACCATGAATGGCCTGAGCTTCCCAATATTAATAGTTCTCATAAGTTAACTTGGGTTGATGGCTTCCATATTTGACGTTGAAAAAGTTTCTCCATTTGAGTGAATCTATTGACATTTAAAACTTGCAATACAACCTTTCTAAGATGTCATTAAGATCCTTAGAAATGAAGAATGGTAAAAATTTGTGATTTTAATATTAGCTAAAAAAGGCTTTAATACCAGAAAAAAAAAAAAAAAAAGGATTGAAAAACCCCAATAACCCAGAAAATCAGGAGTTCCTCACTTTTCATTATTCAAATTTATGGATTCACAAAATATCTATGCAGAAATGAAATGCGCCAGGCTGAAATCTATTGTCACTTTTAATCTTAACCACATCAATCAGTCGATATCAAAGAAAAAACTAAAAATGCTAAAAACTACTTATCATGTTCGTCGGATCTAGAGAATCTTGCTTCAATGTTTGCAATTAAATGACAGGAAGATGAATCGCAGAGCGCACCACCAATACAAAAAAAAATTAAGTGATTTTGTGGAATGAGACTCAAGTGTATATTGTTGTGTAGTCTTAATAAAACAATGCATTTTGTGATTGTAAAACACTTTTTCATTAACTTTACCAATAACTTAGCAAAAATTATACATTTTTTAATAAATTTACACGATCAGCCAACATTATTAATTATTTTTTAAGTGATCGTTTATAATTAAATAGTTTAAATTAAAAATAAAATATAATAATTATATTTTCTAATCATAAACCTCCATTGAAATGGCTCTAAAGATAAAGGAAATTTTGATAACTATGCAATTGAACTCTACATTTTTTTCTCTGAAAATGACATTTTCTTTTTCAAATTTCTTAAAATTTACGTCTTTTCTGAAAAAAAAAAAAACGCTATAATTTTAGAGCAGATGTCTTCCCTAGAAGCAGTTTTATACGAAGTTTCAACATATTTATCACTACAATCCAAACAACTAAGGTATTACAAGATTAATAAGTTTAATATAATTCCCTGACTACCACAGTAATTCATAATAAATAAACCTTTCTTTTCATAAGAAATCTGGCCAAATATAAAAACTGTCTTGCGCTAGAAATAAACAAAACAAACTCAAGTATTTAGTAATAATTCCAATGCAACTCTACTAGAAGCCCCATTTGTTTTTCATCATCTTCTTCTAGATTACATGTTCTCTTTCCTAGCGATTACATAAGAGAAAAAGAGAAGAAAACACGCTTTTAGAAATTAACATTCAAGTTATAAATATAGTACAGAATTGATGATTGAAGCAAGTATTAAAAAACAAGGAAAGTCAACATAAATTAAAAGACTGTCACCTTAGTTTTGTGCAATATGTTTAAGAATCTTTCATCATGTTTTTTATTTACCCTAACACATAATACACACATTTTGCATTTGCAGGTTGTGTATAACATTACATGCGATATGAAAACCAAATATGTTGTGCAGATGTCTAAATTTGACTATGTAGAATAGCATATAATAATACATATATTATATATCCAATGCAAAACATGTTTCTCATTTCAGGTGACAACCCAGATTCATCTCTCTCTCTCTCTCTCTCTCTGTTCTCTCTGTATATATATACACACGCTTGCTAATGACCTAATATGTCACCTTTGCTTCACTCACTATCTTCGCCCTAAGAAATAACAAACAATTTTAGCCAAGAAACAACCATGGAATACTCAACCAACAAATTGGCTACATCACCAGAATCTGAACTTCGTCGATGGCCACATGTCGTGCAAATTGCTTTGTCAGTGACAGGGGTCTTAGAGTCTCGCTATTTGCAGCAACGCTAGTTGGAATTGTTTTCATGGTGACCAGCAGGCAGACGGAGCTTGTGACCGTTCCGGGAGCTCCGGTGGGAGTGAAGATTCCACTTACAGCAAAGTTTAATCAAGAACCGGCCTTTGTGTGAGTACCTTTTAAGCCTGTTTTCGTTTTTTTTTTTTTCAGCGATACCATGTCCCTTTTCCCTTTTAAATTCTTAGTTAAGTGTAAAAAATTTACCAAATTACTATATTCTCTCAAGTATTTATCACATGTATGTTAGGAGATTAGTTGCATAATTCTTCACCTTAATCAAATAGGATCTTCTATAAGAGAAAATCTTGACTAAAACTTGGGTACCACAAGCATATTATATTTTCACAATTGTCAAATCTATTAAGAACTAATTATTATCATATCAAGACAGTCGTTGTATTAGTCACGACCTTTGCTCGGTCACAAACTCTACCATTTCCTTGTGCTCCCTTTCTATTTAATCCAACCCTTTCTAAATTAACTTAACCTCACTCTACATTCCGATTCAATGAGTTTTATTTTTTGTTTGTTTTATATTGTTTAATCCTTATCTTTATGTTGTTTTTTTTTTGTTTGGTTTTAAATAGTTTTAACATGTGTTAATATATTAATGGTTTCTGCACCACCTCAATGTATAATTAAACTCTTCATTTTCTCCTTTGATAGATAATTAACATGGCCTTTAATTGGGCTATATATGTAGTGATGCATTTAAAATATTGATAAATTTATCATTTTGGCAGAGGCTTCATTGACACAAAAGTTGTTCAAACTTAACAAGTTCATTGTAAATTTAATTTTTAAGCTCATTATAAAATATTTAAACACCTGGAATTGTTTTTAATTACTAGTGATAATCAAAAGTGCACATGAAATATATCTGGATATAAAATGTTTTGTACTACATTATGAGAAACTAAAATATTAAATCAACCACTTTAATTTCTGTGAAAAGAAGAATATATATTAATTTAAGTAACACAACGATTTTTTCAACGCCTTTACTACGATTATTTGCATGCTTTTTAAAGACACACTAGCATTCACATGAGGCACATTTTCTTTGAAAATAGAAAGAACAAACTTTAGAAAAAACAACAAATTTCTCTTAAATACTGAAGTTTGTAAAGACTAAGGTGGTAGAACTATGCTACCAACACCTCATTGCAAGCCTATGAGAGTATAAACATAACCTATTAACTGATTTTGTTTGTTTTTATGCAGATATCTGGCGATAGCATTATTGATTGCTTGTCTATACAGTATCATAAAAACAGTTGTCTCGTTCTCAACAATTTTCAAGGTTAAGTTCTCAAAAAATGTCTTGCTTTATTTTACATTGTTGGACTTGGTAAGCATAACAGAAAAAATGTTTATAGTCGAATCACAATTTTTTGTCAAACTTTGTAAAGAACTCGCATCAATCAAAACCCTAAAAATATAAACAAACATTTGATTTTACACTTAATTAAAATGCCAAAAATATGTTAGGCTTAATTTGTTTATGACAACAAAAAATGAATGGAAACAATTAAGATTTAACTATCAAATTAATTAATATTGTTAAATTGGGTTTGGATGCGGTTGATCTTTGGGGTGATTGTTTCGGCAACAGGAGCAGCCAGTGCCGTGGGATGTGTTGGATGGAAGGGGGATGGTCATGCTGGGTGGTCAAAAGTATGCCCTATTTATGGCAAATTTTGTGGGCATACAGCAAAATCCGTTGCTACGTCACTTCTGGCCTCCATTATTCTTGCCTTGCTGAACATTCTATCCATATTCTCTCTCCACAGTAAGGCTCGTGGATAATTAATTCAATCTAATTAACATGTTAATTATCCCATCATTGCTGAGACGTGAAATTGCTTTTGATTGTCTCAATGTTTTTGTATTTCCTTCTTATGTATAATAATTTAAATATGTTTCTAAGGAGATTTTTTCTCTTGTTTTTGGTTTCCTGCTAATTAGATTTTTTTAGTTATCGTATCAGTGATCACCCTTCTCTAGATATCAGACTTCTTTGCTTAAAGTCCACTTAGTATCCCCGCATTTTAACTGACTTGACCCAGTTTGGCCCAGTTGCATCATCGTAGATGCCAAAGAAATTTTAGCAAACGTAGCCATGCTTTAATGGCAACCAAATTAGAATTTTTTTTTTCTTTTTCATTAGGAATCCAAATACGTTTATTATTCGACTTAAAGAATTTAGCATTTAGAATGTTGGAAAGAATATTAAATCACAAGTGATTAGTTTCTAGAAAGCCATTTTTATTGGAATTTGAGTATCTCAAATATTGTTGCTTCTATGGGTCAGGTTCTCCGGCTAATTTAATTCCATCATTGATTATTCCAATTAAATGCATTTTTCCCAGTTTCTTGCATTCATTTATTTTAATCCAGTTTAATATTCTATGATCTTTATATGTAGTTTATCTTCTTCAGAAAAATGCTATGTTTTGTAGTCACTAATATTTTATACTTTTAAATTTTAGTGATACTATATGTATATATAATATTACAGATAGAGCTCGTCTGTTTTTTGATTTGGAAGTAACTTCAAAAAACTTGGATTTAATTCAGGACTCTTAATTTTATTACAATATTTTTAAAATTTTAAAAGCTTATTTGATTTAATATCTGAAACCCTTTTTTCAAGATAAAAACTATTTTATACTAATTTTACATGATTGTATCCAAAAACTGTTTTCCAAAACATTTTAAAGAACACATTTTTATGGGATTTATTGTATCTTATTTTGTAAAACAGCATTAATAATTTAAATATTGAAAGAAACAGATTTCAAGTTCTCAATTTGTTATTCTTTTTAACTCTAAAAACAATCGACATCACGCTTGAAAAATTCTGAAATACAAGTCGTAGTTTTGAATTGTATCTTTGTGTTGAAAAGTAGCCAAATGGAGCCTGCATTTAGCTATATGTTTAGAAGTCGTTCCAAACGAGTCTTAGTTCTAAATTAAGGCAAAATATAAGAAACCCTCACCCCCCATTGTCATTGATTTTGAATTTTATTAAAAAAATGGAGTCTGAATTAAGGGTAATAACAATACTTCATTGAGTAATACTTAAAAAAGCTGTACAAAATGGAGCCTAAAAGATCCCAAAACAAAATTATCTCCACTTAAATAAATTCATTCTATTTACAAATTCCAATTGTACATCGGTGTTGACCTTTTAATTGTGATTTGGGCTTGCATTATTATTACGAGAGAATGATTGTTTTTCATTTGAATTATTTTAAAGCGATAAGTTCACACTTTTAAAATCAAAAACATAATATTTTTTTTTTTATATTCTGTTAGATATTGTTAATAAAATTAGTTAATTTTTATATAAACATAATGAAACGATAAAAATACTCATTATAACTTTTAATATCTATTAAAAATAAATAACACACTGCCGTGAGTTTTATTAAATAAAATTTCATCAATGTTTCATAAAAAAATAAAATTTAAAACTTAAAACAATGATTGATGGTTAAAATCATATTAAATTAATACTAATTCCAACTAGAATCAGACAGTTGGAATCACACTTTTCAAATCGTATTGGATTGTTATAATTTTAGTCAAAATCCTACTAATATGGTATGATTTCAATTAAATTATACTATTTTGATGTGATTTTGACTAATCATACTATTTTGATATGCTTTTAATTCTCGTTTTAATTGTAGTTTACATGATTATAAATTTAATACTATTTGAAGTTAGAGCTTTGATTTTTTTAATTAAAAATATGAGTCCAAATGATAAATTTTTAAGTTAAGGGATGAACTAATTAGTTTGTATTTTGGTAACCTAATAGATATTAATCTTATAATATTTTATATTTTATAAATAACTAAAAATATCTTTGGACTTTTCACTTCTGAGATAGGGCGAGAAAAGATAATTTTTGGATTTCAAACGTGGGAACTTGTCATTTCATGTAAGTTCAAATGGGAAATAATATGGTTCTCTGTATTATTGCATTCATACGTCTTTGTAGCAGTCGTTGTGTTTTGGTATTAAATTCTGGCAATCAAATTTGAAGTAGAGAACTTTGACTCCAAATCACATCCCTGAATTTGCTTCTAAAATTCAGCTTTATACTCAACCAGTAGACGAAAGTAATGGAAACGAAACAGTGTGAATACTCCCATGACTTTCTGACTCTTCCACCAATATCAAAGGCACGGTTTCATTTTGGCATTTTCTCTGTCTGCCCACTTCCTCTTTCGTCCACTCCTCCTTAATGAATTTAATTTCGAACGTCCGATTTTATTGATATTCGTATGTTAATCAAGACCATCATAAGTTCTCTACTTTTTGTAAAGCTTTGATTCTTCAAAGTATAATTTATTTGACCGACCATATGCTATATATATAAAGAAATGTAAATATGCAATGAATTCAATGATTCCTTTTAATGGAATCCATCAGTATATGTTGGCAAGTTAGGCATGCAATCCATATACTACAAGTGTTGTATCTGTGCAGCGGCTGACCCTGATATATATTGTTGCAGTGGTGTTGTCGTTTTCCTGGAACGTAATTTCTCTAGAAGGAAGATGACGCCATTACTGAGCTCATTCAAGCTTTCTGTGTTGAAATCTGGAACAACATCTCCAATCTTTGATGGAGTCTGGATATAGAATTCTCTGAACTCACTGTTTTGTTAGGAGTATTAGGCTTTCGTATTATCTTAATTCATATTCGCCACGATCTTGTATATTAAATGAGAATATATGCCTTTGATTAGCAAAAAAATGAGAAAAGAAACTACTTTAATTAAGGAATAAAAACTTTTTTCCAAAAATTTGTCTATTTTACATCCAAGAACGAGAATCAGAATATGAAAATGTCACAGAATCACGTAAGAACATGGCGCTTAAATGAGATCACGTGGGAAATTCTTATAAGTAAAATTAAGGAAAGTATCAATGGAAGATATGGTGAAGGTGATTTTATAGAAGCATGTGATGAAATTAAGTGACACTTACCTGAATTAAATAAGGAACAGAAACTCAACTTAATTAAGTTATATTTATATTTCTCAAATATCTTACCAAACATAATTTGTATAAATATCTTACCAAACACCGGCATGAAATCTCAACCGTCAAACACTAGACCTAATTGCAAAACATTTTCTGTATTATGTACACGTAAACATATAAAAACGGTATAGTACATTTATGTCTAAGTTATTTTATATTTATGGCCTAATTGAATATGGATCGCATACAATCAAAAGGGCTATCTATATATTATAAGGTTTTGTATGATAAAATTATTCTTGCGAAGCTTATCAAAATATAATTTTGATAAAAAAAAAAAAAAAGATATAAAAGAAGTTTTTCTAGTGTTAATTTGCTTTAAAAGATGAAATAGAATAATGATATCATCTGAAATTTTAATTTTTTAATCAAGTTTAAAAACGATTGATAAAAAGATTTAAATCTTGAACTTTTCTGATAAGAAGTAAATAATTTATTTAATTTTTTTTTTTAGTTTTATGCAATTAAACAATTTAAAAGTAGATTTTATATATTTTTATTTTCAAATAAGTTTTTTCAACCCATTTATAATAACAATTTAATAAGATTAAAACAAGTATAAATAAACCACTTGACTCTAAAATAAAGTTTATATCCCATCATTCGTAAAAAGAAGATTTTCAAATATAAACAAGGATGAAAATAAAAATAAAAATAAAATAAATATCTACAAATAAATAGGAGACAAAGATGGGATAAATATATCTCTATTGTATTCTTACTTTGTATTCTTTTTGTTTCAGATATTAATATTTTTAATTATTTATCATAATAATATTATTATAATATTATTTTAACAAAAGGAAACGGAGAGAGGGTGGAAAAAAAGAGAAAGACGGACAAATATTATTTCTCACACGTAAGGAATAAAGATTCTTTGTAATCTTCGTAACAAAAACGGGCCAGGGAATGGAAGTAACCATCCCCATTTCGTTTCAACCCTCTTTGTTGTCATCTCTAAGTACAGTAGGTTATCATGGACAGGCTATTATGGATAGGAAAGAACTTCCTTGACTCAGTCTACAGATCAGATAATGTTACGTGTCATAATGTCCCATTTCGTTTTTTTTTCCATTACCAGTTGCAAGTCGGTAGCTGACCGCCCATTCCAAGAACCACTGCCAGTCAATTGAAACTCTTATTTTACTTGCCCAATTACACTTCCAAATTTGACTATATATACATGCGCTTCTCTTCTCCCTAGTCTTCACTGCCCACTAACAAAACAACAAAATCCTCAACTTTTGCTTAACAATATATTACAACAGTGGTGGCAGCTGAATTCAGTGGCGCCGGTGGCGGCGGATTCAGAGATATGAGGAGTTTCGCCTTCCGTTTAATCACTGGCCGATGGTTCATGGTGTTTGCCTCTTTTCTAATCATGTCTGTAGCTGGTGCTACTTACATGTTTAGTCTTTACTCTAGTGACATCAAAACATCATTAGGCTATGATCAAACAACGCTCAATCTGTTGAGCTTCTTTAAAGACTTGGGTGCCAATGTTGGAGTGCTTTCAGGGCTTATCAATGAAGTAACGCCACCATGGGTGGTTCTATCCATCGGGGCTGTCATGAATTTCTTCGGGTATTTCATGATATGGCTCGCCGTCACCGGCCGCATTGCGAAGCCGAAACTGTGGCAGATGTGTCTTTACATATGCATTGGTGCGAATTCACAATCTTTTGCCAACACTGGAGCTTTAGTCACTTGTGTCAAGAATTTCCCAGAAAGCCGAGGCAGTCTTTTGGGCCTTTTGAAAGGTTTTGTTGGTCTTAGTGGTGCGATTCTAACTCAGTTTTACCATGCTATCTATGGAGACGATTCAAAGGCTCTTATTTTGCTCATTGCGTGGCTCCCTGCTGCTATTTCCTTCGTTTTTCTTCGAACAATTCGGATCATGAAGGTCGTTCGTCAGGCGAACGAGCTGAAAATTTTCTACAAGATGCTCTATATTTCTCTTGCTCTTGCTGGTTTTCTCATGGTTATAATCATATTTCAAAACAGATTCAGTTTCACCAGACTTGAGTATGTGGGTACTGCCTCACTTGTTATTATATTACTCTGCCTTCCTCTGGTGATTGTTGTCCCGGAAGAATTCGCTCTCTGGAAAAGCAAATTACAGGCCCTGCAAAATCTTTCTCAGCTGAAAGTAGTGACTGAAAATCCACCACCCGCTGCTGAATTACCACCAGTACAAGCACCACCAGCAGTGGATCCTCTTCCTCTAACCACTGACGCTCCGGCAAGTTCAGAAAAGTCAGTTTCTTGCACGGAGAACATCTTCAAGCCACCAAACAGAGGTGAAGACTACTCCATACTGCAGGCACTTTTCAGCATTGACATGCTGATTCTTTTCGTTGCGACAATCTGCGGAGCGGGCGGGACCTTAACGGCCATCGATAATTTGGGCCAAATTGGCGCTTCATTAGGCTATCCAGTTCGTAGCACCACCACATTTGTGTCATTAGTAAGCATATGGAATTATCTTGGACGAGCTGTAGCAGGTTTCGCCTCAGAAATCTTGTTAACCAAATACAAGATCCCCCGCCCATTACTGCTCACATTTGTGCTTCTCTTCTCCTGCATCGGCCATCTTTTAATCGCCTTTGGTGTTCCAAATTCACTCTATGTCGCCTCTGTCATAATCGGATTCAGCTTCGGAGCTCAATGGCCATTGATGTTTGCTATAATATCAGAAATTTTTGGCCTCAAGTACTACTCAACATTGTATAATTTCGGCGCCGTAGCCAGCCCGGTTGGATCGTATATTCTCAATGTCAAAGTGGCCGGTCATTTGTATGATAAAGAAGCCTCGAAGCAAATGGAGGCTTTGGGTAAAACAAGCCAGGATGGACAAGATTTGGCTTGCACAGGAGTGGAGTGTTACAAGATGGCTTTCATTATAATCACTGCGGCCACATTGTTTGGGTGCCTTGTTTCGGCCATTTTGGTGTTGAGAACCAAGAAATTTTATCAGGGTGATATCTACAAGAAGTTCAGAGAGCAAGCCAAAGCTGCCGAGACTGATATGGCCGCCCATGGAATTGGTGTTATACCAATGAAAGAGGTTAAAGAATCAACAACCGCCACGGCCACCACTGAGGCCACCGCGATGACCACCGCCACAACCAGAACCAATCCAAATTAACTGCTGGAAAGATTATACACAATTAACTGACTTTTGATTACTAGGGTACCTCCCTTGTAATATAAATTATGCTAATTTTCTTTCTTTTTTTCTTGGCATTTGTAGAAGAAAATAAACATTATGCAATGAACATATACCATTTTTTTTTTCACAAGAGAGAACTAATTTAAAGTTGTCTTACTCCGCCAAACCCACTGAGTTCTCAGCTGCCACTGACATACTTTATATGGTAAGATAAATTTGGCCATTCTTGTGAAAACTAGTAAAATATGAGCTGTGTTAATGTATGGTCAAATTACAAATAACTTATAATATATGCTGAGTTTTAAACAGTTTATCTTACCATTTTTATTGGGATAATAAAATTCCTTTTTTTATTACTATTTAAATTTGCATCTCTCGGGGAAATCTATTTAAATACAACTCTAAATAGTAATATAATTATGGAAATCCCATTAGAAATAGAATAAGTTTCCTATTAGGGTGGATTCAAACTGATTGAGTTTAAGCTTGGTCTTGTTCAAACTCGGCTTGGCTCAAGGGAGTTAAGCTTAAGCCTAACTTCAAGCTAAACAAGTTTTAATGGAGTTGAGTTTAAGTTTGATATGATTAGTTAAGCTCAAGTTTAGTTAGAGTTATATTCAAACTGAATTTAAAAAAAATTTAGCTTAAACTCAAATTTGATATTTTAAAATCGTCAAATTTGAGTCTGAAACGATATTATTTTGATTAATATGTACTAAAATAACAACGTTTTAATAGTCTATATGTAAAAACTGATTAAGAAGCTTATTAAGAGGCTTGCTAAGAAGCTCATCATAAAGCTTAATTCAACTGAGTTCGAGCTTAAGCTTATGTCAACTAAGCTCGTCAAGCTCAAACTTGGGCTCGAGCTTAACTCCTTTTTAGCAACTCAGTTCAATTCGAATTCAACCTTAGTTTAGCATAACTTAACTAAATAGTATAGCTTAAATAAGTTTTAAATATATTAATTATTAAATTTAAAAACCATTTTCTAATATCAAAAATATCAAAAAAGGTTGTAGTAGACGAAAAAGAGAGAGAATAGACTTATTTATAACAAATGAGTTTAGTTGTTGGAATCAATTTCATCTCCACGAAAATGTTAAAAACTTAAATTTTGATTGAAACTTAAACTTTTATTTATAATAAGTAAAAAAAGTTATTGAAGTATATTTCTTGATATGAGACTTTTGCACTTTACCATTGGATTCGAGTTGCTTTATTAGAGCTGAGCTTGAGCTCAACTCGCTTAAGGTGAGTTGAGCTCGAGCTCGATTTGGTTTGACTTGTAAGATGTCTCAAATATTCAAAATAATATTATTTTTTTGTCAAAATGATGTCATTTTATCAATTTAAATGATTTTTATTGACTCACGAAACTTGTAAGCCAAACTTGCTATAAGCCTAAACTCGTTATACCCTCGAGCTGGACTTTCAAGCTCATGCTAGCGAAAGATGAGCTCAAATTGATTCGATTCGAATCTAATTCTAGAAAATATATATATTAATAACTTTTTTCACCCACTATGAATAAACACTCAAATATCAATCAAATTTTAAGTTTCCAACTCTTCTATATATATAAGATTGATTCTAATAATTCACATCACTTATTATAAATTAATCTACTTTCTTTTTAATCACAATTTAATTTTCTAACATACTTTCTTTCATTAAAAAACATAGGTTTTAAATTTTTAAATTAAGAAAAATATTGACCTTGAGTTTGACACCCAAGACTTGAGCTCGCTACCATATGAAAACCATGACTCAAGCTTAAGAGAGTTCGGACTCATTTGAACTGAGTTATCCAACCCTAGTATCACCTATATAGAGAGAGTTGACAACCTATTCAAGGTGTGTATGTGATTTAACAAGAGGAATGTGACTGTAGATAAGAATGTAGTTGTGAGAATTCTATTAGGAATAAAACAAAAGTTATTATGTGTTGATATTATTATAGTATAATTCTCTCTTATTTGTGGATTCTAACCATTTACATGTAGTATTTTATATTCCTATATATTTTTTTAAAATTATTATTACACCTTGTATCCTTTCTTTACACAATTGTTTATTATACCTTAGCTGATGAAGCTTTAAACTCCCTCCAATACCTTGTAATGCAGGAGTCAAAGGTGAAACTACTTGAGGTAGGAGATTGAATTTCCATGGTAGTATTAAACCATGAATCACATAAAATCTTGTTTGCGTGTGGGAATTGGGATCATCTCTTTTTTGTCTTTTTTTTTCTTTTTACTTATTGACGAAAAAAAACAAAAAAAATGCATTGAGCGTGCAATTATTTTGGAGGCATCTGGTAGATGTTGTGGTTGAGTTTTCTACGTAAGTCCATCTTTGGTGAAAGTTGTATGCCCTCCATTCCTTCTTCCGAGAGTTTCCCCACCACCACCAATAATACAAGACACCGCCAAAAAGAACTCGCTCACCCATTTCCGGCTACATGTCATTTGTCATTCTTTCATCATCTTTACAGTCTCAACCCCTCTGATTCATCATCGTTTTCGTCGTTTTCTTCTTTTTATCAATTATAATTGACACAAAACTTGCCAACTTAATTACTTGTTATTTCTGGAAAACCTGCAGTGGGGATAGGGGCAATTGCCATTTTAGACATCAATTTTAATTTGATTAGAAAGAAGCAAGAGGAGTTGAAATGTCTGGCTGGCACTCGATTTTTTATAGCAACCACGTGTTGCATCCTTAAATTACACAGCAAAAACTAAGCACAGAAATTTTTTATTCTTGAAAAGACTGATGCTTGACGGTTTGCAGTTAGGAAGATAAACATTCATCACGATTTTCCACTTTTCGTGGAAAAGAAGCGTTTTTGAAAAACGTTTTGTCTGTTGTAATTGATTTGCATACCAAATTCTAGGTGCAAATTTACAATGAGAGGTTGACGATAAGATGATGGGTGGCTTGCTTCTTCTGATAACGAACATAGTTAGGAAATTCATTTTACCCTTTCTTTCTTACCTTTTTCTAATTTTCTTTTTTTGTTTTTTAACCTCCCTTGTTGTTACCTTATAACCTTTTTTAGTGGAAAAAAGGAAGAAAAAGAAATTAGTCCCTTTCAAGTTATTTTCTTTTATACCAATTAATTAAAAAATCAAATGTTATAACCAATCATTTTTCAGTTAAAGCTAATAGAGTTATTATCACCTTTAAGTAGTTTTTGTTTAAGGTTGTATACAGAGAGGGGAGATTAAAACCTAGCATCTCGAGCATTTTTGTTGCGGGCACAACTAGTAAGTCCCTTATATGAGATCTTCTATATATTATTATAATGATGTTAATTACTTTAAAGGACATGTTTGTTCCTTTACTAGGTCGTGGTTGATTTAAGAATTCTTTCAAGTGTTCATATTTGATAAAGTCTTTCACAACGAGAGCTTAGCACTCATTGGTATGGTACTCAATATTGTTATATTAATGACAAAACTTATTGGGATCTCTTTTGGCATGTTCTATTTTTAGAGATAAGTTATGGGAACATACTTGTATCATAAGATAGAACATGTATATAATTGATAGGGGGACGACTAATGGAGTACTCACTATAAAGTAGGCAAGTAGAGCAAAATTTCTCCTTGGATTGTCTTGTCATTGATTTTTGAAGGCTTTGTGGTTGCCTTTATTATATTTTCTTTTCTTTTCAGATATCTTTCATTTTTGATAAGCTATAAGAGTCTTTTTTTTTTTTTTTTTCTTATTGTATGTTCCTAAATAGCTTGTTGGTATGACGAAGCATCAAGTTGCCTAGAACTAACACAATAGTTGGATGCTCAATCTTTTCCATGAGGTAATATAACTAGTAGGTAGCTTTTTAAACCACTTTTTTACTCCTTTAGTGAGCATAGCGGCTAGGTAGTGACACCTAACAAATTCAACAATTTGATAAAGCTTTAATAAATCGTTGAAAACATCTAAATGATCTCAAAGATCTCTAGTTTTGTTGAATGAATTGATGGTGGTGTTTAAAATCCTTTGGGAATGAGTGCATGGCATTACCTAAAGGGGAAATAGAGATTCTCTTATTTTGACTTTTGGCACATCTTTTTAAGCAGTGAAATCTTTCAAAGCTTACCTGAGGTAAGACATCGACATGTCCATTAGATGTAGATTATTTATCACTTGTTTGTGACAAGCATAATGGATGTTTAGCTGTTCCTACATATCATGTCCTTAAGCTTGATAATTGAGGCAACCTACCATGCTAAAAAAAAATTCCAATAACTTCTGGTGGAGTCGATTTAGATGATCCCTCAATGATTGAGTTTTGTTTTGCTCATCGAAGGTTAACATTTCCACGATAGACTTATGATTGTTTTTTCGTTGGATGATATTATTGGGATGTGAACTAAGTCCATGAGTTGTTGATTGACTTGATTGCAATGTAAGTCTATACCTCGCTAATTGATGTTGTCTTGACATGAGTTATTTTGAACTCATTAAGAGTTATTACCACTCAAGCACGTGACATGTTGTACACATTGTAAATTATCCCCATCATGATGTGAATTCAAAGCTACACATCATGGGTCAATATTATTGCCTTGTGAGTTCAAGTTTAAACCTTAAGCATCAATACCATGATGAGGTACAATAGATTTATTACTTCAGTTACGTTTTACATGACAAACAAGAGATAAAACTCTTGCCTCCAAGGCTGTATGTCGTCTTCTCTTAGGGGTTTTAGAGAATTTTTTGTGAGATATAAGACCTTACATTAATTGTTTATGGAGCAACTAACGCCTTTATATATATGTTGTTGAGGTAAAATTATTGAGACGTTAAATGAGTGTTTGGATTGCGCTCGTCAAACCAACTATTTGAATTGTCACCTCTAAGGGCATAAATTAGCCCCCAACCATAAGATCGAGCCAATTTTCCATAAGTGCTAGAAGTGGTAAGTTATGACTAAGATTTTCGTTGCCAATGCAATTGATAATAGTCATGGATATGGTGATTCTTCTTCTATGAGATGTCATTGACATAAAAGGTTTGGTGTATTAAAGATTATAAAATAGTAAAACAGGAGAGATCACATCGATGGTTTTCCTTCTAGTTCTAAATTGTTTTTATGAAAATATACACCAATGGGAAGTCACAAATAAGGGGGATTTGGATACAAAAATATAAATAAGTATGAGATATAGATAAAAGTAAGACAAATTTTTACATGGTTTGGTTGAACAGGTTAATAGTTTATGCTCATTGTGTTACTATTGATGCAATGAAATGAGATTTCAATACAAGTAAAAGGGGACTATTTAGCATTTGTAGCTAATTTTAGAAGATCCTTTTCCCTACTCATTGCTTTGTATTTATAGTGGCAAAGTTTCATAATTTTCGGTGTTATGAATATTATCATAATTTTGATATGGCATAACAATTGATTTTAAAAGGATGATTCCTTGACAATAAGAAATACTCATTTAATGATAGGTGATTGTGATGCAAGTGATCCTTGTTTCATGTTTTAAGACTTCTACAAATGAAAATATCATTCTCGAGACTTAATGATAGTTTACATTATTATTAAGTAATAATTAAGGATAAAACAACACTAATTATAACAATATATCATCATTAATATCCAAATTGATATTCATTGCACATAACATCACTCTTATTTTATTGTATTTAACTGATTTTCATATTTATAAAATTTGCAAAAGTTTATGGTTATTATTATCTATTATTTTAAAGAAATTTATGTGTTGTCAAGACTCATAAATAATAACAAGAGAAGTGAAAATAGATTTTTGTAAAGGTTACCTAAACAAAAGAGTATATGGCATTTCAATATCAAAGTTTTATAGTCTTTAATATAATGATTATAGGATTGATTACTAGAATTAGAATTTCACGTATTTTGTATGATTGATCCATCCGATTTAATTAAGATTTTCCTCCTCACCTTGAAGGAAAAAGTGTTCTACAAATACAAAGGCTGGAGTGCATTTAGATATCTTTAAAATTTGTTGGGAATAAATTTTGAAATAAGATTTACGATCTGAGAGGCTGACAAAAATTTTTATTTTTACTTTCTTTCAAAACTTGGTTCTTATTTATAACTGGGGTTTATGTGCCCGAACCGAAACCGTGATTGTCTTGAAGGAGCAAATTGATCGGACCCAGAATTACACGGGCTAAGGGTTTTGAGTTACCAAGGCGAATGGTCCACTTTGATTATCACCATGATTTTAAGTCACAAGTTTCTTAAAATTTGTATGATAATAATACTTGATCCATTAAATACATGTTGATGATATGTTATATGTTATCACCAAAAAAAGTAAAGTTATAACCAAAATCGACGGGCATTTATAAATTGTTAACCACTTTACATGCTTCCTAAGACTTTACTATAAAGTTTTTTATTTTTCCGTGTATTACCGATGTATAAAATTTAATGTAATGAAAATTTTATGATTTGATTTGACTTCGAATGTATAATGTTATTCCTCTAACATAAATAATTTATATGTCTTTATTGCATTAAATATTCTTATTTTATCATTTTTTAATAACAAATTTGTTTATAAAGGTTTAATAAGTTCACTTTACTGTAAAATATTTTATATTAAAATATATGATTGCATGTGTATTTTTCACCTAAAATTTAATTAAATGACAATATTTTACCTTCTAAGGTTAAAAATATGGTTTTTCACATGTCATCCAAAGTCGTCCCTGTATTCTATCAGCCTTAATTGTAATGTTGATCAAAAATTTTAAATATATTGATTAAAAATTGGAAGTATCTTTCAAAAGTTGATGAAACGTCGAAACTATTTCTAGTTTTTCTCTCTTTTTTTCCTGTTTCCCATGCCTCTTCCATCTCTCTTTCATCTCCCTTTTTTTTTTCTTGTTTGTCGGGAAATGTTTTAACAGACTTTCCTATGGTTAGATTAGGCATTTATTAGTTTATCAAAGATTCGATCCAACATTTACTAGTATTAATGAGGTCAAATCCAACTTCTATCGATGTCAAGAGGCTGGATTTGGCCTCGCCATCTGGGTTATCAGCATGCAATATTGAGATGATATCTGGTCTCTAGGTAGTTGTAGAAGAGAAGGTTTTCATGCCTTTCATGGTAGAAACACTGACATGTACTTGGTGGTCTCGAGCCATTGTAAAGAGACTCTCAAAGCCTCTATTGGCTATCACGATTAGATAGAATGTTTGAACTTGAATAATAACCCTTGAGAAAACATACTGAACCGATTGAAAAAGAGACTTCACTGCATATTCGAGTTAAGGAGCCTACCTACTTGGCCAACTAAGAGCACTGAATCCATTTTTCATGGAAGGAGCACTTGTCGGCTACCTCAACTTCGTTTTATGACTCATATGAACAACCAAAGGAAGCGAGAATCTCATTCTACAGTGTCATGAGCTAATCACTTATGGCAATTTATATTGATCATTAAGCAATGCCTTGTTCTTCTTCTTTGGGGGTTAGGGAACTTGAAGAAGATGAGTTTGACAAATAAAAAGAAAATGGTGGAATAATAAATGAATACGACCAATAAGAAAGAAGAAGTTCTTAAATCATTACTTTACCATCACAATAATCACAACATGAACATATCCCATCCTTAAAATGGTGGAATCTACAGCAATCCTTCACAACAATTTCCTGTCTTATAATCATAGCTATCCACTTCGGTGCATCATAGAAGTCTTAATGAACCTGATGGCTTTGCACGATTTGCAGTGACATCCAATCTGGAGTGTCCAAAAACTATAGCCAATTTCTCAATGTGGTGCATCACACCTGAGATTGTTCTCATACATCCGCATCAAGAAGCAAAGTTTTTTCCTCTTGAACAGGCATGCTTTGGTGTTTCTAGCACCACACTCTCCACCTTGCTGTAAATCTCCTTACATTTGGACATGGCATTTATCTTGAGAATATAAAAAATAATAATACTAACAAGATTGTTTCTTGACTTCAATCAAATGTTTCATCATTCATATAGTAAATGCCAGCGTTAAATTTCCTTTCTACCTTTCCATATAACGGTTTTTATTAACGAAAATAGATGACCTTTAAAAAACTAACTCCTCAAACTTAAAAGTGGTCAATAGGTATTTGATCAAAGTTTAGTTGGGGAATTGGTACTTAGCCTGGATACATATTTATAAACACAATATATTGCATAATTGGTGATAACTTTGAATAATAATAATAATAATAATAAAAAAACCCTCATTGATCATATGTTATTTCCTTTGAGAGAGTAAATAATTTTTTCTTATTTTTATTATATATTTTAACACATTGCACTGAAATGATTCAATACTTCATATTCACTTGGATAAAAATGAAGTGGATTAAATATGTAATTCTCCATTTAAATTAAAATATAATTATGTAAAAATATTAAATTATTTGAATGTTTAACTAAATAATAAATCATTCAATATAAAATTTTGAAATTTAAAAAAATTAGAATTGAGCGCCCAATAAAGTTGTTTTTCTTGAATCAAATATGTTATACAAAGAAAACACATGGAATTCGAGTCTACTTTTTTTAAAATATGATAACCCTACGGCAATCCAATACGTCTTACAATAGATTTTAATATGTAAATATTAGAATATCATAAATTTGTTATACTAAACACCCTTAAATTTAATATTGTTTTGTTTCCAAAATTTTATTAAATAGTTTTTACTTAAATTTATATTAATTTTGATTAAAAATAATAATAATTTTTATTATAACAAATATAGATAAAAACGTTAATGATATATAATTATATATTTGAAGATAAATTATAAATTTTGAAATTTTTAATAGTATTAATAAAAGTTTTATTTTGAATTAAAGAAAGCTTGAGGTGTTTTTATAAGGCCGAAAGACTTATTCCCACTTAAGATTTTCCTAAATGACAAAATTCTATCTAAAAACTTAAAAAAAAAAAAATCAAATACCCATTTATCGATCACTTTCCATCTAAATTTATTAATATTTATGATGAAATAACCAATATATTTTTTTACTAAAAAAATAAATAATATTAATATTAAAATAAAGTTTAATATAAAATAATATTAATATAATATAATAAATAAATAATTTAAAGGTTGCTAAAAACATAATTAGATAGCCGAAAATAGATACTTGATTGGATTGATAGTCAAATCTGATCATTTTTATAATGGATGCGATTAGATCTGGGTGTCAAAGATATGGTGAAGGTGACTAAATTTTGTTTTATCTGTCATCGATGATAGTCGAAAACGATCGTTTTTCAATATGTCAGTCGTTTTTAGCCATCTTTGATGGCGGATACAGCCAAATTCAATAGCTAATCCAACTAAGTAACTATTTTCGACTATATGATTATATTTTTGACGGCCACGACCATCGATGATGATAGCGGTGATCGCTTTTTAAATTTTTATTACTTTTTAAAATTTTTATTAATATTATATAAATTTGTTATTATCATTTTATAGTTTAGTTAATTTTATAAAATTAATTTTATTATTTTTTCCCTTTTAAATTCTTTATATTCAAAAAGTCAAATAATCATTTTTGATAAATTAAATTTAACAGTTGACTTTTAAATTTAACTGTTAATTTTAGTTAATAGGTAAGTATTTTGTCATTCAAAGAAACCTTGGTTGGGAATAAGTCATCTTACCCTTTTTAAAAATTTAAAAATTTTAATATGTTTTTTAGTAATTTTAAAAATAATAATTATACCTAAAATATAATAATTTAAATATATAAATATCATATTACAAATTATTGATATTATAATAGATTTTTAAAATATATAAAATAAATATAATAATTTTTCAAATAAAAGATAAAAAATAAATTTATGTATCACTAATAAGTTGTAAAAGTAATGTTTACATGTATTTATTTTTTATGGGCGCTGCTATGTTTGTCGAATTAAGCATCTCAATTGGCATGTGTGAATTCCAAATATTCACTTTTTTTTTTAATTTTATAATAAAAAATCAAAATACATTCTACAAAATAATTTATTATAAAATAATATTAATATAATAATAAATAGCTAAAAATTAATTTAAAATTTTAAAAATAAAAAATTTAAGAAAATGTTATCACGATAATAACTACTTTTTAAATTATTTTATTTTTATTTAAAATTTTGTAATAATTTTTAAAATTTTATTATTAATTATATTTTTAATATTTTTATAAATTTAATTTTATTATTTAGTATTTTTTAAAATTTTTATTTAAAAAAATAAAAATATTTTTTAATCAATTAAATTTAAATATTAACTATTAAATTAATTATTAATAATAAATATTTAGCATTTTAAAAAATTTTGAGTAACACTTTATCACTTAACGAAACTTTTGGTGGGAATAAGGTGTGTGGCTTTAGAATAAACAACAAATTGCTTCCATCTGAACTTACATAGATCCGCATTGTCAACATAAGTCAACATCATCTTATCTTATCTTCTTCTTCTATCTCTTGCTTTGACTTTTAAGGGCAATTGGACAATCTATTCACATACATCAATAAGCATCAAATCAAATGGCAACAATTATGTTGTGGGACCTGATGTTGCTAAATCAGATCAGCCGCCTGTGAGTAAGAAGCATGATTGATTAAAATGAGCCGTTTTGCACACGATCAAAAACCAAAACTAATATTAAAAAAAAAAAAAATCCACTGTCCTCACTACCAATTTCTCTTTTTCTTTCTCTTCAATCTCTGCCGTTCGATTAATCGCTGACCGGCATTCCGGTGATCTGGGTTTCTACCTCGCTGAATCAACGGTCATGATTCTGCAAATACCGGCACTCTTCTTCTCCAACTTGTCTCTCAGATCCACTGCGATTTGGTTCCTGTTAATTTATTGAATCGTAAATTTGATTCGATAGATTTGATAACCCTTTCTTATTCCATGCACGTCAATCCATCCGAGTTCATAGGCTTCAACCAATCACAATATAACATCATTCGCGTGTTAGTGGTTTCAAAAATTAGGGTTTTCAATGTTGAAGAAGATCATCAAAGGAGCGCGAAAGCCCCCCAAATCGGATCCTAACGATACGTCTCTTTACTTACTCAATCCGCCTGGGGGTCGAAACCCGGGCTTAAATGTGGTAGTAAGTCATGCTTCTCGGGTCGGCCCGGGCCAACAGAGTCCAAGCCCCGGTGGTTCAGGGATGGTGGCGACTCCCCCACCAATGAGTAGCATTGAAGCTCTGCCTCCTTTTCGTGACGTGCCAGTTTCCGACCGGCAGAATTTGTTTTTGCGAAAACTTCAAGTTTGTTGTTTTTTATTAGATTTTTCGGATACTTTGAAAAGTGTTTTTGAAAAGGAGATTAAGAGACAGACGTTACTGGAGCTTGTTGATTTTATCCAATCTGGGTCGGGTAAAATCACTGAGACTTGTCAAGAGGAAATGATTAAAATGATTTCGATTAATATATTTAGATGTTTGCCTCCGGCCTCTCATGAAAACACAGGGCAAGAAGTGGCTGATCCGGAAGATGAAGAACCATATTTGGAACCATCTTGGCCTCATTTGCAGCTTGTTTATGAGTTGCTATTAAGATATGTTGTGTCTACTGATACGGACACTAAGATCGCCAAAAGGTATGTCGATCATTCATTTGTGTTAAAATTGCTTGATTTGTTTGATTCTGAGGACCCACGAGAAAGAGAGTATTTGAAAACTATTTTGCATCGGATTTATGGCAAGTTTATGGTTCATCGTCCCTTTATTAGAAAGGCAATTAATAATATATTCTATCGATTTATATATGAGACTGAGAGGCATAATGGTATTGGCGAGCTTTTAGAGATTCTTGGCAGTATAATTAATGGGTTTGCATTGCCAATGAAAGAGGAGCATAAGTTATTCCTTGTTCGAGCACTTATACCATTACATAAACCCAAACCTGTTGCTATGTACCATCAGCAACTGTCTTATTGTATTACTCAGTTTGTTGAAAAGGATTACAAGCTGGCAGATGCAGTTATTAGAGGGTTGTTGAAGTACTGGCCTGTGACTAATTGTCAGAAGGAAGTTCTCTTTCTTGCAGAACTTGAAGAAGTGCTAGAAGCTTCGCAGGCTGCTGAATTTCAGCGCTGCATGGTTCCTCTTTTTAGACAGATTGCCCGCTGCCTTAATAGTGCTCATTTTCAGGTTTGGGAACAATTCTTTAACTTTTTGAGAGCTTCCAGTTTTGTTTTCATAGTCATGAATTTTCAGTTTAGGATAATTTTTTTTTTGGAATCACCTTCATATTTTTTTCTGGATTCCCTTTGTTGCAATATGTGGAGTTTTTGCTGCATAATAACCTATTGGATTGAATATTATGACAATTTTTGTTAGTATTGTTGCTGAAAGTGATTGTGATTCTTATTTGGAATGAGACAGATTTGACTGTCCATTTAAATCTGCGTTCTACATAAGAGTATTTGCAATTGTGCTGGTTATCTCTATGAGAAGTTCACAGTATTTAATTTGTTTCCTCTATCTTAACTTAGTTGCTAATTATGGTGAAGAGGTCTTATTGCTGTATTGCTGACTACTATTCAGCATATACACAATGCTTTTGTTTCTTCTATGATTTGATAGTCCACTCGCTTAACTGATCTTTTAGATTTTTAATTTTGGTTGTCACAATTATTAGAGTGCATTGAGAGTCTTAGGATCACAAATTAGTGATTATAGTAACTGGCTGCTTGCCGAAAACACCAAAATTAGTTACTGTTCACACCCTAAATTAGATAATTTGTTGTTATGGTGAGACCAGGTTGGACCCTAGAGAGTGTAGTCAATTTAATTTGGATTATTAACCCTGGGTCTAAAACATAATAAAAAACACTGAATGTAATTAAAACAAGCGCAAAAGGGTTTTTGTTGGTTGATTAAAAGGTAAATGCAATTAAGAATTTGTAAGATGTGAACAATGAGCAGAATATATTATGAATAATTAATAAGAAAAATCCAACTCAAGGGAATTACACACACGTGTGACAGGGTAATCATAAACACCCAAAAGCACTATTTTCTCTTTGAATATTTGACCTAGAACTAATCTGCCAGCCAGATTAACTCTTTAGAGGTCCAAAATGGTGATGAGCAGAGGCGACATCATTTGGTCCTTTAAACGTTCATGCGAAGTTATAGCTGAACCTGAAGAATTCTGCCAGACCTCTGGAGCTTTAAAGGGGCGTATTTGAGGCTTCAGAAGTCCAATTGGGGTGATTCAAAAGACTAAAATCATCTACATTTCTAGAACTACAATTCTTATGAAGGGGCTTAGATGATTTCAGGCTTTTGAATCACCCCAATTGGACTTCAGGGGCCTCAAATATGCCCCTTTAAAGCTCCAGAGGTCTGGCAGAAATCTTCAGGTTCAGCTCTAACTTCGAACCAACGCTTGGAGTCCCAAACGATGTCACCTGGGAAGCTCAAGATGTCTAGTTCTCTATTCTGGATCTCTAAGGTGGTGAAAACCCGAAACAAGCACCAGATGTCAAAACAGAAAAATGCTGGAAGTTCTTAACACAAAGTAGAAAATTTCAACATCACTCCACTTGATACCTAAATCATTAAACATAATCTACTAAGCTCAAATAGGCACAAAATATATTAAAAAGCTTAAATGTAAAAGGAACGAAACATGTCAAATTCCTGCTCATCAATAACTTATCAAGTTGTGGGGTGAGAGATGTTGTTTGATTAAGTTATATGGGGGGGAGGCTGAGAAAATAACTATGGAGAGAATTTTGATATAAAGTTAAATTTTAAAACACTAAATATTTCCTTAATTTTTTAGTATTATTTTTCAATGTTTACATTCACTATGGTTCTCACATTTGACCCCATAGATTCAGATATTTATGTAACTTGTATAGCTTTATTTTGACTTTTGAATATCAGAAGTCAAAATTATTATCAGCAAAAAACAAGATAAGTGGCTTGTTATATTATCAACCTTGTTTGTCAAATAATTTAATTGTCACTAAATGCTATCTTTTTTATTTCTTTCCTCATGCATCTCAATTTTTTAGCTTGAAGCTATTTTAGTCCAAGCTGTTAAATATTGGGGGAGAAACAAGGAACTTTGCTCATTTACATTTTGTTATCTTTTTGATTAATTTATCTCTGTATTTTTTTGTTATTTTTGTTTTTTGAGTTGGGGCTTCTTTTTGATTGTATATGTTGGAAAGCTCTATCCAATCAATGCTTTATTTGTTTTACTGTTCTATCTATATGATTCGAATTCAAGATGTCCATTATTTGCCTCCTTTTTTCCAAAAAGTATTATTGAAGCATTCTCTTCTTCTTTTTCTTACCATTTGCCAAGACACGTTTTTCAGTCATTGTTTTGTTTGTTGCAGTGTCTGGTGCAGCATTCATTTTCGAAAATGATTGTAGTTGAGGGCTTTATAATATTAAGTTCAAATAGAATTCAATTAAAACTGTTATATGCACATGAATCAATAAAAATTTTAGACCATCCACTAACTGCCGATCAAAACTTAAAGGGGACATCTAAACCAACATAGACCATTGTAAAAGCGCAAATATAATATGGTTCAATATTAAATAACAGCATAAACACGTAAGTTCTAATTTTCATGATTCTCTCTCCATGCATCAAACATTTGTAATGCCATGTTATCCTTCTTCGAAGACCATTGCTGTGATGAAGTAATTTGATGAGTATTGTTATGATCTGCATAGCTCTTAAAGCATTTGAATTCAATTAATGTGACACTCCCATTGAATTGCTTTTTATTTCTCTCCCACCGACGTTAATGTAGAAGACAAACTAATTTTTCTCTTTATCTGACTTTACATCTCACTGGGCATGATGAACTATGTAGGATTATCCATTGCGTATTGAGATGTTCTAACAATATTCTATTATATATATTCTAACGTGATTCCTTTTAAGTATTCTTTAAGGTTAATAGACGCATATTCATCTCTTTGTTTTGATAAATGATATCTTGGTCCTCTATATGATGCAATGAGTCCAGTAACATTCCGTAGGCAGCATCAACAATGCAATACTAAACATATGAAGAATAACAAAAGCTAAAATACATTAAAAGAAAAAAATAAAAAAAAAAGTTATTTAGAAGAAAATAATAAATTAAGAAAAAAGAATTGAACATGAGAAAGAAACAAGTTTCTCCTTTGATACTTAATGGCTTAGAGGAAAGAAATTGGTAATGGTCTACAAAAAATTGAAAAAGAAAAATTAGGTGAAAGCATTTGTTAACTTGAGAAGATGAGAAGAGTTTTCAGGATGGGATTGCAAATACCTTGTGAATAGAATGTTACTAGAGTCTGTGGGTACCATATTTCTACTGCCATGGTATTTCTATGTCATCAGAGTATGAAATTAGTATAAGACTTGGGATTGATTTATTCCACATTCTATAAGCAACCATGAAGTGCACTATGCATTTAATGAAAATTTATTGATTTGACAGGTAACTTAGTCAAATTCGTTTCCCTGGCCTTTCTTTATTGATTGACTTCTGACTATTGGATCCAACAGTAAGAATGAAAAGTCTCTCAGTTATGTAAAATTTTGGGAGACTGGATGTAAGAACCAATCTGTTTGCAACAATCCTTTGGAATATTGAATTTATAGTTTTCTAGAAAAAAATAATTTTTCTTTTCAGTTATGAAAATTGTTGTATGCTATATAAGATTAAAGGTTACTGTCCATTCCTGCAACCTCTTTCCAAAGATTATATTTCTGTTGAAAGCTCCAGTTGATGGATCCTGGTTAAGAATCTATCAAGATAGCTACATTATGGTTTGTCGTTAACAATCTCCCATAAAGACAGTATTTCTACCTAAAGCACTGTTTCACAAATCCCTGACAAGAATTTATCAAAGTAGCTAGAAATAAAACTAAATCTTCTAGCTCCTATTTTAGATTCATGTTTCTAAAACACTAAACAATGAACTTTAGTGCATTTTGTACTGTGTATTGTTACCATAATTTTTTTGGCCAGATGATCCAAGAAATGGTATGAAAATTCACCAAATGTGTTAAAATTTGTGTTGGTAGGTACCAAGCTTTTGTAAACATTGCATTATTAGGGTATAGAGACTGCTATTGTATGGTAAACAAGACAATTTCATTCTTTATTTATAAATATGGGCAAAGAGATGGGAGAGCAAGTAATAGGTGCTAAATGCTCTGATAGTGTGAAGATTAGAATTACACATAAAAATATTTTTAACCCTTCACAGAAAGATATAAACCATGAGAAGGGATGAATTGATTCTAGGCCTTCTATGTTATTCCAAAAGCTAAATAATGTGAGGCTTACAGGAGCTTTTGATTGTAATTTCTGCTTCACATTATCTTATTTTTATTTGCTTTTAGCATCTTCTACTTTAAAGCAGTTACTCCTTTTTAATTCTCAAATGGAGTAGTCACTGGTCTTTCGTGTTCGTGATTCTGGTCTCTATTTTTATAATTCATAGTTATTTTGTGCTACCCCCATTTGATAACAGGCTATGAAGAATACAACAGTAAACTCATATGTTCATTCTGTTTTTTCTCTTATTACTTTTCTTCCCCATTTTGCATTAAATATTCCTATTTCCCATTTGTGAGGATGCATTCTTGATTACCTTCCATAAAGGATGAGTAGATTGCTGTTTCTTCTCAATAAATATTTGATGTGCGTATTTCTTTATATTTGAGTTCTTAAGAAAATTCCTGTGGCTTCCTTCATTAGCTTTATTCTATCTTTACAGCCGCGTTTAGATCTCAATCATTTAGCTCGGTTAACAGGATGGTTTCTTTCATTGTGCATCAACATTGTGTTTAGATCTCAATCGTTTAAATCTCCTCCTTTATCGTCTATCACTTCATCCTGTTTGTTTGGACTGGAAGGATTGCTCTGAAGAGTGAAGCAAATGTTTTCTTGATGGGTTCTTAATGTACTGGCTAGGCTTGGAAATGTTTGTTTCAGGGCCTCAGCAGGTTTGAAGTTGTGTGTTTTATTGCAGTTGACTGTGATGAAGGTTTACCTAGTTGTACTTGAGGAATATATAGTTGGAAACTTTTTACTAGTCCCTAATATATATAGTGTGGTTTAATAAATGTTTTTCAATATTTTCTAATTAAAGAATAGTGTCTCAGTGTTGTGGAGGATTTTCTGTGGGGGAAATGAGGTTGAGGTTTTAGCTTCTGTGTAAACATTTAGAAGTGTGGGGATTGTATGTATGGTGATAAAGGTACTCTCAAATTTTGCAAGTTTTGCTTAGTTAATTTACACTGCAGGTGGCTGAACGAGCCCTCTTTTTGTGGAATAATGAGCACATCGTAAGCTTAATTGCCCAAAACAGGAATGTCATATTACCTATCATTTTTGAGGCAATGGAGAATAATATCCAGAGTCATTGGAACCAGGCAGTTCATGGCCTGACTGTCAATGTTCGGAAGATGTTCTTGGAAATGGATATGGAATTATTTGAAGAGTGCCGGACTCGGTATACAGAGAAACAGCTGAGGGCCAAAGAGATGGAAGAACAGCGGGAGTTGACATGGAAGAAACTGGCAGAAGTAGCAGCTGAGAGAGCGGGAGAGGATATGGTTATGGCTTAACCGATTGCTCCAAGTCAGATGGACCACCCTAAATAGACGGTAAAGATGACAATGGATAGCTCATCCCTGTTTTGGTGGTATTCTTTTCTTTTCTTTTTTTTTTTCTAAAATTTTATTCTCTAATTTTTATTTTTTTTATCTCATTAAAGATATCAGAAAACAGCAGCAGCATAAAATGTAGTTTTAACTAGTATGGAATTTGTTAGTAAGATGCTGCTGATTAAGAATTAATTGTGAAGGATATGTCGTATTTTTGTTCACTCATATTTGTTCCTTCCATACAGAAAAAAAATATATATTTAGTCACTTAATTTGTAATATCACGTGTAAATTAGAATTTTTAATTTTCAGATAGAAATTGGTAAGGGGTGGTTTTGAAGAATCGGAATTATGTGGCTTTTCTGAACAGTGAATAAACAAGGGGATTTTTTTTGTTTGTGTATGTGTTCGAGAGTTGAGTACATGAAGCTTCAAAATATTTTATTTTAATTGTGGTTTATATATTATTGAAATCTTTGAAAATGATATATTTTTTTTTTATACATATTTTTAACTATTATCAATAGATAGTTTTGCATATTTGTTTTTTGTTCGAATCCGTATCTTATTGGATTGATACCTTCTAATTTTGTATAATACTATGTTGGTAGAATTCGATTTAAACATAGGGTTTCAATCAATTTTTGATTAAACACATAATACTTAAATAATTTTATGCTTCGGCTGAATTTAGTCAACCTGAAGAGTACGATCAAAACATAAAAGTACATGAACTAACATAGATTGTGGGTGAATTTTAGTTGGTTTAATCTAAGTCATTAGCTTTCATATTTTCCAAGGAGATTAAGATTCATAAATTGCATTCCTGTATGGTTCATACCAAAGCACTTCGAATACCTTTAAAATTGAACCATCTAGAGTTACTGAACTTGGTGCATGAAGAAATGTAAATCAACAAAAGTCAAAGTCCATTGCAGTTAACGAGCAACAATGACAATGATTCTGACATTTTTCATTCACACAGAATTAGAAGATTAGATTAAATATGTTCCCTTGCATGTTATAACAATTGCTGCTCCTTTTATGTTGGATTTCAATATCAACCATATTCACAACATCGAAAGAGTCAATATTGATAATATTGGTTTCGAGAGGTATGCAAATGAAGACCACAACGGAGAATGATTATATGCCTGAAATCCTTAAAGACCTAGTATTAAGGATATGTATAAATACATATAAACATATAAAATTGGGAATCATACACTCATTTGAACAAATCCACCAATTTGATTTTCAGACTAAATCTTTTTACAAACTCCCACAAAGATAATAAGACTCTCACTTGTCCATATGAGAGACATTAATAATTCACAAATGATGGTGAAGAGTGAATGAATTTGTGAAGAAAAGAGCCACACATATTTCTCACAAATGTTGTAGTCAACTAGGATCGATGAAAAGTGAGAAAAAAGTTAAAATTTATATGAAAAATTTAACTTAACTTAATTCTGAATCAAATTTCATGATTTCTAATAAGAGAATTATTATTATATGAGAGAAATAAAAATATATTCATCGTTCTAAAATAAAAGAAGGTAATATTGAAAGTAGAGTTATTGATACTTACCAAGCATAACTGTCTTCCAAAATATTTCAAAAGCTTCCCTATAGAGGCAATTGGTGTTGCCATCACTAAGGAAGTTAGTTTCGTAAGTTAAAGTAATTCATACTGTTAAGTTTCACTTCTCTTCAAAGTTTTGTTATTATTAGTTTCAATTTCTACCATAGAAATCATTTATTGTTTTGATACGGAGTTTCAATATCCCCTGTTAATTCCTTTTTGGTGTTTTTTAGTTTGATTGGTAATTATATGATAATACATAAAAGTTAATGCCTAAACCAATACAACAATATTTTATACAAAAGCAAGAGAATATCTTATCTTTCTACAAAGCTCAGCATCCAACCACTTGCTTTCTTATTATCTTTTCTAATCCTAAACAAGTCAACTGCTCACTTGAAGCTTTAATGTCGAAAAAAGGAGGGGCTACACTACAAAAGGATGCGCCCTGGAGGCAGTCTTCTGGGAAACCTCTTCCCATAATCAACCACTCTCCCATTGTTCGTCTTCCCAATACTCCTTATTCTAATTACGTTCTATCCATCATACAGGTGCCTTTTATCTTTAAAGCTTTTATTATTTATCTATCTGCATGAATCTAATGTGGGCTTTTTATTTATTTATTATTACTTTTTTTTTATGGCAGCTTCCTAATCCTGTAGGAAGCGGGTTGGCTACGGATGCTATTGTTGAAGCTGCTGGTCCTGACTGCGTCGTCCCTGGACAAATTAAACCCATCAGATTACTCGGTGTCAAGGTGCTTCTTCTTCTTTAATCTTCTTTTGTTATTGTATTTATTTTTATTATTTTTGACTTAGTTTTAGTGTTTTATATGGGTTCAACTTTGCAATTGGGTTTTCTGTCAGCATGTGACCAATTCTATGTTTTATATATTATTAACCTTATTGTGTCAACGAAATTATAGCTTCACTGCTATTGTAAGCTTTTTAATGTAGTGACTAACAAAGAAGTAAACTTGAAACTGAATTGTTCTACTTTTTCATTTAATTACATTAACAAAATAACAAAATTTTTTCTTAAAAATTATTGCCTAATTTATTGAGTTGAGCCAATTCAAATTCAAACTATTATCTAAAATTATTGAATATGGAAAAAAACAAAGCATATAATTTTAAACTAAGATTTTCAGTTGTAGAAAAGTTGCACAACTCAACACTCCTCCTTGCCACTTTTGCTGCAAACCCTTAATTTTTTTCCTCAATTCTTCAAATCTTCCTTTAGAAAAAGCCTTTGTCAACATATCGACCAATTGTGCATTAGTGTTACAGTGCACTAGAACAACTTCCTTATTTTTCTGAACTTTCCTTAGAAAGAAATATTTGATCTGAAAATGCTTTGTGTTACGATGAAATACATGATTATTTAAAATTGCAATAGTAGCCTGATTATCAACACAAATCTTAGTAGTTTTCTTTTGATCATACTTCAAATCTATTAGTAGCTTTCTTAACCACAAAGATTGATTCACAGCACCAACAACTGTCATATATTTTATTTTTGTTGTGGATTGAACAACAACATCCTGTTTCTTTGATCTCCAAGAGAAAATATCATTCCAAAATTGAACAAATATCCAGAGGTGTTTTTCATGTCATCATATGATCCTGCCCAATCACTGTCAATAAAATTGTGCAGCCTTAATTTTTCAGATTTGCCAAACTATACTCTAAACTCAATAGTGCCTTTAATATATATAAGCATCATTTTTGTAGTTTTGAAATGCAACTCATTAGCACAATGCATGAACCTGGATAGCAAACTCACAAAATACAATATATCAGGTCTTGTAGCAGGCCTTCATCAATATTCTTAGGTCCATCATATTTACTCAACTTTTCATATTGCATCAAAGGAGTGTTTACAGACTTGCAATTATGCATATTGAATTTTAATACCTCATATGAGAACCCCATGTTGTGATTGTTGAATTTTCATGCCAAGGAAGCATGACATTTCCCCTAAATATGTCATTTCAAAAACTTTCATCATTTGATCTTTAAACTGATTTAAACTAAAGCACCAACTCTGAATTGTTTTCTGTCACAAGCAAATCATTAACATATGAAGAAATAACAATAATATTACCACCAAAACTTTTCACATATAAAGTTGATTCACTCAAGCTTTTCTTAGTAGGTGATTATCAATCCTACTATACTAGGCCCTTGGTGCTTGTTTCAGGCCATACAACTTTGTCTTTTTTTCCTTTTACAATGAAGTCTTCCGATTGTTCAATAATGATCTCCTCCTCCAAATGTACATTAAGAAATGCAGACTTGACATCTAGTTAATAGATTTTCTATCCTCATGAGCTACAATTGTCAGAAGCATTCTGATTGTGTCAAGTCTTGTTACAGGTGCAAATGGTTTTGAGAAATCTACTTCAAATTGTTGAACATAGCCTTTGACCACCAGCTTTGCTTTATGTTTATTGACTGAATCATTAACATTTAATTTGGTTCTAAATACCCATTTTACATCAATAGGCCTTCTATGACTTGGTCTATCCACTAATGTCCATGTCTGGTTTTTTTTTTTTATTATCTTCAACTCTTTTTTCATTTTTGCAATCTACTCTGAATCATATTCTTTTTGTTCTTGTTTTGTTTTTTCTGCCGTTAAAACTTTGTTGAGACTGCTGCTTTTCTTTCACTTGAAATACACTTAGTCATTTCTTCTTTTCTGAGAGCTCTTCTCTAATCTGTGCATGTAGAGTATTAACAAGCTAATGGAATGACAAAATGAGCAAGCTCTCTTGAATCCTCAAGAGATGAGATTTTTTACTCGAACCTTTCAGACAAGCTTACCAACACTTTCTCCACAATTCTACTATTTGGAAGCTGCACACCATCAATTTATTCTAATTCACAATAGATAAAAGCTTGTCAAAATATTTTGTTATGGTTTTAGCCTCCTTCATTATCAAAACATCAAACTCCCTTTTGAAATTCTATCATTGCTGAATGTTTCTCGTTCATTACCTTGGAATGTTTCCTTAAATATATCCCAAGCCTGCTTTGCAGTCTAACATGCCATAATTCTTTTGAAAACTGATTTTGTCACTGTTGAATGAATGTAGGTTTTGGTTTTGCATCTTTTTGTTTTTTTTTTGTCCTATGATATTTGATCTGTGTCATAGTTGAATCCTTTGGTAAGTTGGGTATTTCAATTTCTTATGATTGCATTTTTACTGCACAAATATGATAGTTTTCTCTTAAAATATAGGAGGTGATAACAAAGAAAAGTTGTTTCTTGATATGATTTGATTATTAGGCTTTGAAGATTTACGTGTTTTTTTAAAAAAAAAACAAATACGGTTTTATTCATACTCAATATAGGTCCTCTAAGATCAACAGGACTCGATACAAATTTATAAACTTTTTAAAATGGAGACTAACAAAGAAATAAACTTGAAATTAAATTGGCCTATTTTTCCATTTAATCACTCTGAAATTTATAAGAATATATTAACAAAATAAGAAAATTTTCTCATAAAAATTATCACTTAGTTTATTGAGTTTGAATAAATTCAAATTCAAATTATTATATAAAATTATTCAAAATAAAAAAGAAAATCTTTTAATTTTAAACCTAGATTTTTAGTTGCAAAAAAATTACTCTTTTTGCCATTTTTATTGCTATGATATAGCTGTGAGAGTAAATAGTGCAAAAATTTAATTAAACATATCTCTTCTCCAAGCAATATGAGCAAGATTTATTTTCTGTCATTTGAGAGGTGCCTCTTTTAGTTATAGTCTCATCAGAAAATTTCCTACGAAATTCATGGGAGTATAATCAACTCACAATTCTGAGGTCTCTTCCCTCAGTTTTCATAGTTGAAAACAGAGAACAGAAGAGCATAGTTCAATTTTTTTTTTCTTTTGTTTTCTACGTTCCAAATTAATTACCAATAAGAAGAAAAAAGATGAAATATGATAGCTGATTTTTTACAATGGCAGGTAATAACAATTATATTGGCAGTTGTAATAACTACACTCTTATGTCGCTCTTTTTTGTGAACAATTAATTCAGAACACAGAGGAAGCAAGATTCATTGCTGAATGCTCTTTTGTTCTGAGCTTCCTATTTTGCACATCAAGGCAAGAAGCCTTTCTGCTGTGTATTGTTATATCCCTCTCAATTTTGGTGCAAGAAATTTCAGTGAGATTATTGAAGACTAAAAGAGGCACATGAAGCACTCAAATTACAATGTTCCTGTTCGTATTGCTGGGACAAGAGAGAATTATGCTTAATTAAACCTTGCACTGTTTAGTTTCCTACTACTGGATCCATTTGTGATGTGAACTAGCTTTACATCTGATGCAAGCAATTGATAAATTGACAATATTGAACTTGTAAAAAAGTCCATTTAACTTGTAATAGAATATACGTGTTCTGGTAAGATAAAAGTACCTTGAAATAAGATATTATTGGTTGCTGTCTTTGTTGTTATTCCTGATATTGATATGATGTTGTTGGCGCTTGTTTATTTGGTGGTGCAAATACAGAAATATGTAACTTTTACTTGAAGGCAAATTGATATATGATTAGAAAGAGCTTTAAAACCTTTAATTTGGTGGTGAAATTAATTTTTTGTTTTTCTTCTGTGGAACATCCACTTGTTTCTGTAACAGATGTGAATGCATGGTTCTCTTTTTGTTTTTCAAGGCTATTTTATAATCTGTACGAGTTTCTTTTTGAAAGGTTGTAGTTGCTTCTTAAGCTTGGACTTTTGATTTCATCCTTTTGTAAAGAGCATGTGAGTTATCGTAATGCAGTTAGGTAGGGAGAACCCCTATACACTGGTCTTTCATGGTTCTGATGATGCCGAGATAGCCTCCTTTTACTTTTGGTCAATTGTATATCATTTAAAAATGTTCTTCTTAATTTTCCTTATATTCTTTTTTTGTTTGTTTTGTGTTTAATCCTTTCAAGTGTTTCCTTTCCTGTATATGGTAGGTTTGGCCAATTGAAGTTGACCTTAAATTTTTAGAACCAGTTGGAAGAGAACTGAAGCTGCTTGGAAAGGTAACTCTACATGATTTTAGATTCTTTTTGGCGTATCTTAACGTTTTTTTTTCCAAGTGAATATATTCTTTGTATTTCATAGTCATTCCGGGGTGAAGATCATATGATTGCGCTGGTGTATAGAACTGCAGATTTCTAAATAAGGTATTAGGTCATCTGAAGATAAAAATGAACCAATCTGTGGAGAATTCTTTCCTTGATCCCATCTGATGTGATATCCACCAACTTTCTAATACATCTGCATGTTATTTTAGGCTGACTACTGTTTAGCTGATTCAGTTGGTCTTCAGGCCTCTGTGTATGAAATATCAACTATAATCTATCACACATTTCAGTCTAGTAATGGAATGGTATCATTAACCTAATTGTACTACTATCCCTGACTGCAACTAAACATTCGTAATATGCGTCTCATTTGTGTTTTTATTTTTTATACTTTTTGTGAATTTGTTTGCTGTATTCTTTCATATATAAAGCATGCGAATTCACATACGATTTTCATATTCAGTTTTATTATTGCTGTGTATGCAGTTTATGGATGATGCAGTCAGCCTCATGAACAAATCCTTCATAGATCGGTAGTTGCTCAAGAGTTTTGTTTGTTAAGGGAGCACAACTGTGGGCCGAGGATTCTGAACCATTCTTGTTACGCAGAAGTCTAGCCGAGCAGAATGACTTTAGATAGCATTTTCTTTTCTTTTAGATCAAACACTTGCTTCAGTGGCTTTGGCCGCATAAATTTGTCTTGTGGACTTATTTACTAAGACTGGAAACACTGATCTGGATACTATCCTAAATTTGAATAAATATTTATAATTGAGTTTTCCTAAAATTTTCACGTTTTCAAAGAGTTGCATGCGTAGCATTGTTCATGTCTTATCTATATGCTGCTTCTGGTTTATATAAATACTCATCAACACTCTGAAAGAAGTGAACCACAAATGAATAATACTGTTCATCCCAAAATGCTATCTTTGAAAATACGGTGCATTCTTTCTCTCATATTATGTCTCTCAATTCATTATGAAATCAATGACTGCTCCAATGTAGCGTTGAAACTGAATCTTCCAGTTGTTAGCTGTTCCGGGAATTAATTAACAAGATGAAACTTGAACATAAGAGCTAATGCCTCTCAGCGAGTCATCCCAAAGAAAGAAGGGAGATAATATATAATAAGTGGGATGATACTATCTAATGAAGATCAAGGGGAAATCTAGATGGAGATTCAAATTCTGGTTTTTTGTCCAGAGCTCCTATTCATGTCCTGCCTCTTTTTTTCTTTATTAGTCAATAATTTTATAAAGGCCAAAGGACATTTTCCCACCCATAGTTTGAGGCGGGGACAAAGTCCCACCCGCCTAAGTTTAAAAGCCGCTTTTCCCACCCGTGGCCTATTTTTTTTATTATTTTTTATTAAAATTACTAAATTACCCTTTTAAAAATTAAAAATTTATAATAAAAATATAAAATAATTTTTAAATATAAAAAATATTAAAAAATGAAAAAAAATTTTAAAAATTTTTGAATTTTAAAAAATCACA